>JAGPOW010002514.1:58743693-58773257 GCA_030014935.1 Caiman crocodilus | reverse complement strand
GAGGGGGGACCTGGTGGCTGCCTACAAGCTCATCAGGGGAGATCATCAGCAAATAGGCAGAGCCCTTTTCTCCCCAGCACCACCTGGGGTGACGAGGAATAATGGTAATAAGCTGATGGAAAATAGGTTTAGGTTAGAGATCAGAAGGAAATATTTTACAGTTAGGGTTGCCAAAATCTGGAACCCACTTCCCAGAGAAGTTGTCCTCGCCTCTACCTTGGGCAAACTCAAGAGAAAGTTGGATGGTCACCTGTCTGGGGTCTTGTGAACCCAGCATCCATTCCTGCCTGTGGCAGGAGATCAGGCTAGATGATCTGTTCAGATCCCTCCTGACCCTAGCTACTGTGAAACTAAAACTCTGACTCAAAGGAATTTGGAACCCAACATGGAAGAATCAATAAGTAAATTTAGGTTTTGAGACTTAGAGGCACCATGGTGCTAGCACTTTGTAGATGGTACTATACATCTCCCAGGTTGGTTTGCTCACCATGAAATAGTTATAGACTGGAGGCTATCAGGGGTCACCATCTTCCAGATTCCAAGTGACATCCTAATTTCCTCATCCTCATCCTCATGTTGGTATCTTACCTTTGGAGCAATGGGTTCAGCGTTGCACAGATCTCAAGGAAGGAGGTCTTGCTCATCCTGAAGTTCTTCTTTGTACTATGCTCATACAAACAATGATAGAGGATCCCAGAGAAAGTTTCATTACATTCCTTATTTCTTCCATCTTGGGTATGCTGTTTTTGGATTCACGGAGCAAATATGAGTCAACGAAGTGCCTTTTTGCCAGGGTCATGGTGTTTTAAGATGCCATGCTGAGGCACACCAGCTGATAGACATGCTCCAGCTGGGCTGAAAGCATGGCCACGTAGAAAAGGAGATCCCATACTTCAAAGAGCTGCTCCCTGAGGGGCTGTAGGGTGAAAAGATGATAGGTGCTCCTGCTATAATACAGTGCACATGGAATGGATCTGCACGCTGGAGATGAAGCCAACCATCTTTACAGTCACAGGAAGCACAGAGGGTCAAATATCCATAAGGCTTTGTCATTTCCAGTTGACTGTCCTCCAGAGAAGTGTGGCTGTAAGGGATTGTGAAAGGGTGGCTGAAGCACCCTGTCATGAGAACACAAAGAATAAAACAAAGGAAATAAACTTACTGAGGGACACTGAGGAAACTAGTGAACCAGGGCCGGAAAGATGCCACAATCTGACTAATTAAGGGAACCAGCCGGGGCTGCAGCCGATCAAAGGCTGCTGTGGCAAACCCAGGTGCCAGGGTTTGAGCCCAAGATAGGGAGAATGGAGAAGCTGAAGAAGAGAGAAAAAGCCGCACAGAAAAGTTAAAGAGAAAACACCTGGGTCAGGAAAGCAGCAAATTGGACGCTGCCACGGCAGATCCAGCCAGCCGGAAAGGAAATATATACTGCATTTGGGAGAGGGCTGTACATTTGTGCAGTTCAGACATACCTCAGTGCATCAAATAGAGGTGGGCAAGGTTTTTTGGGGGTAAATCTGATATCTTTTATTAAACCAAGTCAAATAGTTGGAAAAATTCTTCTTTGCAAGCTTTCAGGTACAAACACCCTTCATCAAGCTGAGGAATAACCTGCAGTTGAAACCTTGTCTGCCTACATCCTTAAACCAACATGGCTCCATCAAATAGGGTTGAAATTTGAAGCACCTGTTCATATCCTCCAGTGTATGGCTAGATGATTCCAGAAGATGGGACCCTAAGTAAGAGTCTATACGAGAGCAACTACTTTATGAGCTAATTTACCTGTGATCAGTGACCCTAAACATACCTTTCGTAATGCATCATCTTCTGTATGAATGTATGTTTGTGTTCTGGGCAGGGAAAATACTACCAAAAAATACTACCATAAATATTACAAGATCTCCTTGGGGAGAAAAAATCAAATCAAGTCAACATTCAGATGCTTCTCCTCTGCCAAACTTCGAAGTGATAACATTTCTTTTTATATTCTGACAAAGTCAGTCAGGGAGTAAGGTGATTGAGGAGTGTATAGACACTTTCAATATCAATAGTAAAGTCAAAAAAGTAATTAAAAAAAGAGCCCAGAATGTTTACGCTGTAGAGAACACCAAAGAAGGAACAAAAACCACATGGTTATGTCAAAACTGAAATGGTGGCTGCCAGTGTTCATTTCTGCAATTCTTGTCTTGTAAATAAAAGCAACAGGGGGTCTAATTTGGCAGACTGCTGGGACAGGTAAGCAGGCTGCAGACTGCTGAGCAATCATTCGGTGAAGTTCTTCTTTCTTTTCTTTTCTTTTCTTTTCTTTTCTTTTCTTTTCTTTTCTATTTTTAAGAAAAACAAAGATTTTGAAGTCAATAATTGTGATATCTGCTCATTTTCTGAGTTTGTGACATGAGAGCTGTATAAGAGATAATCAGGTAACCCAAGGGCAATCACTTTAAAGGTTTAGAGAGAATGTCTTGATTGATGCACCTGTTGTATTCATTTTCTTTTTTAAATAAATGTATCAGTTCTGGGAACAGCCCTCTGCTCCTCCTAGCTTTGAACTAGATATTTAGAGAAATAATCCATTTCATTGTTTGATTTGCTCTACCTGTATGGTTATGGTAGGAGATTTCCAGAGATCTTCTGAAACCTAGAATATGCCACAGTTCACCCTACCTATTCATTTTTATGCATTTTCTTAATGCCTAAGTAGCATTTTTTTTTCTTATTTTGCTATCAGATTTTAATTAATTAAGACCAGTCTGGATTCTAGATTTCCTAATGTCATAAAGCATCTGGAAGTTTGGTTTCTCCCATTGTAGAACCTGGCTCCATTTTCACATTTAAAATTCAGACCTTAGTCCTCCAGCTTCAAGTTAACTTGGTCTCCCAGATACTCAGGATGATTTGCACCTCTCCCACAAATCCACTCCCCCACCCCCGTCCTGCAGGTTGGACAAGCTAGCCTTAGCCCAAGCTGTCTGATCCAGTCAAGCAGGGACGCATGCTCTAGTGCACCCTCCACCCCCCCGCCCAGCTCCTGGCTTCCAGCCTGGGCCACTGCAGGCTTGTAGGTACATTTCCGGAATCAAAAGTGAATGTCTGTTAACTTGCTTATTGGTTCAATCTATGCAGCTTAGACTAACCTTAGAAGATTAAATTGATTCAGCCTCAAGCTTTTTGACTGTCTGCACTTAGCCAGTGTGATCAAGTCCAGTGATCTGGATTGGGACTTTCTCTGATTTTAATCAGATACTATTCCTGGAAAGCTCAGATGACAATCATTTTTTTAGGCTCCATCACTAACTTTTTTTTTTCATACTTTATCATGTGTACCAGCTACATATATGATATACACTGTGTCAGTGGTAACAAGAAACACCCATAATCTCTATGCATTTAAAATAATCCTCTTTGGTACAACAAGATGAGCAATCAAAGTCCAGATCAATGAGCCACTTGGCAAGTAGCTTGGTACAGTTTTGCAATGCCACTGCTGGTCCATTGTTTGTGATTAGTGCCTGCATTCAACAATGTGGGAAATTATATATATATAAAGTGGGCAGCCGTCAAATGGATGCTGACTTTAATCTCTAGATTCATGGCTTAATTTTACTATGAAATTCATAGAAGGAATATGTACTGCATGCTCAGATCAGGGTACAATATTTAGTGACTGAAGATAGTCAGGCCCCAGGGGAGGTGCACCCAGGTCTAGAGTCAGTGAGGATCTAGCCAGGGAACTTCTGGAGGGACTGGACATATTTAAATCAGCTGGTCCAGACAATTTCCACCCCAGAGTGCTGAGGGAACTAGCATAGGTCATTGCGGGACCCCTGGCATGGCTTTACAAGCACTCGTGGTGCTCTGGTGTGGTGCCAGGTGAATGGAAACAGACCAATGTTGTTCCCATTTTCAAAAAAGGGAGGAAGGAGGACCCAGGGAACTATAGGCCAGTTAGTCTTACCTCGATCCTGGGTAAGATTTTTGAGAGAATTATTTTGGCACATGTCCACAAGGGGCCGGCAGGGGAGGTTATGCTTAGAGGCAACCAACATGGGTTCATTGGAGGCAGGTCCTGTCAGACCAACCTGGTGGCCTTCTACGACCAGGTCACAAAATTCTTAGATGCAGGGGTAGCAGTGGACATAGTCTTTCTGGACTTTAGGAAGGCCTTCAACACTGTCTCTCACCTCATTCTCATTAAAAAACTAGGGAACTTTGGCATTGACACCTACACAGTCAAATGGATCGCTAACTGGCTGGAGAGTCACACCCAGAGAGTGGTGGTAGACGGGTCATTTTTGACCTGGAGGGATGTGGGCACTGGGGTTCCCCTGGGCTCATTCCTTGGACCCATGCTGTTCAATATCTTCATCAGTGACTTAGACAAGGGGGTAAAAAGCACCCTGTTCAAATTTGCTGATGACACTAAGATGTGGGGGGATGTGGGAACACTAGAAGGGAGGAATAGGGTTAAATCAGACCTAGACAGGTTACAGGGGTGGATGGATGAGAACAAGATGGGTTTCAACACTGACAAGTGCAAGGTGCTGCACCTGAGGAAGAAGAACCAGCAGCGCACCTGCAGGCTGGGGAACTCCCTGCTTGTCAGTGCAGAGACAGAAAAGGATCTGGGAATCATTATTGATGCCAAAATGAAATGGGCCAACAGTGTGAGAACGTGGTCAGGACGGCCAACCACACCTTGACATGCATCCACAGATGCATCTTGAGCAGGTCCAAGGAGGTGATCCTCCCCCTCTATGCGGCACTGGTCAGGCCCCAGCTGGAGTACTGCATCCAGTTCTGGGTGCTGCACTTCAGGAGGGATGTGGACAACATGGAGAGGCTCCAGAGGAGGGCCATTTACATGATCGGGGACATCAGGGCAGGCCCTACGAGGAGAGGCTAAGGGGCCTGAACCTGTTCAGCCTCCACAAGAGAAGGCTGAGGGGGGATCCAGTGGCCTGTTACAAGCTAGTCAGAGGGGATCAGCAGGCATTGGGGGAATCCCTGTTCCCCTGAGCACTATCAGGAGTGACTAGAAATAATGGTCACAAGCTGACGGAGGGTAGATTTAGACTAGATATCAGGAGGTGCCACTTCACCGTCAGGGTGGCTAGGATCTGGAACTGACTTCCAAGTGAAGCAGGGCTGGCTCCTACCCTGGAGGTCTTTAAAAGGAGGTTAGATGAACACCTTGCTGGGGTCGTTTGACCCCAGTATTTTTTCCTGCCACGGCAGGGAGTCAGACTTGATGATCTGCTCAGGTCCCTTCCGACCTTACCAACTATGCAACTATGAAACTATACCAAAGTTAGAATTTCTGTTTGAAGCATGTATGCACCATGTTGTTACCATGAATTTGAAGATGAAGATAGTCTTTCCTTTTATATTTTCAGACATCTTTTCTAGATGAGCTTTAAAAGTTAATCTTTGCCCAGGGTTATAATTGAGTACTTGTGGTAAGTCTCATTTTGGACCCCTTGGCATGTCTACATGAGTTATTTATTGCAGAGCTGCCTAACTAGTTCCACAGTAAACTTCTCACATCTAAATGTGTGGGCCTACTAGGCCACAGGATACTAACATCACAGCAGGGTAATATGTAGGGTAGTACATGTGAATACTTGTTGCTATCCATGGCACCAGGTCTTTGGTTTGTGCTATAAGTAGATTGTCATTGTTTGCATAAACGACTTAATACAAAGTTGTGTCTGGGAAAACAGGAATGCAAATGTTGTATGGAGGAGGAGCCAGCACAGATCCTGAGGGAGTCACTAGTGAGGATGCAAGAATTGATGATCAGGCCACTGAACAGGGCTTAATATTTCCTCAGAATGGTGACCAGGTGTTGCATGGTGCTTGGCTTTGAGTGACCTGTGATGCCTTGAGCAGGACTTCCTTACCATGTCATAGGCAGTGGATAACTGTATCAATACCACTGTATTTACAAGTACTGTTGATGACTACTATTTTTAGATTCCACTGGAAGCCAAACTCAAATGTGTCTAGTTTATCAGGAAACTGGCCACAGCAACGTTGTCCTAGTCTGCAACTGTTCCTTTGGCTGGATAGACTTGATGATTGAGATTGGAGCTGCTGGGTTGCAGGGAGGAGTGCTCTTGGGTGATAAATGATGGTTTCCTATGATTTCATTTCATTTCCATTGATTTCACCCTGTCCTGCACAAAGTTAAATTTCCCATGTCATACTAATTGTAGAAGCAAGGGAATTTACTGATTTCTTTTAATTATGGCCTTATTTTTCCTCCTCCATATTATACTGTATGAATTAAATAGATAACACCTTGCACCTTCCTAAAGTACTATGTCATTGCCTCAGCTCTGTTTCTTATTCAGCTAATTAACTTAGCTTTCCTGGAATAATCCTTCATTTAATCACTCTGTTTGCAATTGCTTCATTTTCACAAAGATCTTATTCTTTCCACTTCTAACTTGATGTTTTAATTCCTTACCTCAGAGATCAGTGACTATTTGACTTGCTAAATCATTATAAGGATTTTTAAGTCAAATCTATTAACCTCAATAGCAAGTGTTTGTGTGGGGTTCATTTATATCCAGTGGAAATGCTTTGAAGGGGCAAAAAAAACAAAAGAGAAATGAAACAAAATCAATATCTCAATTGCTAAAAAGTTCAGCTTTCTATTATTAGTTACTTCACTTTTCTATGAGATATAAATTATTAGGTTTGGTATTTAACATTTTATTGGCATAACAGGACATTTCTAACTAGTTGATAGAATCCTTATCCAGATGTTTCAAAATTGTGTTATCCAATTTGTGTATTCTGGGTATCAGCAATCTCTAATTTAATCTTGCCTGTCTCTCATATCCGCATCTTTTGGCTTTTACCCCTTCATCTTCACTGTTTAATATCATTCCTGCAAATCTTCTTCACGTCGGTTGTACAGACTGAGGAAGTCATTAATATGTCACATTAATATTAATCTGGTAAACTAAGGAAAGTGTGACAAAGTATTCATGACTGCCGTTCCCGTAAATGCTGCTCTCAAAGGTATGTCTACGTGGCAGTCACTCACGTAAAAGTAGTACAGTGAAGAGATTTCCGAGCTAAATTTAAACAAGGTATTTTGAGTACCAGTAGTTCAGTAGGACTTTCGTGGTCCCTTATTAATGTTATCTCCTCTAAACATGGATGACATGTTGGAGGGGGATGGGGGACCCAACCCCCCCCAAATTTCTGCACCCACAGCATGAAGTGCAGCATGGGGCTACAGCCTGGCCAGAACCAAGGCCAGGAAGCAGTAGGGGTGAAAGCAGTGGTGTTATTTCTGCATCAGTGGCGCGATTTGGGGTTACAACCTGGCTGGATCCAATACCCAGGAGCGGCAGTGGCAGCATGGAGTTGTGCCCCCCACCCCCCACCTCCACTGTCAGCACTTATGCATCGCCTATGCCTTTGGACATGCCAGTCCCAGTAT
This sequence comes from Caiman crocodilus, assembly GCA_030014935.1. Classification (NCBI taxonomy): domain Eukaryota; kingdom Metazoa; phylum Chordata; order Crocodylia; family Alligatoridae; genus Caiman; species Caiman crocodilus. The sequence goes on along the minus strand of JAGPOW010002514.1, from coordinate 58,765,801 downwards.
CCCTAGATTAATTTGTATGAGGTGCCACAACTCCATAGCAGTATTCTGCAAATCTCTCTCCCCCTCCCTGCCCTTATTTGGAGGGAGCACCTTAAAGCCTACCATGAAAAATATCTAAACCCTGCCATCACTGAGAGTCCTCGTCATAGATGTTAAACACATAATGAGAGAAGCCCTACCTTGAAGAGCTGACAATCTAAACCAGAAAAGTTGGAACAAGGGTGAAAGCGAAACAAAGACATGGAGTAAAATCAAGTCAAATCTCAAGGCCACTCTGATGGTTGGGGCATCTTGGATGCTGTAACAACTCTTGTTGACTCCACCGTGTGTTTGGGCAGTTTTTGTGCACCCTGTCACTTAAAGTCCCATCCAGTCCTTAATATTAGTTCCCCAGCTCTTCTTGGGTCTACCTCTTTTTCTCTTTCCCTCCACTGCCTCCTACATTGTGGTGTTGGCAAGGGCATCCAGCCTTCTCATGGCATAGAGAGGTGGTAAATGAAATGATTTAGTCAAGGTCAGCCAGCAGGTCAGTGGCAAAGTCAAGCATAGAACAGATTTCCAATCATCTAGTCCCGTCCAGAATGTCTTCTCTTCCAATATAGGGAATGGCTTAGTAAAGTTGCAGAAGAAACAATGGTGGGAATAAATACATAGAAAAGAAAGGTAGAAGAACTAAACCAAAACATTTCAGTTCAAGAGCGTCTCGCTATAAAATGGCCTTCCAAAGGAGATCAGCCTAATTCAGAACCTGACTGCCTAAGGTCATACTCTTTGATAAAGGTTTAAGATTACAAATGTCAATCACAGATACTCTTCAAAATGTATCCCACCCTAAGCTGAACATCTCATCATTAGAGAAAGGAAAAAAGCTGAAACTCCCTGGGGACTTGGTTTGCCAGGCATCCCTGGGCAACCATCAGACCCACGTCCAGAAGGGGATTTAGGCATAATGATGAATAGTGTTGTCCAGCTTAACTTGTAGGTCCCATACTCAAAACCTGAATTCACAAACCTGGGTAGGTTCCTAAGTTCCATATAAAGAAAACAAAGAGTTTGGCCATAATCAACATGACTGAGTCATGGGATGTCTAAATGAACCACTGGGAAATGCTGAGGAGAGGGATAGGCAGGAGTTTAGACCCATACCCCAGTTTTAGCTGCCAACAGAGCCTAAAGTCTCCAAAGTCATTCCTTTGTGCATATAGGTGCTGGGTCTCTTTTCTTTGACATGTCAGATGATGGTGGCAATTTTCTCAGTTCTGAGTCAATGAATTTACTGGCCAATACCCAATGCTTTTCTAAGGTGTCTGGATTAAATCCATTTTGCAGTGTATTATGCACAGAGCAGGCATACTGTATAGTCCCTAGCCTGGATGGAGGCTTTCTAGACTTGCTTTTAGATCGACAGTCATCTAGAAAGCAATTCCTTTGTGTTGGAAGGTACCCTAGTGCTTTTCTTTTTTGCAATATTATTCCTAAAATCTAACAATGACTTTGATACCGCTAGATAAATCTATATGACTTTGTTATCACTGTTTCATTTGTTCAGACACTCTCTAAATTTAATAGATTCTTGAGGCAACGTTACTTGTAATATCTTGAGATCTAAAATGAAATGTCGGTCAGGTCAGGTTCATTTTCCTCTGCATGGCTTTGCTCTGAGAATTCATTGATTTCTGTAATTAAATGAGTTGGAAGTAAATCCCAACCCTTTGCTGCATGTTACTCATCAGAGCTGATGGCTGAATCTTAATAAGCTGTTTAGTGTGATCTTGTGCCAGAATGGCTAGGTGTTAACGGTTTCCCTAGTGCTACAATTCCATGTAGCAATCTGTGGTTATAATTGACTCTGCCAGGACAAAAGAAAGAGGAGGTGGAATGGCATTACATTAAAATGAAACAGTATAGTTCAGAGAGTGGTTAGCTCAATGAATACAAAAATCTTCCTTTTTGTGCAAATTAAACTTAATAGTTACAGTTTTCTTACTTCTTTTAAATAGATTGCAATGTATTTTGGAGAAAGAGATCTAAGGAATACCTCCCCCCCCTTGCAAAAATAACTTGGAAATGCAAACATTGAGACATTTAATTATCAAGGATAATGGCAATGCCTGCTTAGTGTACTGCTCTTTATAATCGGCAGTGTGCTGGTGCCAACATTGTGTAGTCAACATGCATTATAAGAATACAAAAACAATGCCATCGAGGCATTCATTGAACTGCAAAATTCAGAAGACAGGGTGCTTGGCTTAAAGAGAACAAGCCAGAGCTCAGGGGAAAAGAGACAATCTCATTGCATTTCATGATATAATGTAAATTATGAAACACAGCTTGTAGACAACACAGAGGTGCTTGCAGGAAGAGAGCGAAAGAAGACTGATGGAAAGAAACGGTTAGGGAGCTGTGTCGGATTGTGTGTCTGTTAGAAATAACTGGCTACATTTTGCTCTCATTTGGATTCTTGACCCAAGGGTAGAGTTGGAGGAATAGCCTTCTGGACATGTTTGGTCAATTCTGGGAGAAAATCTTTATTTATGGGACATGTCTACACCAGATGCCTCATTGCCATAGTGATGAGCTATGCCAATGTAGCTTTTTGCTACAGCGGAGTAGCATTGGCGGGGATAAGCTGTGACACCGAAGCTACATATCCATAGCTCATCACTTCGGTGACATAGCATCTAAAAGTAGCAGGTACTGTGCAGTCATTTACCAAGTACTAAATGTGCCATCAGGGGCACATGTAGATGCACCCACGAAGAACAAAGAGGACTTTGCCCATCTTCCCTACCAGTATCAAGAAGGGAAATCAGATCTGTAAGTATCACACTTCCCAGAAGGACATTTTTCTAAAATGTGCATCACTTTTTTTTTTTTTTTTTTGTAAAATGTGGATGTTATTATTCTGTGGCGTTAGTGGTGACAGACTACATGGTACTCATCAATGGGAATGACTTCCTGTTGTACGTGGCCCCAAGCTTTGGCAAAACAAAGAGACAAGTTCCAGTCTTGTGGTCTCCTCACCCCTGAGCTTTCCTTTTTACATGTCTATGCAACTAACCCCTCAAAGGGTGAGGTCAAATTGAAACCAGTGATGCCATAGGCCTTGTTTTAGCTTTGCAGTGTAATACAGCTGAACACCCTCTTCCCCACCAACACTATAATTCAACTCTCCTGTTGTCTGTGTGTGCATTAAATTTAATCAGCTTTCAGTATGTTTCTCCACAGGCTCATATCAAGAAACATAAGCTGCTTGTTGCATCCAAATGGCAACTCTTAAAAAATGACAGTCGGTGTGGAATAGCGTACTTCCTAACAAAATTACGAGACTACACTAATAGCACACATAATGGCCTGCTCCTTCATGACTCTCCCCCACTCAATGGTTGTGCTTTTATAGATACTTTTTTTTTTTTCCCAGGATGCCTTTCTGACTTCTGTCCTTTGCACAGGGAAAGCCAAATAGCTTCAGCCCTGAGGAAATTAATTAGCTTCATCTCAGTTTCTTCCAGCTAGTGAGTACCCATTTTATTTTTCTTCCTGCTGAGAAGATAGACCCTTTAGTTCAAGAGTGTCTAGCTCATTCTGCCCCCTGGGCCCGATCCAGACTGCAGGGTCTTTCCTGGGCATGATCCATAACTGGCAATAGCAGAGCAAATGGTACCACTGGGGCAAGCAGTGATTTCATAGACTTCCTAGACACTAGGGGCTGGAAGGGACCTTGTGAAATCATTGACTCCAGCTCCCCTCCCCCTGACCATAGGCAGGAAGTCAGCTGGGATCAAGTGACCCCAACAAGAAAAATATCCACAAGTTTTTTGAAAGAGTGCAGAGTAGGTGCTTGCACCACCTCGGGGGAGGGGGGAGGGAGAGTTGCAGACACTGTACACTCGCACCATGAAGAACTTTGTTCTTATGTTTAGTCTCAATCAGCCTTTCTGGAGCTTATGGCCATTAGACCTTGTTAGCCCTTGGGAATCTGTGATGAACAGTTCTTCTCCCAGGTCCTGATGCATCCCTCCTATATAACTGTAGGCTGCTACAGAGTCTGTTCTGCCCCCCCTCCCCAGCCTCCTTTTTTCCAGACTGAAGAGTCCCAAGTCCCTCAGCCTCTCCTCATATGGCCTGCCCTCCAGGCCTTGGATCATACGAGCAGCTTTCCTCTGGCCTCAAGCTTTTTCACCTCCCTCCTGAAGTGGGGGGGGGGCAAAACTGGATGCAGTACTTCAGCTATGGTCTCACCATGGCAGAGTAAAGTGGGAGGATGATATTCCTGGTTTTGCTTGAGTGGATCGGTGGATGCACACCACAGATTGGTTTGCTTCGCCAACCACAGCATCACATTTGTGGCTCATATTCATCTTGTGTTCAATCAAGACCCCCAAGTCTCTTTTTGTTTTGGTGCTAGCAGGAATAGCACTGCTAAGCTTGTAAGTGTATTGAAGGTTTTTTCTAGCAAGGTGCAGCACCTTACACTTCTCTACATTAAAGGACATCAGGTTTTGGCCAGCCCACTTGAAAGCATGTCCAAGTTGGCCTGTATCCCCCCCGCAGTGTGACTGCCCTCCCCCATAATTTGGTGTCATCCGCAAACTTTGCCAGTTCACAGCTGACTCCTGAATCCAGATTGCTAATGAAGATGTTAAAGAGTACCAGCCCAAGTACCAAGCCCTGAGGGACTCCACTGGTCACCCTGTGCCATGTTTATTTGCTCCCATCAACTAGGACTCTTTGGGTCCAACCCTGTAGCCAGTTGCCTAGCTATTGGACCATAAGATGATAAAGGCCATAGCTCCCCAGCTTAACCATGAGGCTATCATCGAGAACTAGGTCAAAGGCCTTCTTGAAGTCCATCCATGTCATCTCCCTTGTCCAGGGTTCGTGTCACCTGGTCATAGAAGGAGATGAGGTTTGTCAAGCAAGACCTGCCAGACACAAAGCCATGTCAGCTGGCATTCAGATGCTTTCCTTCCATTAGTCTGGTGTTGATGGATCCCTTGAAAATTTTCTCCAGGATTTTTCCAGAGATGGACCTCAAACTGATTGGTCTATAATTCCCTGGGTCAACGCTCCTCCCTTTCTTGAAGATAGGGACCATATTGGTTCTTTCTAGTCTTCCAGGACCTCGCCTAAACACCACTAATTTTGAAATACCTTTGCCAAGGAGGGTGAAATGATGCCTGCCAGGTCCTTCAAGCCTCTCGGGTGCATTTCATCTGGGCCCATGGACTTGTGAATGTCCAGTTTCTCAAGGTGTTCCCTCACCAGATCCACATCAATTTTGGGCCCATCACACACTCCCAGGATAGTTTGTGTCCTCTCTGACAGTGTGATCCCCATGGGAGGGTGAGAAACTGTTGTGAAAAAGTCATTTTGGAGATGACTCCAAAATTGGCCCTTTCTTGGGTGTCAGATGCCAGTTTCCCCATTAGATCTTGCCTGGGCCCAATGTTATCTTTGTTCTTTTTTCAACTTCCCACATATCTGAAGAAGGACTTTGTGTTGTCCTTGATTCCCATAGCTAGCCTGAGTTCAGTGTGTGCCTTGTTTTTTCTGGACTACTCTCTACAGTGCAGATGACTGCTGAGTAGTTCTCTTTGGTGATGCTTCCCATTTTTCAACAGATGTTGGCTTCTCTTTTGAGTTTAATGAGGTCTAACAGTTAATTGTTCAGTCAAAGGGGTTGTCTTGACCATTGCCTACATTTTTTGTGAGTTGGAATGGCGTTCCTCTGTGCTTCAAGGATTATATTTTTAAGAGGTGACCGTTCCTCATGTACTCCTTTTTCTAGGGAGGTATGGCCTTTAATTGCCTGACTGACCAAATCTCTGAGTATGCAAAAACGGGCCTTTTCAAAGGTAAGGGTTTCTGTTTTACTGAGGGATTTCCCTGCTCTTTGGTGAACTGGGAAGGTGACCAATTCATGGTTGCTGTCACCAAGTGTCCCCTCAATCCTCACATTCCTCACCAGGTCCTCTCCTTTGGCCAGGACCAGATCAAGCAATGCTTCTCCTGTAGTCATCCCATAGACCTCCTGCATTAGGTAGAAGTCATCAATGCAAGAGAGAAAGCTACTCACCCTGTCAGATTTGGCCATGTGTTCATCCCAAGAGATATCAGGGAAGTTGAAGTCTGCCATGACAATCATGCATTGTAAGGGCATGGCCTCAACCAGTTCTCTATTAAATTCACAATCTAGTTCTTCCTCTTGGTGGGGAGGTCTATAGTAAACTCCGACAAGAATATCACCCTCCCTATATTTTGACCCAGAGGGTCTCAATACTCCCTTTCTGGTTAGAAAACTCAATTTTCAATGAAATGAACTGATACTTGATGTAGAGAGCAGCACTCCGCCCCTTTTCCCAACACAGTCTCTCTCCTGTACAAGGTATAACTCTCTTAAAACCCCTCACTTTAGGAAGGATGTGGAGAAGCTTGAGAGAGTCCAGAGGAGAGCCACTCATATGATCCAAGGCCTGGAGGGAAGGTCATATGAGGAGAGGCTGAGGGACTTGGGACTCTTCAGTCTGGAGAAGAGAAGGCTTAGGGGGGACTTGGTGGCAGACTACAATGACATAATGCATCAGGACCTGGGAGAACAGCTGTTCACCTGAGCTTCCCAAGGGATAACAAGGTCTAATGACCATAAACTCCAGAAAGGCTGATTGATACTAGACATAAGAAAAAGTTCTTTACAGTGTGAGTGTCCAGGGTCTGGAATAGATTCCCCCATAGGTGGTACAAGCACCTACTTGGGACTCTTTCAAAAAACAGGTGGTTATATTTCTTGCTGGCATCACTTGATCCTGGCTGACTTCCTCCCTATGGTCGGGGGGCGGGGGAGGAGGGATTTGATGATCTCATGAGGTCCCTTCCAGCCCCTAATGTCTATGAAAGCTATGAAATCTGTGAAAGCAACAGACCAATCATAGGTGGAGTCCCACCAGGTCTCTGTTATCCATACAAGGACATAGTTGTTTTCACATAGGAGAAGGGCCAGTTCTTCTTGCTTGTTTCCCAAACTCCTGGCATCCATGTGCAGGCAGTTAATTCTGCTGTGAGAAGCCCAATACTTCCATGAGGGGTGAAACAAGACCCTTCCTTGGGCTGTCATCAGAGCAGGTTCCCTTGGGCTGCCCAAGTTATTCGTCATGCAACTGAAATGACTCAGGCTAGAACTGTTAATAGACTGTCTCTATAAACTGAGATCCCTCAGTGGTCTTAGTTTAAAGCCCTGTCAAGAAGGTCAGCCATTCTGGCCAAGAAGAGTTTCTTCTCTTTGCAGGTGAGGTGGAGACCATCCCTTCACAACAGTCTGCTCCCTCTGAAGTGCAGACCGTGGTCAAGGAAGCCAAAGCGCTTCCGATGACACCATCACCAGAGTGCTCTATTTACTTCACTGATTCACCTTTCCCTCCAGAGCCCATGTCCTGTAACTAGGAGGATCAAAGTAAAAACTATCAGTGCCCCCAGACCCCTGAGCCAATCCCCTGACCGGTGCTTAGCTCATCCCCCTGTGCCCATCCCCCTGTATTTACACATGACTCAGCCCAAACTGTTCCATGCCATATCATTTGCACCCACATGGATGAGTAGCATGGGACGGTGGTTAGAGGGCCAGATGAGTTTGGTGACATTACAGATATGAGCTCCAGGCAAGCAGCGAACCTCATGGGCTAGGGGATTAGAGCAACAGATCACTCCCTCAGTCTCCCTAAGAAGGGATTCACCCATCACCATAACTCTGCATCTTCTAAGTGCAGGTGCTGGTAGCCCTATATCATCACATCCTGAACCCAGTGGAATGACTGGCTCAGTTGAAGTGAGAGTTGCAAAGCTCCAGGGGAGTAGTAACCCTACCTGCCATGCCTCTTTGGGCCTGGGACAACCATTGTTCAGGCAACACCAAGCTGGACTTCATGGTGATTCCTTGGTTCTGCCACACTGTCATCAGCCATCAGGTAGAGAGCCTGAAAGTAAGAGTCTAGTTCCTGCTCCAGGGGCATCGGTGCCTTCAAACCCAGCTGCCTGCAGTCTTGCTAGGCAGCCTCCACATGAAACCAGGGGCTCCATCTAAGCGGAGGCCAGGGCCATGGGTCTTACCCAGGTGGGGGCAGGGACTACAGGCTCCACTCGGGTAGAGGCTGGAACCACAGGCTCTGTTTGGGTGGAAACCCCAGTAGTTTCAGAGCACGGGAGTCCAGGTGCAGTGGGGAACCTTGGGGTGCAATGTGTCCCACCCACCATAGTCCTTGTAGTAGTCTGACTACTACTGTGAAGACCCTTGGCTATGGCTCAGTGCCTGGAGCCTCACGCCCTCCTGCTCACCCTTGTGCACAAACTCCCATGCTAATTTGTGTGCCAGGCCCAGAGGTACACCTGTTTGTGCATCCTGTTCATGCTGCTCCAGTCATGTAGCTTCCTGTTGTTTTGGGCCAAGTAGGAGCTAGGGCAGGACAAAACCCTCCTTGGCTCCTCTCAGCTGCCTCCCTGCACCTGTGCTACTTCCCTACCACCATGAACCCCACTTGCCTTTGGCTCCGCTTACCTTTGGGGGTCAGACAGGGTCTGCTGCGGATTCTGGGGGCCTTCAGGGTGTGGAGGCATGACAAGCTTTCACCCATGCATCTCTTTTCACTTCCTGACCCTAACTGCCAAGTGGCAGTTAGATGGTGACAGTAGAACAATGGGCAGCATAGACATGAGTGGTGTCAAGGTGGACAGTGCTATGTCATCACAGCCATTGCTGTGGAAAGCCTTCCCTAATGGGAGCCCTTAGTCCCAAATTCTCATCCCTCACTCATCCTGCCCCAAAATGTCCTGGGGGCGGGTATCACTTGCCCATCTGTCATCAAAGGGCATCCCTGACATGGCTCCATAGTGCCAAATGTTGAAGCAGGACCCATCTCCTGCTTGCTCTCCACCCAGAACCACGTGGACCAGAGGAAATGGCTTCATGGGACATATATCTCAAACCCCTGTCTTGGTGACAAATATGGCTGAAATGTAATGTTTGGTTGTGCACACCCAAAAATCACCCAGTTCTGTGAGACTATGCCCAGGGCTCAATCCTACTGTTATAAAAATGGTATAGTGTTTGAATTCACTGGTAATTAATGAGATAGTGGAACTGAGCACTGAGGCTTAGCATAGACATCAGTTGCCAACCCATCTTTTGAGGGAGATAGACAGGAGTAGCCCACAGCAGAGTTTAAAGAACAAGAGTTCCATTCTACCTTATAACTGGCAGCAGATACAGATGAGGAAGGAACAACTGGATATGCTATGATTTCCTTTTTTTGCTGGAAGACAGGAGATTTGTGAAGAACAAACCAGTGGCCATATTAGAGGATAAATGAAATGGCCTGGAAGCACAAGTTTCAACATGGTGTGGCATCTGTAAAAATGACAATGACTAGGACAGCCCCAGTTGGAAATCATCAGGGGAAAGATTAAGTGCGAGGATTGGCATTGTGTGATCAATAGGGGAATGAGAGCCAGGTACCACTCAACCCAACCAAAAAAAGTTGATTTGTTATTAGCTACTTAAAGAACAAACAACTGAGACACCTGTCCTCAGACAGAGTCAAGGGACATATTGGACGGGATTCCTTGTATTGAATCAAGTCTACCAAGACAGATTTCAAATGTTATGAAGAGTCCTAAATGGAAGTTCAAACTAATATGAGTGGACAGAGAATTCAGCAAGGGATGCATGATCAATAGGATGCTGTGCTGTTTCCTCAGAGTGAAAAAAAACATGTAAAAGGTGTTGTCTGGTAAATCTCTCCACTGGTGACAGTACACACTGGAATGAATTACATAGCATCACACTGAATTATGCAGCTAACAGAAGATCAGACATACTGAGGGGTATTCTAAATTGCTGGAAGAGCGCTAATGATTTACCACTATTCAATACAGTTCATTGGAATGAACTAGGTAACTACATACTTGAGATCAATCGTAAGTAAATTAATAGGACAGCTTATAAGGGATACATTGGATAAAGATTTTCTCTCTCTCTCTCTTTTTCTGCTCCATCCAATACCTATAGAACATATGCAACATAGATTATGAACTGCTACACGGTAGGTATTACAAAGTATTTGTCAGGTGGGGAATCAGGTGGGGAATTATTGGGATAGGCTGAGTCTAGTGGGTTCTTTGGTCAGTATAAAGCCTAGTGTGACTCAACATGTTCCTCAGTAATCTAGAAATAAATACATACTGGGAGTGTCTACATAGATGCTTTGCTGTCCACTAGACTAGTCTATTGAGCAGTAAAGCATCACTAGGTAACAGTGCGCAGGAGCTACTGCACAGTAGATTAGTCTACTGAGTGGTTTTCTACTACAGGTTTCCTCCACTGTATGCTGTACATGTGTTCCTGGAAAATTACACAAAACTTGAATTCGCATAAAGGGAACACACTTCACAATGTAACAAGTAGGGATACATTCAAAGACCTTGACCGTGCTGACTCCCAGACCCATTTCTACTACTTTTACAAGACAATTTTGGTCTTCACCAACAGTAGATAGTGCGCACTAGCACAGAGTGGAGGTGAATGTTTGCTTGGTTTGAAGAGAGGGTGGTGAAGGCTTCATTGGTGGACCAAGGAGAGGGGTAGGAGATAAAGTAGCGGGATGCTTAGAAGCCATAACAGGGATGGTAACTACAGAAACACATCGCAGACAACGAGCAAGGAACACAGATCCACACAGGAGACTATATTTTGGTGCATGTCACTCCCACAATGCACCACACAAAGCAGCTGACTGCAGGTGCATAAGAGTGAATTTACCTCGCATTTATAATGAATTTTTGGTATAAAAAGGTCATAGCATGAGAGCAAAGTCGCACATACAGAACCTGCATAGATCGAGGGAAACCTGTAACTCTTAATACAGGTAGTAGATTTACCATTCAGTAGCCACTGCACAGTCATACACGGTTAGATACCCGACCGGGAGCAAACTGCTCTCTGTCACCTTGGGCACCATTGGGCAGCAGAACAATCCCCTCCCCAGGACCTGCCTGCTGCTCGGGCTGGCTCCTTTCACAGATCCTGGGCCAGGAAAATGGTCCCCTGCCTTGGCAGCAGGCAGATCCCAGCTCAGGAGCTCACGTCCCTGTTTATTAGAGGTTCTAAGTAGTGTCTTCCAAGAGGCCTTTCCTGCAGGAAGAGGTACTCTAGTGAGGCCTACTGCTAAAAGTCTTGCCAAAGCGTGCAGTCTGGACATGTATCCTAGCCCCTCACAAGGCAGCTCTGAGCAGGCGGAGCACCATGTGAAGAAAACACCTGAATATCCCCAGTGCTGTTTATACAGTTGTTTTCCAATGGCTCTGGACTCTGAAATGCACCATATGCAAATCCAGGGCTCACTTCTGCCAGGCTCAGGTAGCTTCTACCTTCTTGAATCCATCAGGCTTTTTTTGGCTTGCTCCCTTCTGTTCCCATGATGCTTTCCTGCTCGGCCACCCCAAGCCTGGCCTTTACAAGACGGTTCTTTCAGTCTCACCTAGCCTGTGACTTACGTCCTGTGATGCGGAGGCAAGCACAGAATTTGATTCCTCTAGGTCGCCCCTGTTCTGGACACATGCTCCGTTTCAGGACTTTCATAGAACCACAACATCATAGAAAAGTAGGGTTGGAAGGGACTTTGGGAGGTCATCCTGTCCAACCCCCTGCCTGAGGCAGAATCACCCCTATCCAAATAACCCCATACAAATCTTTGTCTAATCTAGTACTAAAATTACACAACCAGACCTTTTGTTAGTAATTACAAGGCAGAGTGCTCTAGTATGCCACAGGTGTTGGCACCAATACAATGTCTCAGCCAGCAAAGCAAACAAAACCCTGGCTTACATCTATCAACACATCTCAAGCAAGACCCAGGGAAGTCATCCTTCTGCTTTACTTGGCTTTGGTGAGGCCACAGCTGGAGTACTGCATTCAGTTCTGGGCTCAGCAATTCAGAAGGGATGTGAAGAGGCTTGAGAGAGTCATGCACATGATTAGAGGACAAAAGAGCAGGCCTTTTGAAGAGAGGTTGAAAGCCATATGACTGTTCAGCCTGGAGAACCGCAGGCTCGGGGGTGACTTGGTGGCAGCTGAGAAGTACATCAAGGGTATGCATCAGGATCTGGGGGAATGTCTGTTCACCAGAGCACCCCAAGAGTAGACAAGGTCCAATGGTCACAAACTCCTGGAAGACCATTTTAGGCTGGATATTAAGGAAATACGTCTTTACCGTCTGAGTCCCTAGAGCCTGGAATAGACTCCCCCTCGAGGACACTAGACACTTTCAAGAAACACTTGGATGCCTATCTTCCTGGGATCATTTGACCCCAGCTGACTCCCTGTCCCTTGGGCATGGGGCTGGACTCGATGACCTTGTGAGGTCCTTTCCAGCCCTAATGTCTATGAAATCTATGAAATCTAGGTAAGGCAGAGGAACAATGGCAGTCAGTGTCCTACCGGTGCAACAGTTGTTAAAATATGCTTGAGAGACCCCAATATCTGAGCTAAATTACAACACTGAATTGCTTGTGAGCATGTATGGTAGGGGCCAAATTAGTAATGCAGGGTGAAACTGTTGGTCTTGGTGCATTTAGCAGTGTACCTGTGATTCAGACCAGTAGGCAAAGGTAAGTGGAGCAATGTTGGGTGACCAGACCCCTACAAAACAGCATGCCACTTGTCTCTCTTAGTAGAGAAATAGAATTTCACCCTACAGTCTTAGGGTCTGATCCTTTAAAGTGCTTCCTGGAAGCTAAACTTTTTTGGATCGCTCAGCATTTTGTAGGATCAGGTCATTTAGAAGTTAAGATCCTCTCTGAAAACCCTCACAGAACAAAACTGTCTGATAGTCAAGTAATTAACCTTCAAGGAATGAAAAACGGAGCTGAATTTGATTCCAGAATGTCCAAAGCTTTCAGACCTGAATCTCATGCCATTAAGTCATCACATCCAACTTTAATGCTTGGCAGTTGCTGTAAGGAGAGAAAGTTCCCAGTTACCCCTGTATTAAGCCCAATAACTTTTCTTTGATATAATTTATATTGGGCTGAATCATAACTTCCAGAAAGACATCTGCCTTGATCTGAAGACATCAAATGATGGAGAAGGCACCAGTTCTCTTGATCTAACAGCCCTCATTTATGTTGGTTTTAAAAGGCCAGCATCCTAAATGTGGTATTCAAGAGGGCAAGACTGCCCACAGAGAACAAAGGTTCAGCAAAACCTTGCACTTTTCTTCATTGTGCAAACCCAGTCCTGTCGTTTTCTGAAATGCTTTGTTGCATTTTAGGGAGTTGAACTGATATGCACAAGCATAGCTTAGCATATGTACACTCTTAAAGGAAAAGAACATTAGCTTCATAAAGCAAAGTTATAATTCTCCTTTTGACTCTGGAGACCATTTCTCTCTTCCTTTGTAAACTTATGCCCTTATTATATCCCAAGGGATAATGGAAATCAAGTTGTTCTCCAGAAGTAAGGCAGGAAGGCAAAATATCAAGGGAGGGGGTGGGAAGTAATTTTATTAAATTGTACGAGAAACCCACTTATCTGATGTAGAAAATTAAATATGATTTATAATATATTGCCGGAGGAAAAATCAATAACAGAATATGTTAACATAAAATAAAGATGGTAGCAACTTAATGTAGACTTTTAAGTAAAAGTATTGACTAAAGATTCTAATCAGCAAAATGCATGAAGGTTAATCCAGAAAAGCATTAGAACATGCTTAGGAATAAATGAATTCAATTTGAATATATCACTAAAATTATTTTTTGATCTAATGGAGTGATAATTGAATTCTTTTTCTAATCTGAAGCAGGGGAGATAGTAGCACCACAACATAATTACTTGTCTGGTTAAATACATCGTCCTTTTTTGTGAAAATAATTTGCTTTCAGATTCATGCTGAGAAGCTACCAGCTCCTCTTTATCATAATATAATTTAACAAAATGTAGCATTCCTTCTTCATCAAATTAAACCAATTTGGAAAATTGAAGAGTCTTTGGGTCTCCGCTCTTCAATCATATGCCATTGTTACACTGAGCTGAAAAAACAGGGCATTAAAAAACCTTCAGAAAGGGACTGGCTGTCTTTTCTTATGGCTAGGATGGGGGGGAGATGTCCTTTAAGATGGAAACAGCTCAAAGGATTTTGTCAGAGGTACTTGGGCTGTGTTTGTGGTTTGCTCCGACTCTGTGAAGACCATCTCAGAAATCCCTGCAGTCAGATCGGCGGGGCAAAGTCTTAGCCTGTTTAGCAATGAGGAGCTTGTAATGCTGATCAAAGTTTTGCTTCCAAAATGAATGATGGCATTAGTGTGAGCTAACAGAAGTATTTCTCTTATTCATGACCATGCCAAGGAGAGCTGTCCTGTGATGAAGAATATTTGTGCTCCCAACAGCTCATTGGTTACAGGTGAAAAAAACCCCCATACTAAGTAGTCAAGTGTGCAACGTGCAACACGTTGGTCTAGAAATTACACATTTTTTGTGGGATGTGCTGTAGCAAACCAAACTTGAAGCTGTTTGGTAGGTTTGAATTCCCCTTCAAAACCACTAGTGTCGAAAAAAAAAATAAGTTGGGCTCTCTATTTACTCAAGAAAAGATTCTGGACATGTTTAGATCTTGATTTCCTGCCTTCACCATTTGCAACCTTGAGATTAAGTGTTGTTCTTTAATCTCTCGTCAAAAAAAGAAAGTCATATATTGTTCCTCTTCTATGTCCATCTCCACAGAGATTTTTTTCCTACTGAGGAAAGAAAAAAAAAGTCTCAGGGTCATGCCACATGTTACACTTAGGCCGTGTTAACTGCACTGACAACATAAGCATCCACACGTTGAATCAGTAAAACATGAGCTAAGTGCCAGCATAGCACAGCAAAGTTGCAGTGTTTTGTGGGAGATTGTATGAACACACATTCGACTATCGTCACACTTATCTACATAGATAATATGAATTCAAGACCCCTATGCAGTGCCAGGGGGGTGACTACCAATTAGCAGATTATCAGTCCCAGCCCTGGCACTGCACCAGGGCTGGTTTAAGACTGGTATTAGCAGAGACTCGTTTCACTCCATGAATCCAGCAGTAGGAGTGGCACGTATTTCTGGGCTTTGCTTCCTCTGGCTGTTGCCAGGGGCAAATATTCAGCTCACCTTGGTGTGCCAGGGGTAAGTGGACCTAGGCTGGGCAGTCCTGGGAATGGCAGGGCCCTGGGCACAAGGGTTGTATGTCCTCGCAGGTGAGCCGTGGCATCCAATGCCAAAGCCAGTATCAGGAATAGGCTCAGTATAGTAAGCTCCAGCCCTTTCCACAGTGGGCTGAGTTCAGAGTAAGCATTACCCCACGACTGCTCAGAACATGTTCTAACTTTGAATATGATACAGTAGTGCTTACTGGATTTTAAATAAAACACATGCTAAGTGTCCCATGTGACAAGGCTTTTAGATGTTGATTTAATAGGCAATCCCCCTTCTCTGGTAGCAACCTTCTCCCTAAGCTTTTTGGGGTTGCTCTTTTTGTCCAGGCCCTACATCTCTCCTTTTCTCGGCTACGCAATGGGCCAGCTTCAAGATGAATGCTGGAAGGCAGTCTAAGAAACAAGATTTAGCTTTAAATATCCACTTTTAGATACCTGGACCCAGAGTGGAACCCAGAACCCCGCGTCCTAGGTGCCTACATTCGCCGTGCAGTGCACTGTGAGACTTAGGGTTTGTTTGTACTGCAAAGCCCAGGATTGTTACTGAGGAAATATCACCCCCCATCCACACCTACTCAGGATGCAACCAAGCCCACAAGCCTGAGGTAGCCAGGGCTGCTCAAAGCCATCTTCACTGCCTGAAGTCCAGATGGGACCTCGTGTCCCAAACTTTTTCATGTGCTGAGTGGAAGTGAGTGTGCAAGGCTCAGTATCTCAGCAGCAGTCCTAGCGAGGTAGGGAGGCATCACAGACACTCTCTGAGGCATCCCAGTGAGATCCAAAGGACCCGGCAAGCTGGGCTCAGGACCCTCTTGAGGTAGCCGATACTAAGGGTACGTCTGATGCCAAGCCTGTCTCTGGGCTTATGCACCTCGCTCAGAGCTGCAGGGAGGTATGGCCATTTCAAGCCTGAACCTTCTTATAAGAGTAGGTGACTATAGGCATTCTGGCAAGGAACTAGGGGGACTCCCTCTTCTCTTTTAAAGGATGGTTGCCAGCTGTCTTATTTAACAGTCTACTGGTTACAGCACCTGTCTAGAAAGGGGCACAAGAGGAATTCCTTCTTGATCAAGAGGGGGTTAAAATCCACATCTCCTCCCGCCTCCTACAAAACCCCCAGCGCACCAGGATAGAGGCTTGCTTGGGGATGCAGAAGTCTAAACCTCTCCTGCTGAAGCTGTGTTCCTGTGCTGCGAACCGTTCAGGATGTCTTGCTCCGAAGGGAGCCCAGGACTTTGTTGCCTAGTGGCTGGGGCTCTATTCTGGGAGAGGGGGGTGAGTTGCCCCTTGGGGATCCCCCATTCCCCCTTGCTCCTGTGGCTCCCCCCTGCTTCCCACCCCCAACTTACGTGTGGCTGCCTGCACTATCTGTCCTGGGGGGAGCAGGCGGGGAAGGGTTAGTCTACCTGCCCAGTGACTGCCAGCAACGCTGCTGCCGCCAGGCTGCTGCTCGTCCCTGGGCTGAGCCCACCCAGACAGCGGTGAGGGCTAGGCAGGGAGATTAACCCTTTCCTGCCTGCTCTTCTAAGGCACACAGTGCAGGCAGCCCCAAGTCAGCAGTGGGTAGAAGAGGCAGTGAGTGGAGATCTGGGGTGCTGGGAAGGGTGGGGGGAGGGTAGTGGACCCAATCTGTGCCAGTAGGTGAGGGTGCGAGTTATGCTTACACTACGGTGTAGTCTAGAGTGGCTGCATGTTACATGGGTGTAACATAAGCTGTGCAACAGGAATCAGAGCTAATCCTGCCCTGGAGTGGCATAACGTTGATCAGCCTAACAAGTGTTTAAAACTAGTTTCAGGTGTTTACGAGCAGACAGTCCAGGTGTTAAGAGCTTCAGGAGCCAAAATTATCATGTAAGAAGGCCCTTATGCTCCCTCTTCTGTTCTCTCTCTGGCCCAATTAATCTTGAATGACTTGTTCTATTCAAGTAAAATGACCACATCTGTGTTTTGTTCAGAATCCTGTTCTGTTTGGTGTAAGAGGAGCCCTGGGCTGCAAGGACACAGAACTTAGGGTTTGCTGGTGCAGGAATGTCGAGTTTCTGCAATCTGACCAGGCCTAGGCAGGAGATGGGCATCAAGGCATTCAAGGTGTGCCTACACTATACAGCCAGCACGTCCCAGCCGGTGGCCCCCAAGCACCCCAACTCACCTAGAGATGTGCTGGAGAAGATGCTCCAATGACATCCCATACATGCTCAAGAACGGCAGATAGAAAGAGCCCCGATTTAGATTCCCAACACATTTATAAGGTTAGGATTTGCGAGGAGAAGCTGACAGGCAGGACACACATAAAAGAATATCTTCTGGGCCATGCTGGGAATGCATATGGCATAACCTCCATCTAGACAGGTGCAGAGCATCCTGAAGATCTTTTAAGTCAATAGCACGGTAAGTCGGAGGAATTTTTACCGCCAAACAGAGCAGAAGCACAGGTACATACATGACTTACCCATGGCACATGGCAATGAACTTTGGTAGAAGTAAGAACTGAAATACGGTTCCCTAAAACCAAGTCCGCTGCCCTTCCTGGAACTCCAGCCGTCTTCCCTCGGCATCCTGTTTGCGCCGGCTGCTTGTCAAAGTGGATCCCTGCCTTTCTGATACCAGTGCTTATTTTAGCAAAGTGTGTGATGCACTGATTCAGGCTGAGTAGCACTTTACTCCACAGGTTGGAGTATTGATCTCCCACGTTCGGATAATCCATGTGCACAGCCATCTCTCACCCTTCCTTCATGCTGTCTGACCAGTTTGGGAGAGGAAAAAAATTAAATATGATGATTGCTAAATTTATTGCCCAGAAAGCTGGCACTTACATCAAGCAAGACTGTTAGCAGCAAATGAAAATTTATAAAATTAAAGTCAAGGATGGGTATTATAGCTACATACTTTATTGTTAAAAGTAATTACCTTCGATCTTCATACTCCCCACTCTCTCACTGTTTAAAATAGATTGATGAAATGGTAGAGAATCCTCTCTGAGCTGCAGCAAGATTATATCAATTATTTAGAAGTGCTAAAATTTTGGCAGGGACATAATCCACCTTCTCACTTTGAAGACAATCTGGAGATTAATACAAGCATGCATTAAGGGGAAAAAAAATTCAGGCAGGGTAAAGCTAGTGTGACAAAATGAACACTTGTACTTCACTATTGCTGCATGAGGAGCAGGGAATTAACTGTCACATGATAAACAGGATGAATTGCCTGCTTGTCATATCAAAAGCTTTTAGCTTTAATCTGGAAATAATGGATATATTGCAAGTTTTACAGTGATAAAGTCGAATTTTGGCTCATAGTGGGGGAATTTAAAAATTAAATGTCCTGCACTTTGATAGTGGAATTACCTAATGCTTCCTAATATTTTACGACTTGTTTATTTTATTTAAACTACTCAGGCAGGCGGCTGCATAATGTTAGTCGACTAGAAGGGAAAAATGCCTTTTTGGCCATGCTATAAACCTCTTTGAATGGTTATATTAATTAATGTGAGGACTAAACAGCAGGCACTAAGGAGAGAGAAAACTATTCGGGGACAGACGCTGGAGAAGACCTGTTTTCAGGGCGAAGAGCTTGGCTCTGCCTGGTTGGGTTCAAGGCCTTGCCTTCAGATATGAAGAGAGTATACCCTGCGCACCAAGCTGGGTGTTGTGCTCAGGTTCTCTCTCAAACATTGCTATTAGAGGGGTCCTACTCTGCAGACATAAGTAAATATAGGCCGGTTTAGGAACTTGAACCTATCTTTCCCAAACTGGAGCAGAACGCCCTGATATCCAAGTCCCAGAGTCCGTATAGTACAATAACTATTATACATGCTTGCATAAGCTCCCCAGTAAGAGACTGAGAGAACCATATACCTGGATGCCCAGATACCTGCTGGCTAGGCCACTCTGCCATGGGAAACGAAAACAGGTTCAAGACCTGGCCTTCTCACGGGTATGTTTTAACAAGGTAATTCTTGAGTGTCAACAGAGGCATGTGTATCCGATAGGCAGGGCAATTTTGGTCTTGAAAATACACTTACAAGTGTCAAGCCTTAGGTGGGGTTTGTACTTAGCTCCTGGGCTGTGGGGAGGCCTTTGACAGCTTTGCACAGGTCTACCAGCAGGCATGTAGGTCTCTACATAGTGAGGCAGCTGCTTTGTAGATGTCAATCAGTGGCTTGAGCAGAATGAATAAATGGTGGGCTTAGACCAAAAGCGTCTTTGATGCTGTTGGCCTAAGTGACCTGCCTGAAATCAGAGAGGAAAGCAAAAGTTCAGTCCAAATCTCACTCTAGTATCCTATCCAGGGTGCCACCCTTCCTTAACAAGTCGTTGGCTATTGAATTCAGTAGTAGCTAGTGATATTATGAATGAACCCTTCTTCATCCTTACTCGGACAGTGCACGCTACTCATTTAAGTAGGATTCCAACTCTAAAGAAAAAGTGTTGCACAAGAAAAAGGAATCTTGATGCCAAAAAAAAAAATTCCTCTCCAATTTTACAGTATTGATTCATAGATGCTACGGTTGGAAGGGACCTCAATGGATCATCAAGTTCAACCCCCTGCCCATGACAGGAAAAAAATGCTGGGGTCATGTGACCCCAGTCAGATGCTTGTGCAGCACCACGTCCCTGGGAAGCCTGTTCCAGATTCTGGCCACCCTAACCATGAAGAAATCCTTTCTGATGTCCAGCCTAAAACTACTCTCTATCAGCTTGTGGTCACTGTTGCTGGTTATTCCAAGGGGTGCCTTGGTCAACAGAGCGTCTCCTATTCCCTGCTGCCCCCACCTCACCTGGTGAGTTTGTTTACTGCCACAAGATCCCCCCTCAGCCTTCCCTTGTGGAGGCTGAAAAGGTCCAGGTCCCTGAGTCTTTCCTCATAGGGCCTTCCCTGCAGGCCTCTGACCATGCAAGTGGCCTCTTCTGGACTCTCTCAAAGTTGTCCACATCCCTCTTGAAGTGCGGTGCCCTGAACTGGATGCAGTACTCCAGTTGCGGCCTGACCAGTGCCGTATAGAGGGGAAGCATCACCTCCCTGGACCTTTTCATGATGCACTGGCTAAGGCATGACAAAGTGCGGTTAGCTCTGCTAATTACTTCATTACGTTGACAACTCATATTGATCTTGGAGTTGACAACAACTGAGATCTCTTTCCACCGCTGTACTTCTGAGAAGGACATCCCCAAGCCTTTAGGTGTGCTGGTAATTCCCTCTCCCTAGGTGCAGCACCTTGCACCTGTCCTTGTTGAACTGCATCCTATTGTTCCCTACCCACTTCTCTAACCTGTCCCGATCCTCCTGGATTTGGTTTCTTCCCATCAGTGTGCTTACTTCACCCCATAGTTTGGTGTCATCAGCAATTTAGACAGAGTGCTTTCCACACCCTCATCCAGGTTGCGGATGAAAATATTGAACAGTATCAGCCTATGGAGTGAGCCTTGGGGGACCCCACTGCCCACATCTTTCCAAGTCAATATCGACCCATCTACCACCACTCTCTGGGTATGACCGTTAAGCCAATTTGCCACCCACATGACTGTGTAATTGTCTATGGCACAGCCATTCAATTTGTTTATGAGAATAAGATGAGATACCATGTTGAAGTCCTTCTTGAAGTCCAGGTAGATCACATCTAGCCCAACTCCTGCATCAAAGCATTTAGTGACCCAGTCATAGAAAGAAAAAAGTTTAAGCAGGCAGGATCTATCTGCTATGAACCCATGCTGGTTGCCCTTCAGCATTATATTACCCACTAGATTCCTAAAAATGTGTTCCTTGATGATTTTTTCAAGCGTTTTCCCAACTAGAGTCTAATCAGTCTATAAGTTACCTGGATCTTCTTTCCTCCCCTTCTTGAAAATAGGGACCACATTGGCCCTTTTCCAGTCCTATGGGACCTCACCTGAGCGCCATAAGTACTCAAACAGCCATGCCAGTGGCTCTGTTATGACCCTGGCTAATTCTTTCAGCACCCTTGGATGGAGCTCATCCAGTCCCACTGACTTAAACACATCCAGCCCCTCCAAGTTTCTCTTTACCAGGTCGGTGCTGACAGTAGGTGGGCTGGTGTTCTTCCCGCTTCTACCTGTAATGCGTTTAGGAGATTTGTCTAGATCTGTGATCAAGAATACAGAGGCAAAAAACTCATTGAAGAGCTCTGCTTTGTTCCTCCTATCTGTCATCAACTGCCCTAGTCTACACTGTGGAGGTCCTATGCTGCCCCATGCCTTCTTTTTGCTCCCTATATACCTGAAGGACATTTTTGTCAAGTCCAGCAATACGTTCCCCCTAATGGGACTGTAAACCTCCTGCATTAGGTGGAGATCCTGTATGCAGGTTAAGAACCTATGTGACTGGTTAGTCCTGGCCAACTGCTCCTCCCAGCAGATGTTGGGATAGTTTAGGTCACCCATGACAGCCGTACGGCCTCTGAGAGATGCCCAGAGAATTCCAGATCTAGCTCATCGTCCTGGTGTGGCTGTCTATAGTAAAAACCCACTACCAAGTCCTTTCCCCTCAACTCCCTTGTATCCTAATCCACAGTACCTCAGTTTGGCCCTCCTCTGATCCCATCTTGATTATAGAAGATGTGTATTGCTCCTTAACATAGAGAGCAACACCCCTCCCTTTCCCCCACTCTATCCCATCTGTGCAACTTGTAACCTTCAATGTCTGTGGACCAATCATGAATAGGATCCCACTAGGCTTCAGTTAGCCCAGCCAGGTCAAAGTTGTTGCTTGCAAGCAGGAGTGCAAGTTCCTCCTTCTTGTTCCCCATGCTCCTAGCATTAGTGTAGCGACATTTAAGCCCCACAATTGGTGCCCTTGGTACCCCCCTGTCCTGATGTTTATTGGGCCCCTTAGTGTTTACTTGGGCTGATCTAGTGCATG
>JAGPOW010002514.1:58711399-58743593 GCA_030014935.1 Caiman crocodilus | reverse complement strand
CATGGCTCTAATCCTTGGTTTTCTTTGTCCACTGGATCCCCACCCCCGGACAAACCTAGTTTAAAGCCCTTTGGAGGAAGTCAGCCAACCTGTAAGAGAATAGATTCTTACTTTTAGAAAAAGAAATAAAAACTACCTCATCCCAGGGGTATGTAAATATTCTGGGTAAGGCATTTTGGATAAATTCTACATAAGCAATCAAACTAGTGTGTGCCTATTCCAAATTAACTTCTAAGTTTTGCCACAGCTGACTGATTTGTTGTCGAAATCATTCTTTTTTTTTTTTTCCTGACTGCAAAACATGCTGTTATACCTGGCGGAAATTTACATGTATTCCCAATTTTTAGGGGTTTTTTTGATAGAATCAATATTTTTTTTTGTGCAAACACCTTTTATAGTCCTTTGAAAAGATGGCATGTTTTAAAACTCTTTGACCAGTTTATCCTCCCTATAAATCTTAATGAGCATACCATATTCTTCAGAGTTTAACAGTCCTGTTATTGATTGAAATTTACTCTTAAAACTACTGTCCTGCCCTTTTTATCTTCTGTCGTATTCTTTAATCCTTCATAAGTTTGCCTAAGTACTAAATAAGATGCTTGAACTTTAGCCCAGTTTGCTCAAGTTTACTGTTTTTAGAAAATGTGCAAATATAGGACAGCATGTACTTATTTCACATTATTTATTTGTATTATACAAATACTTCTACATCCAAAATTACACTGGAAGCAGAACAGATTAAAAGTTTGCCATCAGAACTTATTTGGTGTAAAATCATGCTGATGACTTAAAAGTTTATTTTTTCTGAACATAGCCGCTTTCTTTAGGAAAAGCCAAGTGTTTGATGAAAACCAAATGTCCAAAGATAAGAAGACGTCTGTTTGTAGATAGAATATTTAGATAGAAAATTTCAACCCAAATTGGAGATGTTATTTAGTGTTATTTAGTATGCTTGACCAAAGCAGAAATGTTGGTGCCACTGAGAGAGAGGTTTTTTGGATGATAATGGTACCTTCTTGATGGATCTAATTTCTATCCATGAATCTAAGCCTTTGGGGTAGCCCGGACATCTTACGTTGCATAAGAAATATGAACATGTTGGAATAAGGATTTGTTTGCATCTATACATTGTAAGTTTTAAAAGTGTCCATGGGTGTTAGTGCTACCTTGAGTATGGGGCAGTTACACATTCAGGTCAGCAGAGGCCTGGAGGACTGAAAGGTAAAAATGAGGATGCCTGCCTGACCAGCCCCACCACCACTGCTGGGCTGCTGCTTCTTTCTGGGCTGAGCCTGGTCCAGAGAGCAGCAGGGCCAGTGTCTGGGAAAGCCGGTTAACCCTTCCCTGACTGCTCCTAGGGCAGGCAAAGTGGGCAGGCACCACTAAGCGCACTGGGGGGTGGGGGGAGGAAGGGGGATCTATGGCACTCTTAAAAATGTATAATCTTTCCTCAGCTATAAAAAGAGTTAGTAAGAAAAGCTGTTCAATGTATATATATTTCCAGTTAAAATGGGATTTTCAAACACAATGATTTGTTTAAATATTATTTCCCAGGCTTCCCCCAAAAAACCAGAAGACTGAAGAACAGGTGTAAAGTAATATTTCACGTGGCAGTAAAAAAACTGTTTCCAAGAAAAATGCCATATTTCACTATTATTTCATTTTTTTAAGTTTGTTTTTGAAAAAAAAATAGATACTGAAAAGTATTCCTGAAAAAAATATATATTTTTTGGTCATGCTTTTTCAGTGACAAGAAACAAAGTTGAACTAATTAATCTTTTTAAAATGATAAGACGGTTTTACTTGGCTGTGTTTTCTTTGATCAGCTATTACTGGAGGGTCAACTCATGCCATCAGCTTTTGATTAAAGCTAGAAACAGTCATCAGAAGAGAGACAGGAGTAGCTAACAGACACCTACATTGATGAAGAAGGGGATTTGACTTGTGGAATATCAAGACCCTTAAAAAGAAAGAGACTTATTAACACCTATTGAGTGAATTAGCCAGAATCAGGTGTGCTATAATGAACACACAAAGCCATCAGACTGCATCAGTGCTGTCAGAATAGACATGCCACTGCTGCGGCCGGGCAGTTGGTTTTAAACTTTGAGTAGAACAAGAATCGAAGTAGGGTGTGACTGCACCACTGTATACCCACCTGGATCTACCCCTGCTCGACTCTGCTTCTTCCTTCATAAAAATGCTGGAAGGAAAGGAATATAAAAAAACAAACAAACCAGCCATTTTACAGCGTATCCATACTTCTGGCAGAAAAAAAATCAGCTTCCCCACATAAGAGATGCACCCCAATTTTGGGAAAGAGGAGAATGTGGTATGTGAGTAAGCCAGGTAGTAAGGATTCTGGAAACGTATATGTCTAGGCAGTTGTAACTCATGCGTAACCAGAGCACCTTGCAAAACTTTTCCCCATCAGGTACAATACGTTCCATCCTTTTCAGATGCATTTGAACCTTTGTATGTCACTCTTTAGTGATGCTTGACTGTTAGAACATGATTCATAGGTAATTTTTACTTGTGCATAGACATAGCCTGAGCTTTTCACTGCAGTCTGAAGGATTTTGAGATGTGGTGCCCATTGAAATAAATAGAAAAAAATGTATCTACATCATCTGGACTGCTTCTAAACTCTCAACCAGAAATCTTTTAACTAAAACATTCTTTGAAGCTATAGTGCAAGCAACTCGGTGATTACTTACTTAATCACATCCTGAATTTAAAATGTGTAGCTACTTTGGCTTCCAGTGTAATTAAATTTGAGAACCAAATTCTGCTTTTATATTCAGTTTAATGTCATGGCTACTAACAATAAGATTAAACATCCAAAGGATAATTTCTTTACCTTTATTTTGGTTTTGTTTTGGTTTTGCACCTCTTTCTTTCCCCTCATTTTCTTGTCTTCTTAGTAAAGTAATGTTTTAATTCATGAAGCACATGGCAGGCTCTTTTTCTTTATTAATATTTGAAGTTATGGAGTGATGCTTATTCTGTGGTCACATCAGCATTTTACAACAGTTTAATCTCCTTAACCTTATGAGGTTGGTTGTCATCAGAAAGGGAAGCCCAAAGCACCCAGAGCTCAGATGTAGACCTCTAGGCTAAGTACAGACAGTCAAAAACTCCAAGGGTGAATCAATCCAATTTTTGCAGGTTAGTCGGAGCTGTGTAGATTGAACCAATAAGCAGGTGAATAGACATTCACTTTTCATAGATTTAATATATTTTCAGGGTCTGAAAGGACCTCAGTGGATTATCGAGTCTGATCCCAGGCCTTGGGCAGGAGAAAGTGCTGAGGTCAGATGACCCCAGCCAGGTATATGTTAAGTCTGCTATGAAAGACCTCCAAGGTAAGAGACAGTGTCACCTGCCTTGGCAGCCCAGTCCAGAATCTAGTAACCCTTACCATAAAAAAGTTCTTCCTTATGTCTAGTCTAAATCTGCTCTCTGTCAGTTTGTGGCCATTGTATCTAGTTACTCCAAGGGGCGCCCTGGTAAACAGAGTTTCTCCTGTTTCTTCCTGCCCCGCAACCTCCCCAGACAAATTTGTGGACAGCCACCAGATCCCCTCTCAGCTTTATGTTATGGAGGCTGAAGAGATCCAGGCCCCTCAACCTCGCCTCATAGGACTTATCCTGCAGACCCCTAACCATGTGAGTGGCCCTCCTCTGGACCCTCTCCAGGTTATCCACATCCCTCTTGAAGTGTGGTGCCCAAAACTGAACACAGAACTCCAGCTGTGCCCTCAGTGCCACATAGAGGAGAAGTATCATCTCCTTAGACATGGTCATGATGCACGTGTTAATGCATGATAGAGTGCAGTTAGCACCATTGATCACTTCATCGCATTATCAGCTAATGTTCATCTTTGAGTCAACTATGACTCTGAGAGATCCCTTTCTGCTTCTGTACTGCTGAGACAGTCATCTCCAAATTTGTAGGTGTGTTGGTGATTCCTTCTCCCTAGGTGCAGTACTCTACACTTTCTCCTTGTTGAACTTCATCCTATTTTGTTATGCCCAATTTCCCAGCTTGTCCAAATCCACCTGAATCTGGTCCATGCCCTCCAGCATGTCTACTTTGCTCCACAATTTGGTGTCATCAACAAATTTGGACAGTGCGCTCATCATGCCCTCATCCAAATCACAGATGAAGATGTTGAACAGCACTAGCCAGAGGACAGAGCCTTGGGGAACACCACAGCCCATATATTTCCAGGGCAATACCAACCTGTCCACCCCTGTTCTCTGGGTGTATCCTGGACAGTGGTGGTGGACTTTTGATTCCAGTAATGCAGCCACATGCCTGCAGTGGTCCAGGCCAGAAGCTGGGGGGATGCCAGAGCATGCCTCCTTGCTTGGCTGGTGTGGGCCAAGGTTAGCCCGCTCACCCTGTGAGGTGGGGTTTGCCGGAGAGGTACAAAGCATCCTGGGATTCTGGGGGACTGTGAGTTAACTTGAATCTAGAGGGAATCTGGGACAGAAGTTCAATAAACTGGTTTAACCTAAATCAGTTCTGTCTGATCCTACATCCATCCATCCAGGTTTATTTTAAACCAGTTTCGGCCATTTTGAAAAGGGTTTATGTCCACTGAGCATCCTTTGTCTTACAGATTTGAACTGTTTCTGATCACTTATTCCAGTTTATGTGTAATTGCTGTCCCTAGTGTAATGCCTGCACTACTGCTATTTCTCTTAGCAAGGAGATAGTCTTGTAGCTGTCTGGATCAGGAGAAGAGAAAGGCCATACACACTGAACAGCAGATTACCCAAGCATATAGATTCTCTGGATGGAAATGCAAGCAATTGTATCAATAATAGCAAAAATAAATAAAACATCAAAAGTGACCTGCAAAGACGACTCGGAAATGTTAAAACAAGGCTGGAAAGAGAAACATAAATAAAACAAGATAAGATTCCAGATTTCACTGCATTCTGATTGACAACCTGGGATATATTTGGAGCCTCATCACTCTGAATAATAGTTCATAGGGGGTGGATACACAATATGCTTATTCCAGAGTTACTTCCCCCAAAGCTTATCCACAGTAAATTTACTCCATAATCAGCCACAGCCTAACTGCCTGCAGTCAATGCTATTTCTCAGTGGCCAGTTGGCATTGAACTAAGTGCATAATACCCTTATTTTCCAGTCCCAAATCTGTGCCTTTCCTGGTGTACAAACATCAGTAAGTCATCTTTCATTTCCAGGTGCCCACTGTCAGACTGAAGAATTTAAACTGCAAATCCTTTATGGTAGGGATTTCTTACCATACAGAGGACAGCATCTAACATAACAGGACCCAGTATGTATCCCCATTATGCAAGGAAAAATGTAATGACGATAACATTTATGAACTGATAACTTTTGCTTGCAGCTAAGTAGGTGAGCAACAAAAAGCCTTATGCAAGTGAATGCTGCTGAAAAAAATCTTTACAAATATTTTTAAAAATCAGTTTCCCAAATGGAAAAGGTAGACAAATAAAAATGATCCTCAGGCTTCTAGAAGGGTATTGCAAAGAATGAAGAGTAGGAAAAATCCTAAACATTAAAAATGGTAATTGCTTATATCTCTTTAAGGTTGACATTAATTTGACAAGTCCAATGTTACCCTACATCAGACTAGTGGAGTAATTAGATCTCATACCTGCCCCCTCAAATTCAGTGCACATTACAGTGCATATTAGATTCAGTAACACAGGAATGGATTGATGTGCCTTTAAGTGAGTATGGTGGGGAGAGAGAGATACTGGAAGAGATTAGGTCATAAATCACACATTATGGTATTCATTCAACTTGATATTTCCTTGTTAGGGTATAGGTTAACCATATCCCTTTAACTGTGTGTTATCTGATCTGTCAGCTAATTCAATTCCAAACTTCATTTGAATGAAAGGATCTTTGGATGCCATTTTCCTTGCATCTTGACATCCACGTTAGCTCACAAAAACATGATTACAATGGAGCAGAGTAGAAGAAGAGCAAGTAGTTCATCTGTTTTCATTTTGTTAATTGTCCTTTACAGTTTGCATTTATCTAGCACCTTTTAGCCGCAAATCTCATAGCTGTGCAAAGAGGAGCAGCGTATGGATTGCAAGTGACTTAGTCTCGTCACCTCCTTCTGTATGAGCCAGAAAAGTTAACAGAGTGTGGAGACGAGGTGAAGTGGTTGCAACCTCCCCAGAAGGCTGGAGCTAACTTTCACTTTGGTGAACATTTTTGCTTAAGACTAGAGCAATCAAATTTCTTCCCTGTATTCCAGCATGCATCTAGCATAACAGGACACTGCCTTACCTGAGGTCATGAAATAATCCTATAATAAGGACTTGGGTAATACACAACCTGCCAGTAAGGACTTAGGTGAAACAATGTTCAGGGCTTAGATGTGCAGTGTCTCCTACCATCATGGATTCAGTGCCCAGCACTGTGACCGAATGTATGGCATTAAGCACCTGAGACTAAGAGCCACCTAAACTATCCTCCTGAACGGGCAGCAACCTAAGGCCTCTGACACATGTGCATGGCAGAAGATGTGACGGTGAGATCCTGATTTTCCTGTATTGCTGATCCCAGGCTCCCCCTATGCTGGCAAGTAGCCAGCCCGTCAGCCGATTGGCACAATGGAAACCAGCCATAAGTTATTACAGGTATTTTATGTAATACCTTTGTGGCTTATTCCCTGTTTAATTGCGCCATTAATTGCATGAATGTGTGGTTGGGTCATTACTTAAGATGCAATTAACTGGATAATCACATCTGAAGTGTAATGTCGTCTGCTAGGGGCTTTTAAGGTATCCACAAGCTAGTGCTGGGTATGAAAGCATGACCCTCTCTGGGACGTGGCACCTTATTTTTCTGCTGCAGGGAAATGTCTTGCCCTACCCATACTTCAGACCTTTGAATACTTTGTCACTTGTAGATTCCCACTAGAGCCCTTTCTCACAAAGAGGTTTGCTTTCCCTTTTTTCCAACATGTAGAGGATTGTATAGGATACGGGGGACCCCCAGGTTCATTTGCCAATGCAGTGCCTGTCTGTAGGGATCATACCCAGTGCCCCCAACCTCCTAAGACAGTGCCTTAACCACCAAGATATAGTACATTTAGGGGGCTGAAGACGGCCCATGGTGAAGGGAAGGACTCTCAGTCTCTTCTGTTGAAGATGTTCAGTGTTACACAGGATCATTACAAGGTTCATTGAGCCAAAAAGAATAATGATAAAAAATGAGCATGATTTTTCACCCCAGTGGTTAGGATACTAACTCACCTTGGAGAAAGGGAAAGCAATGTGCCAGACTCTTGTTCAGAGTATGTTCACACATTTTATATTAACCATTGCTGAATAAAATAGTTGCCAGGTAGTCTGGGTAGAGGTTAGAATCAAGCGCTCTCCTTTTCTAGGTGAGTGCACAAAACATTAGGCTACAAACCACAGGCACCTCAGCTGGTTATTGGGAGGTAAAAGAAGAGGTAAAAGGATTTACTTTCCAGCAGCTCCATAGAAACTCTTGATGTATATACTCTTACTCTGTGGTAAATGAAAGCAAAACCATAATAATTAGCTGGCTGGGAAAGAAGGCTACGCTACCATTAGTTAGCTCTTATTGGCTTTGGTGTATGAATGTATAGATGGACAGTTCCTGCAGAACACATGGAGTGAAAAAGATCCCTGACACTCTTTCCATCCTGGTAACTCTGCATGTGCTAGCCTTCTTTCTGGCCAAAGCCACCTTTAATTATTACACAGTGGATATGTATACGTGTAGCAATCACGTGGGTCTACAAGTGATGGCCAACTATGTTGCCATAGCAGTGTGCTCCCCCCCGTATCGCATGCTGCTATGGTGACATAGTAGCAAGATCTAAATGTGTACTATATGCATGGCGCAGTAACCATCCATATTGTGCTGTGCCAAAAGGAAGTACTAAAAGATGGTGCCGTAGCAATGTCACCATATGGCAATGTGTAGCTATGCCCACAAAGTAGAAGAACTTCAACAGAAGAAACTGAGATCTTCCTTCTACTCTGAATAATCATTTCAGATGGTGAAGACTCCCTGTTGAAAGGTGATAATATGAATTTGAATCCCCTCATATGGAAGAGAAAATTGAATCTGCATAGGGAAATATGGGTAGAAGAGTTTTTCAAGAGGTCATCCAGGCCAACTCCCTGTCCTAGCCAGAATCAACTATATTCAAACTATTCCCAATAGTTATTTCTGTAACTTGTTTTTAAAAACCGTCATGGTTTTACTAGTGATCTATTAAAGTATTCTTTAAATTCCTACCTTATGTTGAAGTAGATTGGTGTCTACAAAAAAGCTCATGCTTCTTTGAACCGGTTAGTTTGTAAGGTGCCACCTTGCCCTACCTTCTGCCAGTGGTCTTTGTAGTCAGAAAGATCTTCTTGATACTTAAGCTAAATCTCCCTTCTTGTAAATCCCAAATGACTATTCTTATCATCAGAGGGTTAGTTAGCCACCCCATTCAGTCTCCAACAGGCAAAACATGATCTCTTTGGTATTCTGTATGTTTTAGGGTTTCAGGACTGTCATTTTGGACTTACACACCAAAAGTGAAAATCAAACAGGACTTACATACCTTCAATCTTGTGTAGATCTAGCTCCAGTAGGCTACTGTTATATTAGCACCAGTCTTATAAAGAGTTGATAATAAAGATATGGAGAGTTTAGGTGCAGACAGTCAGGAAACACCTTTCCCTCCTACTAGAAATATGTTTTTTTTCCTTAAAAAATCAGTTTTAATCAAAGTGTGTGGGTGTCTTTGACTTTTTCTGAAGATACAAAAATATATATTTTTTAAATGTATGGACAAGCTGTTAATGGAAGCCCTTTTGAAAGGAAATCCCTCCCCGTTCACTCCCCTTTTGATTAGAAATAGTTCCACTGATTTTTGTTAAATGATCTGACTTTGTTCAAATATCAGACGATAGATAATCCCCATGCATAAGGCTTCCTGCAACTCACTCCTCGAAGCTAACATCTTCCATAATGCAGGCAACAGATGCAATCGGATATGGACTAGATCAGGTTCAGGTCATGCTTATTGAGCTCAATGGGCTGAGAACTATGCCTACCTATTTTTGTTACTCCCTGTCCCCCGATCCCTATCTCAGACTACCTGTTTGTTTTCAACCCTTTGCTATATCCTGCCTTGTGGTTTATGAGCATTTTAGAGCAGATGGAGTCATTTCTCCCTTTGAACAGCACTTTGAATGTCACTGTTTGTTTGGTCTTTACATCCCTATAATATAGGCTGAGGCAGAAAAAAGTCCATTTTTCTCCCCCAACTCCATCCTCTCTGCTACCCGCTAGGCAACTTTGCAGGGGAAATATGAAAAGAAAAGCTTGCCTCTTAAAATACCTTTCTTCCCCTCCCCCCTTTAAATTCCCAAACAGTTAAATTATATGAGTTATATTTAAGACTCCAATTTCCTGGAAGGATGGATTTTCTTTTTTGATGGCTGCCTAATTAGCATGCTTTAAATTTAGATAGCATGAATTAATTGCGGCAAGAATTTCTTGGGAGAATTGGTGCTAAAATAAAGTGCACTAAAAAGAAAGCTTTTCAGACGACTGCTGAAGGTGTTCTGCCTCCTCCCCCCCCACACACATCTTTCTGACAGAAAGATTGTACTGTATTATTTTCTTATTAATTCCCCATTTAGGTTAGTCTTATGCATAATAATACAGAGGAACAAAGTGGCTAAATATAGTAAGTGATGAAATGCGTCTTACTGCTTTGCTTTATTTTATATACATGTAATCTCCTGCTTGTTGCCAGCTATGAACGAAAGCCCCTACTGTGTTTGCCTCCTGGATGGTACAAAGACAAAAAGTTCCTCTTGGTGCACAATTTGACCAACTTTTCCAACTTTGCCTGCTTGGTATTGGGAAGTCAAATTTAATATAGACTATATTGTTCCCATAAGTGAGAGGGTGGCTATGCTGCTCCGTGGGATGGGGGAGAGAGCAGGCGCTGTAATGCTGACTCTTATTGTAGCTGGAAGCTTTATGGAGAGAGCTCCCCCATATCGCAGAAGCCTAATACTGCGTCTGTAAGGAGGAGATCAACCAGTTAGAAATTAATTTTCCTTTCTTAGTTAGAATTGCAAGGCAGGAAATAGCCATGCAGATGCGGAGAATGAGGATGAGTGATGGAGGAGACGAGCGATGGAGAAGCAGGCAAGTAGAAAACATTTCTGGAGACGACCTGGGGAACGTAGACAAGAGGAATGGAATATGTGCTGAAGTGTAAGGAAAAGGAACAAAAGAATTAGTGTCTGGAGTGTCCTGTGCTGCGAGGATGAGCTCTGTAGGCAGCTGCTCTATAAATAAAACATTACAATTAAAATGGGAATCTGTGGCTTTTGTAGGCAGATGAGCCAAAAAGGAACCGTCCTCTGTCTGACTCTGTAGGAGCCATGCTGAGCTCATCTAAGAGCTGTAGGTCGATCGTTACATAGCTTGCACACTGCAGAACCGGCGAAAAGCTTCCCCTTTCTCTGTATGGCCTTGTCAGCAGTTCGGTCTTTTAAGACAACATTAGGAGTATTAGCAAAGTGGCCAGTGTCTAACCTGTTCATAAAAATACAGATCTGGCCTTCAATAATTCATTAAATGATTTATAATGCATGGTAAAAGGATAGGAACTCCAGGAAGCTGCGGGGGTTTCCCAGCACTGCAACCTGCATTGCTGATGTCAGGAGTAATCAATGATAATAAAACAAATGATGCTGTAAATAATAAATAACCCCAGGATCATAAATTTGAAAACGGGCTGCTTGCAAGTAAAAGCTCTCTGTAGCCAGAACGTTTTAACAGGTCATCTTCGTGGCAAGTGGCACCAAGGGTTGATGCCTATTGGAGAACTCCCAAGTTACTGCAGATTCACGTAAAAACAAAGCAAGCAAACAAACAGGGATTCGTTTAAGAGCTGGCCTGGTTGCCGATATAGACTATTGAGATCCAAGGCCAATGGGAGTGTAGAGGGAACGATAGAAAAGAACAAAGGAAAAGGACGCAAACAGACAAAGAGGGTGAGAGTGGAAGTGGAAGAGAAGGGGACTGATAAAAGATCCCATGCAGAAACAGGCTCTTAGCCATGTGTCATTTCAAAAGAGCCCATGGCATTTTCAGAGGAAGGTATGAAACCCAGCATCCAAGACAAAATCCAACATAAGCCATTACTTTTTGCAAATCCGAATGGTTCGGGTACTTTCAAGAGGAGTAAATACCCGCAGGCCTCACTTCCCGCCAGTGTCACTGTGTTATGCCATCCTCAATCCCAGAACTGGACATTTTTTTTCTATGTTGTACATGTATAGTGTCATTTATGATGACCTTTGGGAAGCCTTGGGTAAAGGGGACTGGTTTTGTGACAGCAGCACACTCAGGATTCAAGAGGCATTTCTTTATGCCTGGCTCATCTCTGATTTACTTATTTATATATTGATTTGTTTAGTGCTCACTCGTTGTAGCCAAACTTGCAAACATGGTAGTGTCTAAAATTAGGCATACCAGGTCTCCTCCAGATAAACCCAAATTGCCATGAGATCATCCCTCCTGGGACAAGAAAGGTGATCTCACTACTCATCACACAGCTTCTCGTGTAACAGGAAAGATGGTGGGTCAGATTAAGAAACAAAGCAAAACAAAAGCAAACCCCAAAGCCCCCCTCTCCCCACCCCATCCCATGTAGTGCATGCCCAGCTCTGATTTCTAAATATTTTTAAAATCTGAGCGTTTGCATAAGCAGCATAGTTCCCCTTGCCCTTGGTTTCAAACCATGATAAGAAACTTTGCCTTGTGAACTGAGCAAACCACCTAATAATCCCAACCCATTTTTCCCCTCCCCTTCTAACTCTAGGGACTAGTGAGTTGGCCATTATTATTTCATGATACTTTCCTTATTGCCTAATTAGTAGTGCCAGTAAGAAGTAGTACTGTACTTCAGTCAAGGAAATAATACATCAGTCCTTGTTTAATTACAGCAGAATTACTGCCATGTACGGTATTATAAAGTATAACCTCCCTGGAATGAGAGAGGATCAGATGCAGGATTCTCTTTGGGTTCTATTTATTAGCTGAGATTCACCATTATCTCAGAGGGAAATGGATTCATTGCTCAGCTGGCTTAATGACTCTGTACTAAAGTTTGCAAAGGGTTTAATGCAAATTGCTGTACAGCGACGACAATTGTTATCACCAAATAGCATAATCAACATCATACATGTTGCTATGAATCATTTCTTCCAGCTGCAATTGTTTCCTATGGGAAGAATAGCTTCCCATTTCTATCTAGTCGTCATAAAATGGAGTGTGGGGAAAAAAATCACTCCTATTTCTCATTATCCGCTACGAAAAATAATGAGACGTTACATATAAAGCGCAAGCAGAAACAGAAATGGGCCTGAACCTTGAACCAAATCTATTTTGAGACCCAGCAAAATATAAAATCCTTGTTCCCTTCATTTTTCTTTTTCTCCATTTTCATGGTGGGCTTGATAAGATTGGGTTCTGACTGGAAGAGGTGGCAAAATAGAGGAATATGCTGAATTTATGCATGGTATGGTCCAGTGGGATATAAAGTAAGTGCTAGGCTCATCTGCTGATCTAAGACAAGTCATGTGGCCTCTGAAAGCCTTGTTACCCTTCTTGTACACTGGAGCAACATTTACTCCTCTGGTTTTTAATGCTCTGTCTTTAGGTACACAGGGACCTACCTGGAAGGGTTTCCTGAGTCATTAAATCCAGTCTCCACATGTGCCATAATACAACCTAAATGTGTTCAAGCCAATACATACACATTTGCTGTGGGGCCAGCATTATGCTTTACTTCCTGTCCCTAATATTTAAGATTTTTTGGAGACAACAATGATATCCAGTCTCACTGCCTTTGTTTTCTTAGGCTAAATGATAGCCCAAGGCCGTGTAAATCTATTCACTGTTGCCTTCGTCATCCGAGTAGCTCATCTCTATACTGCTCCAGTTTGAGCTCCTCTTTCCTGACCATGCATGTGTGATCCCGTCCGTGCCTTGTTGAATGTTAATTCTTCCATGTCTCTACGTGAATACCTTGTTGAACGTGGCCTAGGATTGATTGCCTTTACCTTTTTCAAGGCTGCATCGCATTGATGGCCTTCTGTCATCCTGTCAACTAATGCATCCAGCTCCTTTCTCCTTCTCTGTCATTGTATTTGATAGGGTCCTGTTGTATGCCAGAAAGTGTTGTTGCTCCCCCAAATACATAATCTTGAACGGTGTTATATTACAGTTTACCCCGTTTCTATTTTTTCAGTCATCTAGTGCTTCCAGTCAGATATTCTAATTTTCTCCTGTAATGATGTTGCCTCATCATCTAATTTAATTAATGTGTTTTTTGTACCATGATTATTATAGACAGTATTTAACAAGCCGGTATCCCAGACCAATGCTTTAATGACAGCATACTTCCAGATAGTTTCCCTTTCAGTGCAACATATTGCTCTCGTCCTTTGCTTAGCCCACTCCTCTCCCTTTACATTTCTTCATCTTCTCCAGTAGAAAGAGTGCTTTCCCATGTGGCACAAGTTCAGGTATTTTATTGAAGTCCAGTTAGCTTAGGTGTAACATATGTCCCTTGTCTCGACAATTAGTTGTCTTATCAGAGAAAACCATCTGGCTATTTTGAAGTGATTTGCCTTTGGTAAACCTATGTTTTATTTATTCCACTTTCTGTTTGCCTTCACGCAATTATTGTCTCTTTCAAAATATGTTTTAAATCATGACACCCTATTGATGCTTGCAACTACCAAGATCACCTTCCTCTGCCCCCACCCATATGCACTGCTTTCTTTTCTCCAATCCCACAGCCGAATCCTTGACTTGATGGATTTAATAAATGTCCTTCCCAGCAGATCTTCAATTCCATGTGCTACTTCTTTCAGAAAGCTAGGAAATAGATTATGATAAGAGACAGGGCACTAGGAAACAGATTATCACTTGCCAACTTGAGTGCCTTGAGCTCTTTGAATTCAGTTTACACCTCAGTTGTGGTAGTAGTCACCATCTTAGCTTCATTTCAATTAGTCTTTTTTTTTTTGGTTGGTTTGTCTGGACACACAGGGCATGGCCAGATCAGCAGGACTGTGTTTCCCTGGCTGACAACTAGGAGCGGCGCACTTGTAGGGCAAGTAGGAGCTGGGCTGGTAGCTGGCGCATGGTCTTGGCCTGCCAGGCTCTAGGTTTGGGCAGCATACACTGCCACCACATGCATCACCCCACTTTTATTTGGCAGAGGTTTGTTTGACCCTGAAATCTCCCAGGGTCAGGAAACCCCCGGTGCTGCAATAGCAGCATGGGGAATGCCTGCGTGTGTGCTGTGTGGCTCCACAGACCTATCGGCAGCACCACATACTGCGTGTCTGCACTTGTCTGGACGCTCCCATAGGGTGCATCCTCACAAGCGCGTACGTGTGATTTGCAGCACTGCAAACCCGTCTGCTGTGCTACAAAGTGCACACGGTGCATGTGCACCCATTCACCATGCTGCTAATTTGCAGTGTGGGAGGTTTTTTGACACCAGGAGATGCCGGTAAAAAACAAAAAAGCTAGAAAAAGGGGCATGGTGTATGCAGCAGCAGCTTGGGCCACCAGAAACTGGAGCCTGGCGGGCCAGAGCCACGCTTTCTTGGCCAGCCAGGGTCTGAGCGGCTGGCTTGGCACCACTGCTGTCCTGGTTGAAACCGAAAACCCCAGGTAAAGCTGCTGGGGCCAGCACAGGTGCTGTCTCCAGCTTCCCTTATCCCACCCACGTTGCTTTGCTACACAAGTATGTGCTGCTGCTATCTGTGCCATGGGAAATACACACCCTTGCATGTATGCACTTATGGGAACACACCCATAGTATCTTCAACTGGCATCTGACCCACAAGAAAATGTGGCCCATACTGCTCCTGCCTTTAACTCCAGCAACTAAGTCCTTTGCTTTTGGAACTGAAGGGACTTATTCCCAGATACTAATTGTCTGTTATTTTTGACTAATTGTCTGTTATTGCATGTGCTTGATTTCAAGTATCTAGCCAATGTTTCTGCATCGTGCATTGACCAATTACCAGTTATGATAAAACATTTTTGTTTTTCAAATACGTGGTGCTACAGACATTGGAAACAGTATCAAAATACTTCCATTCTCTTTTCTTGCCATAATTTCAGACAGCTCTGAACACACAGCAGGTTCAAATAAGAAATTTGACTAAACCCCAGTGGGTGCATCTACCCATGCAATTAATTTGAAGCAATACACTCTGGAGCAGTTTGAGCCAGAACAAACTACTCCCAGGTATAGTATCTACACATGCACTTGGGAGAGCAGCAATTGAGCCAGAGCAGAACAGTTTACACCAAGGCTGCTCCTGTCCTCTGATCCGGGTAGCTGCACTGGGCAGGAGGGGGGCTGGCTGGGGTACAAAGGTGCTGAAAATGCAGAGCCATGTGGGCAGATAGTGGGCAGGAGTCTGGCCCTCTGCTGGATGGGCTGACTGGGCACAATTCATGTCCACAGTCAGCATCTACAAGTGCGTTGAATCAAAGTTAATTATTCCACTGTAAGATAGTATTGTCCCCAACAGTACTATCTTATGGTAGCATTAATTAGTTTACTGTGGCCTAATAGCATTGCATGGGTAGATGGTGATGATTTACTCTGCAGCAAGTTAGTCTACTCCATAGTTAAGTGCATGTGTAGATGCAGCATGTGTAGAGTAGATCAAAAAAATGAACTGTGACCAATTCAACTCTCTCTATATAAATAGAGTGTATGCATATACATTTAGTAGGATTTGGGGCCACTTACTTGTATTTTAGATACTCTTCCCTTCAAGAAGGCACGTAACTCCATATCAATCAAAAGGAGAACGCTGACATCTTTAATCCAATAGTTAAGATAATTTCTCAGAGAGATGGGAGACCCAGGTTTTTAGCTCCTCTCTCAACCAGAAGGGATTCAAACCTTCTGGATATGGGTTTCAACCTACCAGGGCATGGGCTAGGCATTGGATGGATTTTTCTCTATCTCTTTGTTGAAAATAGCCTACTGGGCAATCTAAAGGTGAAGATAAATGTGGCTGTAGGGGGAGTGGCTCAGTAATCTACGAAAAAAGAACCTGGCTCAATCAGAAATGGGTACTTTTCTGGAAATGTTGGCTTGGATTCTGGCCCTTTTCTTGCTTCAACTGATGTTTCTGTATTTTGCATTTACTAATTTGACAAAGCATGTAATTTGCCTTGAGATAGGTTACAACATGAGGGTGTTAGGCTAGGTTGAACTAAAAGTCTACCTAATCTGGTATCCTGTCTCTAATACTGACAGGTTTCAGATACTCCAGAGGAAGAATATTAGTAGAGCATATATGTAGAGTGATGCAACCCCTGCCATGCCCTCCAGCTAAGATTAAATCCTTTACTGTTGCAATTAATAGCCCTGGATGGGCCTTAACCATACATGTGTCTAATCATTTGTTGTTATACATCCATCTCATCTCCCGTGTGTGTAAATTATGTCTCCACCTGGGGCTCCTACCCTTCCAGGACAATGCCTGTCTCATTGGACCACATTTCCTTTAGCATATTTTCCTCTCAAAACTGAGAAGTGGGCCAGCTTCAGCGAGAGTGGAGGGTGCTCCTGGCTATCCAGATTTGAAGGGCAGGAAACATAGCAAGAGACTTGGTTTGCTAAACCGTGAGCTCCTCAATGGCTGGAAGCTTCAAAATGTACTTTATAAATATTGGAACATTAACCATATGGTTTTGGATGAGTACAGGAGAGGTGTACAAGCCTGTAGGGACAAAAAACAAGAAGGCAAAACTACAAATTGAGATACTGCTAGCAAGGGATGTAAAAAGCAACTAAAAATAACTTTATCGATATGCTAACAGTAAAAGGAAGAGCAAGGAAAGT
Organism: Caiman crocodilus; assembly: GCA_030014935.1. Classification (NCBI taxonomy): domain Eukaryota; kingdom Metazoa; phylum Chordata; order Crocodylia; family Alligatoridae; genus Caiman; species Caiman crocodilus. The sequence goes on along the minus strand of JAGPOW010002514.1, from coordinate 58,726,621 downwards.
GTAGGTCCCTTAAAAATACGGAAGAAAAGGTAATAATGCACAATGGGAAGAAGGGTTGAAGTGTTTAATATCATTTTTGCTTTATTCTTCACAAAAAGGTCAACTATCAGACAAGAAACAGAAGCAGAAATAAGGGTTACATAATCAACCTAGAGTAGGGATTACATAGATAATTTGAAAACAGCCAGTTTGTCAGGGCCTAATGGGATTCATACTAGAGTACTCAAAGAAATGTTTGAAGTAATTGCACAGCCATTGTCTATTATCTCTGAGAACTCATAAAGGTCAGGTGAAACCCCAGCAGACCAGAAAATAGGGCAAATATAGTGCCCGTCTTTTAATGAGGAAACAAGGAGAAGGCAATGAATTGCAAACAGAGATGAAAGACTCTAGTACTAAGCATGATGTGCATAACAGGGTGCTAAGGGACAACCGCAATGGATTTGTCCAAAGCAACCCATGGTTAACAAGCCTCATTTCCTACTTTGATGGGCGTCAGGTGGGGCTTTATGTGATGGGCTTCAATATGGGGGGAGAGCAATGGATGGGAGAGAGTCTGACTTTAGGAGGGGTTTTAACATAATTATTCTTCATTGCATTCTCATAAGTAACTAAGGTAATACTTAAGAAATAAAGAAAAGAAAAATGCTATAAGCTGGGGCTAAACCTGGTTGGTTCCCCAGAAGTCTGTCCTGACACCATTCAAAACCTTCATTAATGACGCGGAAGATGGAATTGGGCGTATAGTTAGTCAATCTGTGAATGACAACACACAGGCGGAATGGCACATCTTTTGGAGGAGGAGATCAAGTTGATCTCAAGTTGATCAAGTTGATTGAAGTTGCCCTTGGTCATTTGGGAAAACCTCTAAAATAAATCAGATGAAATACATTGACTACAACTTTTACACTTATTACAGAACAATCAATGCCCTGATACCTGCAATATAGTCCATTCTGCGCTAAGGGAAGACAACTTTAATTATTAGTCCTTGACATTACATAGGTTAGGGATGTGGACAAAAATACAACCACCTACTGGGGCCACCGGTGGAGTTAAACGTGGGGGTTCTAATAATGAAAGCCTTAACTTCCATCACTGGTGATCACCATCAGTCAATCAATCCAGTGCTAGGAGGGACTCCCCAAACATTAAGGTTTGTGTCGGTGTCTGTTTTAAACACGAAAGAATCAGATTATGCTGCACAGAAAGTATGCCTATATGGTACTTAAACTACTACAGCATTTTCCCGTTGTTTCACGTTACTGCACTATACCACCTGTATTTTACTCTTCACTATGATTATGAAAGTTACTCCATTTGCACCCCAAACTAATCACGTCAGCAGTTTTTCATTGTGTTTTATTAACGTTGTATTTTTTAAGGCTGGTTGTGCTAATGAGATTTGAAAGTTTTATATTAAGGGCACACAGAACGGAAATCATTAACAGGAGAAGTTTTTTTTTTTTTTTCCTCTACCATATTCATAAAATTACATGCTAATGAAATAGGAATATGATTTCAGCAATTGCTAATACAAATTGATTTTCATATTAATGACTTCTGTGTCTAATTCTGGGAGCAAAAAAGTGAAGACAGAGTGTATATACAGAGAAAAAAAAAGAATCATTGATGTTCTTGCTGAAAGCAGAGGATAAAAAGAGCAATGACCAGTGCCTTAGCTTAACCTTCTGCTTGTTGACCCACTTTTCCTTCCTGTTGCTCCGTATCACCTTAGAAAAGGAGTTAAAAAAGTCAGATCCTCTTCACTAGGTGCATCTATCATTTCCCAAGGAACTCTACTGCAACAATAGGGAGGCTAGTTTTCATTGCCCTGTCCTTATCCTGGATACTGCACTTTTTAACTTCATGTGCTTTCTGTTAGGTAGGTTGGTTTTCTTCGCTGCCTATGGAATACCGTCTTTCGTGTTGGCATGGTGAATTGTAACAGGTACTTTAATCTAATGCTGAGGCAAGTTCCCATATAGAAGAATACAAAGCTCCTCAAATTCTAGCAGAAAGCATTTCACCGGAAAAAGGCTGATTTAGCTTTATCAAAAATGTTTTGATGAAATGTATCATTTTTGTCAACAAATGGGTGGGTCGAGTTAGAGCATTTCCTTTCAATAAGGACAAACACTTCCAAGCTGTTAAAAACAAGTGTTTCAGAATGATTTTTTTTTCCCAAGGAAATCTGAGATTTGCTTTTCCTCCTGAATTAGAATAATAATGAAACAGCTGAAATACAGACTTTCTATCATCTAATAAAAAACACAACCTGCACCTTTTATCAAACTTTTCAACTCACAACAATGAGTTCTTATGAACACGCTTAAGGTAATTCCTGAGGCTTGCGATGCTATTTTCTATATACACTGGAAATGCAGCATCAAGTCACAAGTGTATACAGGCACATCTGGTCCTGTGCTGTGTCTGGTCAGGGCACTTGCTATTCTCTAACGAGGTGTCAGATTTTAAAAGTGGTCCTCATGGAACAAGAACAGATATTTATGCTATGGTAACACCCATGAACACTGATGGGACTGAATCCCTCCTGTGCTGACATTGCTTAAATAAAGGAAAGCATCAGTCTGTACAGCTTGAAATATATTTTGGACTTAAGTGTAACCTTTTAAGGCCAAAAGGTATAATAGCATCACAAATGCTCCAAAATGTGATTCCATTGAATATAATTTTTCAATCCTTCTTCCATTTCTCCTCCTTAAATAAAACATAAATAAGAATAGAGGGAATCTCTATGGCTTGTATAACACAGCAGGTCAGAGTAGAGGACCCTTCCTGGCTTTATAATCTATGCATTTGTGAAAGATAGACTGTCATTGGTGATCGGATGGTCTGGGTTGACAGTCCCCCATGACTTGATGCTGATGTTGCATTTTTTCAAGTTGGCCTTGAGGACATCCTTGAAGCACTTTCTCTGCCTGCTTGAGCATATGCCTTGACTGATCTGGAGGAATGAAACTTGCTTTGGGAGTCTGGAGTCTGGGTAATGCGGCTGGCCTAGCAAAGTTGGTGTCACACGATCATTGCTTCAGTGCTCATGGGGTTTATTTCCAAGAGGACACTAATGTATGCTTTTCCCCTGGATTCAAAGGATCTTCCACAGGCAGTGTTGATGATACTTCTCCAATGACTTGAGGTGTTTGTTGTACACGGTCTGTGTCTCAGCTCCATGGAGTAAGATAGGGATCACAACAGCTTTATACGCCATGAGCTTGGTTTCAGATCTGTCATGATCTCCGAACCCCTATTTGCTCAGGCATACAAGGGCTGCACTTGCACATCTGAGGTGATATTGGATTTGTTGGGGGATGCCAGCCTGCTGTGAGAGATGGCTTCTGCGGTATGGGAAATACTCAATGTCCTCTAGGTCATTTTTTACACTTGCACATGCGCAGAGCTAGGTGCTTTGAAAAGTGCCTGACACTGTGATGCTTGCAGTTGTATAAGCAGCCAAGTGCACATCAGTGCTGAGAAAGTGGTGGTGGTGTGCTTTTGAACTAAAACAACTTGGAGGTGCCTTAGTTCAAAAGCGTACCACCACCATTTTCTGAGCGCTGCCGTACATTTTGCCGCTTAAACAACTACACATGGTGCAGGGCAGTACACCTCAGCTTGCATGTGGAGCAGACTCGATTCACAGAGTCTGCTCCAAAGCGGAGCATTTCTGGTGAGTTGTGGGGGAAAAGTATGTGTATAATGCCCCTTGAGTCTCAGCACGTATCTGAATTACTGGAGGTGGGACTGCTCATTAAGAGCTTGTTGATGGAGGACCTTAGTCTGGTGAATGTTAACCATCAATGAGGCCATCATTTCCATATCTAAATTCATCCCCCACAAGCTTCAGAAAAGAATTATGACAGTCTCTCTCCATTTCTCTCTCTTGTCTACTTATATTTGTTTGCTTTTATGGACAGGGACTGCCTTTCATGTGGCCCAGGCTCCACTGAAGACTTTGGGCTTTGCTGGGCATGTATGTAAGCTTATATATATGCAAACTGATATATATAAGCTGCTGCTAAGATTACTCTAAGGATCTGAATCTTTCATATCCTTAAGATATAATCGCATTACTCGTTCAGCGTTTTAGGAAGTGGTCTTTATGGGTCTTCCGAATTGTACTGACAATATTGTCTTATGATTCCTTTGAATCTACTGCCATCTGTTGTTCACAATGTAAATAGGTGTGGGGAAAATAGCTGCTGCAACCTAAACTCCTGTTTCACAGTGGGAAAATTTGGGGGTGTAAAAATTCAGAGTTTCTAGCAGAGGTGGTATTGCATATTTGCCATAATTATGCAAGTGGTGATGTGAATAAATATCAAATGACTTTACAAGTTGTATTTCAAGGCTCTTTTTTTTAATGTGTGTGTGGGTTTGTTTTTTTTTTAAATCCTATGCAGTGTACTGTGTAGAAAAGCATAGCCTCAGGACCGTGTAAAGACTAAGAACTTACCATTCATTATCACTAATTATTCAATTAAACTGAGTACAGTATAGACTAGGTACTAAGTAGACAGCTGTACTGAAGAGTGCCCATGCACTTGAGTGGCTTGTACTATTAACCAATATGTATATCAGTGTTTACTGTAGTGTAAGGAATGAGCCAAAAAACCAAGACTGGAATCACGTTATGTAGTTAAATGACTTACACATGTATCTCCTATGTGTTCACATGGATTACACTGTAATAGGTACTTTAAAATCAGTATATTCTATCTGTTTGATTGTCTTAATGTTTTATACAGCTAGACATCATGTATATGTACTATCAAATAAGAATCACTGGACACATCTACATATGCACTTTAATGCGCAGTAGCCTATTTTACTGTGCATTAAAGCATCACAGCAAAAAATGTGCTAATACGCTAATACACAGTAAAATTAGGCTACTGTGTATTAAGCATCACTAAAAAACATGCACTTTTGCTACTGTGCATTAGGACAACTTAATGTGCAGCTAGCTATAGCATTAGAAGTACTAAATTTAATGTGCAATAGCAAAAGCACATTAAATGTGCAGACACACCACTGTACCATTGGATGCTTCCTGGTCTTTGTGTGAGATCATTACAGCATGAATCTCATTATCCATTAAACAGTCTAAAGAAGAAGTCAAAGACTAATGACTGTACCTGAGGCCAACAAACAGGCACACTGGCCTTGTCTGAGGGTGCCATGCTATATAAGCTTTGCGCAAAGCCTGGACTACATTTTGGACTATTTTATTGTCTTGCTGCTTGTGCTCACCAGCGTCATATTGACCATTGCTCTCAAAGTGAAAGCTAGCTCACTGATAGTTTTAATGGTTTCCTCAAGGCCAAGTGTGGGTTGCAAATCTAAACCCATGTACCCTTGCCTCCACCTCTAATGGTGGGATGGCTTTTGTCCCACTGGGAACAAGGGGCAGAAGATGGCCCTCCTCCATTCCAGCACAGTACCAGGACAAGCATCTGACTGAGCCATACACATGTTCTTTTCTCCTTCTGGTCCTGTATATTTGATCCTCTGCATTGCCCAATGGGTTGGCTTCAAGAGAAGTGTGCTCTTGGCCTTACCTAATGCATAGCTTGGAGATTAGCATGCTTAGGTGGAAATTGGGACATGTAGGTTCAAACCCTGTCAAGATAAGGAACCTGGAAGTGGGGTCTCCTGCTCCTTGGAGAAATGACCTAAGCAGTCATTGAACTAAACTATAGGACTCTCTATCCCTAGTCAAACTCTTGATAGTTGTGTTCTTTCTGCAAATGATAGTTCAGGAAACTAAATGGATTTGGGGCACTTCCCAGGTGATAAAGCATAAATGGATAGAGTGGGTGTCTTCTTAGCACACTGAGAAAAGCAAAGCAGGATGCATGGGATGGAGATGGGCACAGCATATAAAATCGGACTGAATCCCTCAAAATGCCACTTATATGGATAACTTTAATTTAGCTGTGCAAATGCCACTTAGGTGTCTAGCAGAGAGCTGGATTTGGATCTAGGTCTCTATTCCATGCCCATCTTCTTTGGTTTCTTTGTTGCTTATGGGACTGCTGACCATATTTACTATCAGCACTTTGTCTCTTCCTTGGCTTTTTATGGCACCTCCCAACTGTTTATTACTTTATCATCTGACTTCCTGCTCTGTAGGAGTGTGTTCTGTATCTGTTTTCAGATGCTTTCTCTTGGCTTCTGCACCTCCTTTCTCTGAAAGTGGGACTATATGTTAATAACTACTAGGAATCTACTTTCCTTAGATTTAGTCAACTGAGCCAGTTTCTGACATCTCCTCCTGGATGTCTCACTGGCAGCTTAAACATCACACTCAGGAACACTGACTACTTTTTATTTCCTCTCAAGTCAGCTCTTTTCTCTCATTCTTTGTTAACACTGACAGCACCACCGCCGCCTTTCACTCAGGCTTTCTACCTTCCAGCTATAATTTTCTCATTCCATTTATCCAGGCCATTTCCAAATGCAGCTGTTTCTTCATACCTAACATTTCTGGTATCTGACCTTTTCTTCCTACTACCAGCTCAATTAAAAACACCCTCTGGGTGCATCTACATGTGCAGTGGACTGCACAGTTGTTACTGCACAGTCATTTAATATTTGCTTAACTGGCATTACTGTGCAGTCCTGTCACTGCATGGCTATTTTTAAATGCTACTGCACAGTAGCTCATTACTACTACTCGGTAGCATCGCCGTCTTTGTTCATACCCAGCAACACTACGACACCATAGCAATAAGCTCATTGGCACTGTGCTATAGTGTCTCATGTAGGCACACCCACTGGGTACCTCAACATCTTACATCATTTTTAACAAAAACATCACTACTCTGCCTACTTGCAATCCACATGACTAAAACTGTCCCCGCCGTTCTTCCCTCCTTCCCAACCCCCTGGAAGAAGTTACACTTAAAACATGATTAAACCAGGTAATTGTATGTTAAAGTACAACATGGCCGTACATTCAAGGAATTAATAGCATGACAAAAAGTGAAACCAGCCACAAAATTCTTGCCATTATAATTTTGTGGCTGGTTTCTTTCACACCTTAAAATGAACATGTGGCCAGATGGACTTCACTAGGGCTCAAACAGGTACCAGCATGGTCCAGATGCTGCCCTGGATCAGCTGATCCATGACTAACTCCAGGGGTTGAACTGGCAGTGGGTCTCCAGAGCCAGCTGGCAATCAGATAATTGTTGGGCACACTTGCCAGGCAGAGGAAGCGCAGGATCATGACCCTGGATTTCCCTTATATTGGCAAGAATGCATAATTGAGGTCTGATCCTTGATCCCAAAATTGCGCCTCCTGACATTCATATGTAGCATGGCAGCAGGCATCACTGTTGGGATCATGGACCATATCCCATCACATCTTTAACTGAAGGTTTTATCAGGTCATCAATAGACAATCTCCGTTGTCCATTACTCACTAGGTATTTGAATTATAGTACAGGTATTCCTCACTTAATGTCATTCCAGTTAACGTTCCTTTGTTATTACATCGGAGATTGATTTGAGAACATACTTGTTTAAAGCCAAGCAATGTTTAATTATAGCAGCATTGTTTTGCTTAAAGTCATATTTTTCAAGAACGTACCTACAATGTTAAGCGAGGAGTGACTGTCGTCTCTGTAGTCTAACTGAAACTGCCATGGTGTACATGTTCAGTATAGAAACCTTAATGGGTTGACAAACTTAAGACGAAAAGGGTGGGAAGGGACGAAGAGGCCCAAGTAGTTTAAATGACTTGTTCAAAGTTCCACAACAGGGGGCAGTTACAGATCTGGGAGTATAATGCAGGGCCGCAGTCTCCAGTATTTTATGTAAAAACATAGGATCCACTTATATTATTTTTATCTTCCCACAACTTTCTCCTCCCTCCCATTTTCTACAGCATCCCATTCAAGCTTATTGTCAACACTTTCACGTTCCCTCCATAACCTCTGTCGAGTTGCGCACTTTTGCCTCTTGCTGTCTCACTATAGGACTGCCTTTAGCTGTGATGCCTAAAGAAAGCATCCCTCTGTTCATAACAGATTTGACAAGAGTGAGGAAAAATATATTATAGGAGGGAGATGGTAGACACCACTCTACTTGGGTGCCAATCACTTGCCATTTTAAAAGATGTTTGCAGCCTTTTTGAAAAAGCACCAATGCTTCCATTACTAACACTAGGCCTTTGAGGGTCAGAAAAGAGTGCTTTGGAGGGCCTTCGCATGGTTCTATGAAATTCTATTCAGCTTTGCCAAAGGGTGAAGCTATTCAAAACTGCCATTTCTCAACAAATGACAATACATCAAAACCTGTGAACACGCTGAATCTCAGCACACACTATAAAATAAGCAGTCTCTGTAGCATGCATCTCAGGAGCTCTCCTATCTCCTTAAAGCAGACATTCAAATAAATACCATCATGCCAGTTAAACAGGATGTGCATATTTTGCAACATGTAGACATTGTCTGTTGTTCTGTCAATGCATGGTAGATAGCCAACAACATTTGCCCCCAATACATTATGATCCAAACTGTATTCCACCTTTATCCTTCTAAGTGGAATTAATATAGCCACACAAGTACAGGTTTTGGCATGTAGATAGCTTTGAATTTGATTTAGATAGCTTTTGGATTGTATTTCCATCTCTTGCAGAATAGAATCACTTGGGTGCATGCACAAACTACCTGATGTAAAATGGAGGAGACTTCTGTCCCTCCACTCTGTCCCCAAAGGGGCAAAACAGCCCCAATATTGTTTATCCAATAAATATTATATTCAAAGTGCAAAAAAACCATTGAAGATGATACCAGAACACAGAGTCCACTTCTTTTTTTAAGGCAGTGTCCATCTCACTGAACTACACTTCTCCTGGCTTGTCTCTTCCCAGACCCTCATGCCTTCACTCTTGGCTGCTCATATGGCAGCTTCAAGAGGAAGGATGGAGGGTATACTGGGGAATGCCTAGTTGGAGTACTTTGTTGAGATGTGATAAATACAGATTAAAAACTACATAGTGTGATTGGGATCTAGAATCTGAGGTTCCCATTCGCTCAGCAAGTGCCTTCACTAGTAGGCCAAAAGGTTGGAGGAGGAAAGCATTCCTAAGAGTAATGTGTTATTTTTTTCTAATTTGGTTGGACTTCCATGTCGTTATTCACGTAAGTAGGTACTTCAATCCCATCTTCAAGCCTATTCAATGGGAGCACAATCTTCTGAGAATGCTCGGTTGGGAAGTTCAAGGTGGGCAGAAATACACATGATGCAGCAGAATTCAAATACTGTAGTACTTAAATACCAACAATTGTTACACAGGTGTGAAACGTGGAATAGGAATTAGATGATCTGCGTTGTTAAGAATCTGGATATCTCAAGGTCTTGGTCACAGAGCTAACTTTTTTGTCACTTGAGGAGCATGCTTCCAGTAGAGAATACTTCTTCTCATATAATATTAAGGCAATTTTGGCCAGCCGTCTTGCTAACAGTTATTACTTTTAAATAGCTCAGGGCAAGGATTTGCTCATTTTTTCATTTATTATGGCGAAAAAATCAAAATTGGCTAGAATCTGCCTTACCCATGATTGGGTTTCACTTCTTTTTTACATTTGTGTTTTGCTTGGGTGTGTATCTTGAAAATATTCTTCCTGCTGTAGGTAGCTGATTTATATCTGATGGAGTTTGTTCAACATTAGTAAATTAGTATCCAAAGTTGATGGTCATATTTTGTAGACAGTTTAGGATGATATTTTCAACAGAGCTGGCTACAAAACAAAGATTATGGGGTTGAGAAAAAATAAAGCCATTTTTTCAGGATTATTTTTGTTTTTGCCAAAAAACAAAACGACCCCCCCCAAAAAAAAACAAAGAAAAGAAAAGAAACACATAAGGGAAAGAATAGTCAATAATCCAGTAGCTAGGATTAGCCACATAGGCTGATATTGGAGATCCAGGTTCTAGTCCTGTTTCTCTTAATTTGTAGCAGACGTTTAGACAGAATCTGGCACCTCCCACTTGAGAGCCTGCATGGGATTTTCTTATTGAAACTGCTACACTTCCTTGAAAATATTTTTATATTTGAAAAAAAAAAATCTGATATGACAGGTGGAAATGTGTTCTGGGAAAAAAAAAAAAAAAACCCCTCCTAACTAGACCTAGATCTCGGCACATTTGGAGAAAACACATACATACACTGCACACATGCAGCTGAAAGTAAGTGGCACAAAGCCAGTTCATAATGACAGCAGCATGGAAGGAATGACCCAGCTTGTCTTCCCTTGGAGAAGCTCCCTGCAGGTCAGAGTTTAGACCTATTGGAAAAACTTGTTCGGGCAAGCTTGAAGTACGGCGTTCTGTATTAAACATATTTTTTTGCAAAAAGGGTTTCAGCTTCGAGGACTTGGATTCTTAGGTAGTTGAGCAACATTAAAAGGTTTTTTTATTGTTTCATCCTTCATGGCTGAAGATGTATAGACAATGTATTCTCTGGGCAGCTAGCAGATGCCACACAGGTGAGGGAGGTGGTGGTCGTGGGAGATTTAAACTACCCGGATATCTGCTGTGAGGAGTAGACAGCCAAAACAAGCCACTCATGGAGATTCTTACACTGTGTGCAGGACCTCCATCTAATCCAGGTGGTATCTAGTCCCACCCGGGGTAGCTCCTTGCTTGACCTGGTCTTAGCAACAGGGGATGATCTGGTGTGGAACATGAGAGGTCACAGTTGCCTGGGAGATAGTGACCATCACTTGGTCAAGTTTACTATCCAGCGAAGGGTGGAGCTAAGCTGTTGGACTTCAGAAGGGCCAACTTTAGCAAGCTTAGAAGGCTAGTTAGTGAGGGGATGCAACTCAAGAACACAGAGCAAATGGGGGTCAAGGAGGGTTGGAGGTATCTCAAGAGAGTGATCCTTGGGACTCAAAAAGAGTCTATCCAATTATGTAGGAAGGGAGGTAAGGGGACAAAAAAGCCCCCTTAGCTGAACAGGGAACTCCACGAGAGTCTGGGGGAAAAGAAAGAGATGTCTAGGCAATGGAAGTAGGGAGCAGACACCAAGGAGGTATATAGCTCCCTGGTGCGCTATTGCAGGGAATCAGTTAGACAGGCCAAGGCGGGGCTTGAGCTCAGGCTTACTTGAATAATCAAGAACAATAATAAGTCCTTCTTCAGGTATATAGTAGGCAAAAGGAAAGCTCGGAGCAACATAGGGCCCCTGCAGGACAAATCAGGACAGTTGGTGGTTGACACAGGGAAAAAAGCAGAGCTCTTCAATGAGTTCTTTGTTTCAGTATTTCTATGTACCGAGCAAGCCAGTTCCCCTGATAGATCATTGCTGGATGTCCACAGGGCACCAGTCTGCCTATGGTTAGTTCTGAAATAGTCAAGGAGCTCCAGGAGGAGCTGGATGGGTACAAGTCAGCAGGCCCAGATGACCTCCATCCATGACTGCTGAAAGAATTGGCCAGTGTCACAGCTGAGCCACTTGCACAGCTGTTTAAGCAGTCGTGGTGCTCCAGCCAGGTCCCTGAGGACTGGAGAAGGGCCAATGTGGTGCCCATTTTCAAGAAAGGGAGAAGGGATGAACCGGGTAACTTTAGACCAGTCGGTCTTATCTCTATTCCTGGGAAAATACTAGAGAAAATAATCAAAGAGCACATTTGTGCAGGCCCAGCAGGGGAAACAATGCTGAGGGGAAACTAGCATGGGTTTGTCACAGGTACATCCTGCCTGACAAATCTTGTAGCCTTCTATGACCAGGTCACACACTGTACGCAGGAGCTGAGGCTGATGGCATCTTCCTGGAGTTTAGGAAGGCCTTCGATACAGTCTTGCACCCTACCCTCATTGGGAAGCTAGCAGACTGTGGAGTGGATGCCTACACAGTCAGGTGGGTGGCCAACTGGCTTAGGGACCGCACCTGGAGAGTGGTAGTGGATGGTTCCTTCTCAGCCTGGAGGGAGGTGGGCAGTGGGGTCCTGCAGGGTTCGGGCCTCAGACCGATATTGTTCAATATCTTCATCAGCGATTTGGACAAGGGCGTGGAGAGCACCCTCTCCAAGTTCACTGATGATACCAAGTTATGGGGAAAATTTAGTACAAATGGAGGGCAGGGAGCAAATTCAGGCCGACCTGGACAGGTTGGATCAATGGGCAGAGATAAATAGGATTCATTTTAATAAAGATGAATGTAAGGTACTCCACCTGGGAAGGAGTCATAATTGACTCCAAGATGAATGTGAGCCGGCAGTGTAACGAGGCCATCAACGAGGCCAATCGCACCTTGTTGTGCATTAGCAGGTGCATGACTAATAGATCAAAGAAGGTGATGCTTCCCCTCTACACAGCACTGGTCAGGCCGTAGTTGGAGTGCTGTGTCCAGTTTTGGGCATCGCACTTCAAGAGGAACGCGGGGAATCTCAAGAGGGTCCAGAGAAGGGCCACTCAAATGATTAATGGCCTTCATGATAGACCTTACGGGGGGAGGTTGAGAGAGATGAATCGCTTCAGCCTTCACAAGAGATGGCTGAGGGGAGATCTTGTGGCCGCCTATAAATTTATTAGGGGAGGTCAACGGGGAATAGGGGAAGTTGTGTTTACTAAATTGACCCAGGAAGTGACTAGGAATAATGGGTGTAAACTAGTTGAGAGTGGATTTAGGTTAGATATTAGGAAGAAATGTTTCACAGTGAGGGTGGCCAGGATCTGGAATGGGCTTCCAAGAGAGGTGGTGCTATCACCTAGCTTGGAGGTCTTCAAGAGGAGGCTAGATAGTCATTTGGCTGGGGTCATTTGAGCTCGGTCCTCTTCCTGCCAGGGCAAGGGGTTGGACACGATGATCCATTGTGTTCCCTTTTGACTCTACAATCGATGAATCTATGAATCTAAGATGAACACATCCAGTGTGGGGGAGGAGGGAGATTGAAAAGAAACGGGAAGGAAACAGGGAGGGAGAGAAGAGAAAAGGAGGAAGAAAAAGAAAAAAAGAGAAAAGAGAGAGAGGAAAGAGAAAGGAGGCAGGTGGAGGCTAGATTGCATGGGTCCATGGGTGACTTATAAGCCTGATCTATGCCTTGAACAATCTGCTGCAGCAGGGGCAGGAAAACAACGAGGACTGGGTACGAGAGGTTTTGGTTTTCCTGGCCATGTGATTCTTTCCTTGCCTCGGTTGCGCATTGCTGTTCGAAGGTTAGTGCTCTGTTCTGGATCAATGACCTCCAGGATGTATGGTTGAAAGCAATTTGCTCCCATGGCTCTGGGTCAATGCCGAAACGCTTTAGGGGCACCTTTAGGGTGTCCTTGTACCACTTATTTTAATGTTGCGACACAGAACAAAACATTAAAATAAGTAGACCCAGAGAACAAAGCTGCTAAACAATCCCATATGGAGTCATCTTAAAATTCAAAAGTTTATAGTTGAGCTGAGCAAGTATTTACAACTTCCAAGCATTTGTTTGAAAAAGAGGAATGTAGGTAACCAAAAAGATTAGAAGGATAAAATACTGGAGGCAACCACTGGACTTCTTAATGCTGCTGATAAATTATGAGTAACAGCCTGAGAGTTCATGAACTACCGAGAGAGAGCATTGATGCTACTGGATATTCTGTGACTGGAGAGAGAGAGTAACCAGGAAGCAGACTGGTGATCTATAAGTGCTGAGCGCTCGAAACATTTCAGGGAAAAAATGCCCCAACCTTTTGTTCATCCAGTAAATCAAAGCCAGATTTCATATATGAGACGTCTTTTCTTCCATGTCCTCCTTCTTGTACTAGAGGCAGCTTCCACTTTGGCCTCGCTTACTGTCAGAGATTTATTTTATAGGGGGGGGGAAGCAAGGAAGCCCCTGGATCCAAAGCAAACCTTTACTTCCAGGCATAGGCAGGGATAACCCAATGATCTGGTCTTACTCATCATAGCTTCTGGTCTCTGCTTGCAGGGGGTTGCTATTAATTAGCAGTTAATTAGCTCTCCTCTGAGTTGCAGTAGCTCTCCTCTCACTTGCTGCGTGGCTTGGAGGAGCGATCAAGTGATGTTTACTCCTCTTCTCTCCAACTGCTCACTTGGTTCTTCCACCTTCCATACCTCGTTGGCTGCTAGCCTGATTTGTGGGAGTCCACGGCTCTCTCCAATTTTGTCCACTTTTCATTGCACCGCGGAGTTTGCAAGCTGAGCTTCCTGGGCACGTCCTCATGGATGCACACATGCAGTTTGCAGTGCCGCAGACCTATCTGTGGCACTGTAAACCGCTCACACTGCACTTGCAGGTATTCACCACACTGCTAATTAACAGCAAAGTGGGGGGTTGGGTTTTTTTTTGACACTGGAAGATCCCACTGGGTGTCAAAAAACCCCCACACCACAAAAAAGCTAAGCAGTGTATGTGGATGCAGCATGCACCACTTTAAACCAGAGCCTGGCTGGCCGGGCTCCGCGCACCCAAATCACCACTGCTGGAGCCCTGGGAGGCCTCCAGGACCCTAGGTAAAGCTCCTAAGGCCATCCCAGGTTCTGGCCCTAGCCTCCCCTATCCACCTGGAGCTATTTGAGAATGCAACTATGTGTCACTACTCTTTGTCCCCAGGAAAAAAGCACGTGCATGCTTACCTGGATGTGTTTCAATAATCTAAATCTTTTTGATTTAACACAACAGACCGTTCAATCCCCACTAGAAACTAAACAACAACGATCTCCTCAACTTATTCATACTGCAAAACCACTAGTGCTTTATGCATGTAGCCAAGGACAGAATTTAGCCCTTCATACCATAGATCTCCCTAGCAATTGTGCACCAGGAATATTAGAGTTTACTTTTATGATTGCCTTTGATTCATTTTTTTACCTGCTAGTTTGTCCACTGTCCTTGACCCATTAGCATTCACTTCTCCCCCAATTTATTTTCCTTTCCTCCCTCATTTTCTATTATTTTCCGCTGCCTGAGCTGGCTGTGCTCTTGTGAGAATTATCTGTTATGGAAAAACAAACCCAAACCCATGAATACTTCAGAAATCATCTTCCTTTTATCAGAAATAGGATCTTTTAAACTAAATTAGAAAAAAGGAAATAATTTCAAAATACTACAAAAAGGGCATATTTTTAGATTTCTATGTTATATGCAAATTAATATTTGTCCTTGCGTACAAAAGTCAGGGGGGGAATGCTTCTTTCGCTATAAATCATTGTGCTATAAAAGCATTTGAAACTTTTTCACCATTTTC
>JAGPOW010002514.1:58696437-58711299 GCA_030014935.1 Caiman crocodilus | reverse complement strand
TCCAGTAGTGCGTAAGATCTTGAGCTTAAAGAAAAAGAAAAGAGCAAGCAAAATGTGCAGTGTTTGGTTCTGTTGGGTTATAAATTGCTGGGTAAATCTGTTCCTTTTCTCACTTGCATTCCTCAAGGGGGAAAAAAAAAAGGCACTGGAGTAATCTAATTTACTATCCTGCTGCAGAGTGAAAAACTGCAGTAGTGCATGTGTAGATGCTGATGGAGCCGGCTGGGGCACAAGGATGCTTCCGCGTGGGAGATCCCCAGGGCTCCCTGTTAGCTGGGGCTTCTTCAACCCAGATCAACACGTTACAAATGAATAAACTCTGCCTCAGTTGTCCCAAAGTTTATTCATGTGCATTAATGACACTTCTCAACGTGCCCATTCATACCCACCTTGATACCACCAAAGCAGCAGTCAGCGCACTAAGAATGGGCAGAATGGGCATAAGAGCAAAAAGAGGACACCTATGCTCTCCCTTGGCTCCAGGTCTTTTGAGCACACTGTATCTCAAAAGAAAAAAAAAGAGATAGAAACCATCCAGAGTGTCCTGCATACTAAATATTTGCCTCCAAAACTCCATCCTTCTCACTGGAGGTACCATGTAGGGTGGGTCTCATCTGTTTTAAGGAAAAGAAAAGATCCAGGGCAAGCAGGGGTGCTTCTAAACAAGGTACTAGTGAGTCATTTCCTTTCAGAGAACAGCTAACATAGTCAGTCCTAGAGCTACAGTTGGAATTAGTTATAATGCATGCATGAAGATTTCGTATTCAGACCTTACTTGTGATGGGGAGTAGTGACAAAATGCATCCAGCAGAGTTGATTTTTTTTTTGTCACTGTACATGGGTCAGCATTCAAATACTTACTTAAATTGCAAATCAGCGTCCCAGAAGTTATGCAGTGTCGGATTGATGGTTGCTTGTATAAGCTGATTTCTAGCCTCCTGTGTACCTACATATGTCATGACCTTTAATTACCCCAACCTAATTCTGTCCAGAAGTTGGAATACCAGGGCATAATTCTGGTTGCTTGGGGAAACATTAACATATCATGGGTTTGGTTTTCCAGTCATTTTAATACAGTTGTGGGTTATCTTATGGGCTATCCTGCCCAAATGAAAACAGTCAGCACCGTTTTGCCCTATGCATTGTCCTCACATTATAATTTTTGTCCAAAATGTCCTTTAAAGCTTTGTTACTCCTTTTACTCTGGCATCTCCATGTTCTGCAGCCTCTCTGGTGCTTCATAGCACCATGGCTAAGAAGCTCTGTAGTAAAATTTCTTAGCTTGAAACCTCTGGCTTCTCCCATATCAAGGCTGTAACTGCAGGTTCCTTGCTGGCTTTCTTCTTACACAGCCCTAAAAATGCAGAGCCAAAGGTGCATTACTACCCAGCTGCTCAGTAATTGAAAAATAGCACCCACTTACAATAGCATTTGTGTGTGCAAATGTATATAAAATAGCTATGTGTATGCATACACATTTTTTTTAAAATAAAATAAACTACATAGTATACAACAGTTCAATTATAAGTTTGTATATGAAATAGCTACCATATATATATTTTATATACGTGTGTGTGTGTACTATATATAATATATGTGTGTGTGTGTGCGCGCACACATATATAGAGTAGCTATTTCATATATAAACATATAGTTGAACTGTTGTATGTATTCATATTTATATATGAACTTACACATATTATTTTCACCTAAAGTATGGGTTCAAAGTCCAGTGATGTTCATAAAAGAACACCAATTGATGCCAATAGTCTTTGGATCATGCCTCAAATGAAGAAATACTTTAACTGAAGTCAGCAGCAGGCGCACGGATCTTCAATATAATGAGATAACATGGAGTTTCCTAAAGCATAGGGGATGGATTTATTTTTCTAAAGACTCCCTCCATCAGAAGCACAGATTAGTAAAGCACCACCAAAAAAGCGACTGAACATTTCAAGGAAATGCCTGCATGTTCTTCTTCTTTGAACCCACAGGATGAAATGATCAGCAGTACCCAGGAGGCAGTTTGGGTGGCAGGACAAAGACAGCTGGTTGCCAAGCTCTCCTTGATGTTTCCTTTCTGGCCTTATATCAAAATGTGGGATTGAAACAGCAGACAGCCCTGCAGACTGGATGTGGAGCATCTACTGTCTGCTTAATGGGGCAGTTTGGCAAGAGTTGTCTGGTGTCTGACACTGGGAGGCTACAGAAAGCTTTAATTAATTAAAGCCAAGAGGCTCTCTCAGGATCGTTGATGCTTTATGTGGAAAACAATTTAATAGGACATTTGGAGCTCTCCCTTCTCTCATCTCCCAGGCCCTAATTTGCTGGGATGAATGAGACAAATACAACATTTGAAATGAGATGTTCATATATGGACATGTATCTCTCCTCCTCCTCCTCCTCAGATTTGATCTGTGAGAGCTCAGCTGAGGCACTCATTCTTCTCTTCCCTTCTCCCAGTTAGATTACTCTTTATTACACTGGAATAGATTTACACTTCAGTATTTGAGATTCTTGAAAATGCATCCTCTCCAGCTAAACAATTAATCTCAACAGTTATTTATAGCTTCCCACTGAATTAATCTGGCCTGTATGTATATACAATGTTGGCTTCACTGAGAAGCATTGAAGATATTGAAATGTATGCCATTGGCTCTGTGTTGCTAGCAGCTAATGAAGATTCTCCTTTAGCATGTGTTTTTGGAGCAGGGATTTTCTACCCTATAGGTGCATCTACACATGCATTTAGGTACAACTAAATGTAATGTGCATTAAGCTAGTGTGTATTAAGCAATTTTTGGCAGATGTCTACATGCGTAAGGACTTGGTGCTAAAGTTAGTGCCAAGTCCCTGCAGCCCTGTCATGTGGCCCTAGTGGCTGGGCAGACCCAGCAAGAAAGTTAGTGCTGGGTCACATCTACAAACGGGTTAATACGCTTTAACTAATTGCACCTACATTTGATACCTGCTGGCGTTTTTACACATGTAAGCACCATAGCACTGGGCATTTATACAGCTGTAAGCAACATAGCTTACTTTTCAAAGTAACAAAATGCACGTCAGCACTGAGAAAATGGAAGCAGCCCTCTTTTGAACTAAAACAAAAGAGAAGGTGTTTGAGTTCAAAAGCTCACCGCTGTCACTTTCTGCATGCTGGTGCACGTTTTGCTGCTTATACAACTGCACCGGGTGCAGCGCAGTTTGCATCAGCTCGCGTGTGAAAAAGGCTCAGTTATCTGAGTCTGCTCTGAAGCAGTGGAGCTCTGGCATCTTGTGGGACAAAACAGGTATTGTATAAATGCCCTGCATTTGAAGTGCCCTGCATGATTAGCCTAAATTCACCATATTTAATGTGCATTAAGGGCGTGCACATGTAGATGGGCGCCCGTAATGCACATTAAATTAGGCTACTGTGCATTAACACGTCTCATGTAGACGCGCCCTATAACTACATTCACTGAAGTTCTGAGGGCTCGTGGTGTGTGTTACAGCAACAATCAAAAAGTCCTACAGTAGCAGAGTTCATCTTCTCCTTACGCTGCAAGTAAAGGCTCTCTGCTGTCAAAATTCAGTACGTCCCCAAAATTCGAAGGCTTTGTAAAGATGCACTTCTGAACGATACTGCTACTGAACGCCATGCATTGTTCCCAGCTACCTTTTAAGGAAGGAAGACTAACCCTTTTCACTGCAAGAAATATTTGAGGGCATCCCGTGGCCTGTATTATGGGAGAGGAGAGATCAAGTGTTCCAGTCTGGCTTTTTAATGCATGCTACCTGCAGCTCTGAAAATCAATTACTCTGTCATTTCTTTTCCTTACCTTTTTTCCTGGTGAGCTACATCCTGCATAAAAAGAAGTTTTCTGGCAGTACAGAAAGTTGTGCAGATAAAAGAGTTTTCACTTATAAAAAATAAATTAAAAAAAAAAGTTTCTTCTTAACCTCCGAGATGAACATTTTTAAAAATGTTTGGTGAAATGAAATGCCGTTTTTTGGGTTTCGTTTTTTTTTTTAAACTAAAGGTTTAGTTGAACTTGAAACAAAGCCTTTTCTTTCATTTTGAAATTGTCTCGAGTTTGTTTTTTTTTAAATTTCTTTTATATTAATACACACAATTTAGTTTTTAACTGAAAGTCAAAAAGTTGCATTTAAGAACGTGGAAGCACATTGTTTATTTCTTCTCGGGATTTCTACAAAATATCTGGGACTGAAAAAAAAAAACAAGGATATAGTGAAATGAATATAACTTAGAAACAAAAATTTCATGAAACCTGAAAGATGTTAAGCAATAGTCTTGTGCTATCGTTCATTTTATATTTGGTGATTTTTTTTTCTTGTGCTGGGTCATACATTTCACGCTACTTTTGTAACTTAAAAAAATGTATTTCCTCCTATGGTTCTTCATGTTCAACATCAGTAGCAATACGCATCTTACATCTTTCCTTCTGTTCTGCCTGGGTTATAGCTCCTCAAGGGAAAGCTTTAGGTGTTGGACTTCTGAGCAAGCTGCCTGCAGACTTACATGAAACATGCATTGAGGGAAAGGCTCCTTTTGTTTTTAAATTACAGTATCTTTTGTGGTATCTTTCACTGTGTTGGCCATCCTTGCCTTTCATGTGCTTGATTTTTTTATTCTTCTTTTTAAATAAGAACAAAATGACTCGCTTAGCAGCTTCCCCCCTATTGTCTTGAATCAGAACGGCAGCCTTTTTAGTGCAGTTCAGTGCAGGCCAGCCCAGTAACCTGCCCACTTAAATATGCCAACCTAAAAGCTAATGGAAGCATGAGTAGGTGCACATTTTTAAGGATAGTCACTATATGATGCCTTATTATAAAATAGCTAGGCCAATGATGAGCTGTGATTATTGCTACAGATAGGCTTATGTTGCCCAAAGTTATACAGATAAGTAGGGTGAGAAATTCAAGATTTCTGTGTCTGCAATTAGAGATACATTTGCAACATGGCCCCTGGACATTATGTAGGTACACTACAAATTTCAAGAGTATTGACTTCCTTTGGACATCAGGTTATTTATTCAGATGTCTGAATAGAAGATAATCTCATTGGAAAATCTATTCCCAAGTGTGACACCTTCCCAAAATTTCTACTCAAGGCTAAATTTTCAAAAGTGCTTAAGTGGTTTAGGAGGCTAAAACTGATTTTCAAAGTGATCTGGACTTCAAAATCACTTAAAACAGTTTGAAAATGGTATCTAAAATATGAGTCAGAACACTATCAGTGTTACTTTTTCTGCAGCCTTCCTCCCACTCTGGCCATATTGCTTATTCTGCCACATTTGATGTCTTCTGTCACCTACCTGGGAAAAAGGACTATTATTTACTATTGGTTTGTGCATTTCCTAGCTGTAGTAGGCCCTGACCTGCTTGAGGCCAGTAGTTATTGCTGCAATATAAATAATAGGGAATAATTCTTGAATGTGTTTTGCTTCTGAACACTCAACATGAGCCCTCCAAGCATGGACAGGGAAAAACCTTTCAGACAGGGACAATCTTTCATGGAAGCAGAGGTCCAAATGAAGAGTAGAAATGTCTGATTCCTATTTTCATGTTTATCTGAGACCTTGAAACTCAGCTTTCCCATCTTATCCCTAAAGAGTACACCTTTATGGTACTTCAACATAGTGCCAATTAGCCCACAGACTTTGTGAGCATCCAGAACCTAAGCATTTCTCCATCCAAATATACCTCTGGGCTTCATCTAGCAGGGATTTTTAGTGCAGACACCCCGCACATCTACAGGATTAGGTTCCTTTTGAGGTGGAAGAAGCAGCCTTCCTTCCTACAATAACTGAAGGATCAGAGTAGTAATCCTGGATTGATACACTTTTGTCATTAGGGTTTCCTAATGGCTAGAGTTGAGAGGCTCCATGATAAAACTTCTGATTTCAGTTAGCATGCATTAAGGCCATGCTGGATCACACTCCGAAGTACTTACCTCTCCCAATGCATTTTATAGGCATCCGATATGCCTGATTCAGGATGCTTTATTCCACTGCAAAGGGCAGATGCCTAAAAGCTAGATGTTGGGGTGCCTAACATTCAGGCATCTACATCTCTCTTTGGATCTAACTGTTACTGAGGAGGAGATAGGGACACATTTCCCAGTTTGTTTAGGTCACCTAGATCTCTAGGACTGACCAAGCAGTGCTCTCAGCATTATACAACCTTACACTAGTTAAGGCCAAGTCCCATTCACCTTACAAGAATAACCCCACTGGGTTTATGGTATTCAGTGGGGTTTGGCTGATGTTTTGAGGAAAAAAAGGTTATTTTTTAATCCCAGTTCAATCATACAAACTTTCTTGAAATGCATTTATATTAGGATCCTACCAAATAATTTAAGATCATAAGATCACCTGCAAGTGTGTAATGACACTACAAGACAATGGAATGTCCCTCCGAGTCTTCTGGTGTTGTAATTTTAGATAATTAATTGCAATGGTTGGAATATAAGAGCCTGAGGTGTGTTATATGTAAATGATGTTCAATGGCAGAGAAGAGCTCCACCGGGGCTGGCGCTACATTCTTGGAATACAATGCAGAATCGGGTCTTTGATCTTTTCATTTCAGTCAAATAGTACTTACTAGCCTTTGGTTCATAGCAATTTGCAATCAGTGGAAGTGTTTACACGTGCATTTACTGCGCATTAAATTTACTGTGGAGTAATTACTGCATAGTAATTGGGAATAGGCTGGCACAGGGTCAGGTGCACATGCACCCCCTGAGCGTGGCAGTGCACCCCCTGCAAAAAGGCACCACCAACACTGCTGGTGGTGACTGCAGGTGGTCACTGACGCTTGGTTGGCACTCGCCACCCCCACTCCCCACTGCCAATCATGCCACCGGTGGTGGCAGGAGCTCCTCCACTTATTACTGCCATGCTCCTGCTGCTCTCACTGCCAACACCATGCCCCCTCAGCCACCAGGGCCATGTGCTGCTCATGGGCTGGCATCTACATATACAGGTGACCTGGGACTAGATTTAGTTGCAGATCAGAACAGCCGGTCATGAGCCCCTGTGACCACTGGGAGGAGCTTCAGCTACTGGTCACATGGCTTCCATCTCTTGGCAGTCATGTTGAGGCCATTTTAAGGACCATGCCCACTGTTTTAAGGGCCATACCCACCAGCACAGCCCTGCCCATCCCCTCCTCTATCCAGAATCCGTATGCCCAGCACAGGGCCAGCAGGCGGCAGCTCCCTCCCTGACTCCCCTTGCTGCCCCAGGATCAGCCAGCTGGTGGGTGCACTGCTGGTGGTGCCAGTACATTCGGACAGCTCCAGCTGTGGGTGGTGCTGACCTGGTCCTCACATCTCCACTGGGGCTGGTGGGCTCGCCCCCAAATCCAGATGTTGGCCCTGAAAAGGCAAGAGACTTTTGTAAGAATTTGCATAGTTCAGAGATAAGATGGTTTGCATTAGAGACTGTGCATTGACACTCAGATTGATGCCTTCCTCCGGGTTTGAGAGGCCCACCCAGCTCATGCAGCTGAGGGGGCACATGCCACCCAATAAAGTTATGAACTGTGTCCCACTTCTTTGCATACTGCAGGGTGGCGCTCCAGGGCCAGGGGAGTGCAGGCAGGCCAGGCAGGAAGTGGGGGCAGGGCCTGGGGCAGGAACTGAGAGCACCCTCCTCCCAGTGCAAGACTTGTTATGTGTCCAGGGATGGGGTGGCTGGTGGCTTGGCACAAGACTCCCTGTTGGCATAGGCAAGCAGCTGCACCTGGTGTCTGCAGACCACTTTGGTTGGCAGGGCAGTGCCTAGTCAAGGGAACCCCGTGGAGGAGAAGTTGGTGTTGCTGGCAGCTAGTGATGTCATGGCTGGGTGGAGGGGTGCAGAGCTGGCAAGGCAGCTTCTGGCCAGGGCTCCCTGAGCTGCTAGTGGGTGCAACAGCCAAGGAGTTGGGCAAGGTGGGGCACTGAGGAGAGGGACCTAGCCAGGAGCCCTGGAGTCAGCCATGAGCCCTGGTCCCCTAGTGGCTGGTCTGACCCAGCAAGGAGGGCCGCCGGTTACTGCACAATATTGCATCTACATGTGTGTTATTGTGCAATAACTAACTGACCATACATTTGATACCTGCATGATGTAGGTATCAAATTTACATGCAAGTCAGTGTAAGTCACCATAGTTACTGCTTAGTATGGGTGTGCATGTGTAGACACATGTCCACACTGCACAGTAATTTATGTTACTGCACAGTACATGTGCATGTGTAGATGTGTAGATGTCTCGGCTGGCCGACTGGTCAGAGCTGACTGAGGGAAGCAGTGGTTAACTAAGCAGAGGTCAGGCAGACTGGTGGATGGAGAGGAGGGACACAGCATATTGGTTGTAAAACAAAACTTTTACTCACACCGCTGGTGGCACTTCGTGGGTGAGGCGGTTGCTTACTTGATTACAGGTTACACAGTAAAGCAATGAGTTGACAAGTTCGTGGGCGCATTGAGCTGGCAGGGGGGGGGATACGTTGGGGATTTCGGCAACAGGGAGGCTTCTGGTGGGTGATAAGTCCACCAAATCTACTCTGCCACGTGCTCAGAGGTCTCTGAGGTGTTTCCAGCAGCGTGGTCAGAGTTCTCTGACAGGTGTGCACGGAGTGCTCCGACTTGGGCGGAAGCTGAGCAGACTTTTATACGGTTACAGTAGCCAATGAAAATTTGCCAAATAGGAATACTTAATGAGGTGGAACATACCAAATTTAGAACAATGCCAATCATACAGAGGGGTGGTCTATTGTGTCAGGGACACTCACTTGATTTGGGTTTGCAAGTTCTAGACAATAAAAAGGCTTAAATAAAATGGATACTCATTTCAACCCACCCTTGGCACACTTGATACTCTTCCTAGTTTACTACACATGAATTGTTATTCTAACCTCAGAGAAAGCTTTTACCTATCACTTCCGTGAGGGAAAAATAGCTCTTTCAACATTTTCATCTTCTCAGTTGATGGGTGGATTATAAGGAGCTTTAAAACTCTTCTTTGCTAAATAACAGGCAGAATGTGAGAAAAAAAAATGAAATCTGTGTTTTGGAAAATTTCCATTTAAGGATTTTTCTTGCAAGGAAATATTGATATCTTCCTTTCCCCACTAGATGGCATCGTGTATCTACTCTAGTGTAGATCCAGGATGCCATGAACCCACTAAGTTGTGATGTGATCCATCTGCCAATTTTCAGCTGTTCTCTTATATAAATAAAACCCATCCCAGACAACTCCTTTCTTTTCCCCACTCTATATACTTAGGCCTTATGACCTAATTAAAAGCCACCACTTCACATGTCCTGAAAACCCAATCCTCACAGAGTCTTTTCTGAAACGTAACCAGACATATTTTAAAAAATGCTGAGTACCCAGAAGCTGCCCTCATCCTCATGATAGGAAGGGAGTTTCTATTTTTCCCACTGACAGCTGCTAAAAACATTTTAAAATCTAGCCTCTCCAGTTAAGTGCTTAATTGAAAAATCGGTACCCTCTTGAAAATCTGGCCTCATGATAAGAGCCTGAATGGGGACTGTTTAGGTGTTGTGCACTTTTGCAAATATGACTCGTAGTAAATCAGCAATATGTCTCTACCAGAATGTTTTTCTTACAGATAAAACCAAGACCTGAATCTTTGCCTGATCCATTAAATTAAATTATATTTTTGCCATTGATGTCACGAGGGTTTAATGTGTATCCCAGATAATGTTGTGTCTTGGCCAACAATTTCCCTTCCCTTACTGTAGGCAATGTTGCTTTCATGTTTTCTCCTTTACTTTCAAGTGTTTACATGGCTTTATCTCTTTGAGCTTGGCCCAAGATGGCCTCTCATTTCTATTTGTATTAGCGATTTGTAACTTAGAGCATTAGTTAACAATGGGGTTGGGGGGAGGGTTATACTTCTTTCATTGTTGCTGCTCTGAAATATTTCAGGGTTTCAAGGCCCTCAATAGCTTGGCCCAAGTTGGCCTCTGATTGATATCTATCTATCTATCTATCTATCTATCTATCTATCTATCTATCTATACATACAGCAGAGGTGGGGGGGAGCTGTGTGTGTGTGTGTGTGTGTGTGTATCTTTATACATACGTCTAAATATACATACAGGCACATATATATATGTGTATTTATGTGTGTGTGTGTGTGTGTTTATACACACACCATAGCCCTGCCCCCTTGCCAGCCCCCCCCCTCACTTTCCCCCCACCCACTGTACCGACCTCAGCTTGGGGAGGGGGGCCAGTGTGGGAGGGGGGCTGTTTTCTCCCCACCTGCCCCCACCATGGGTGAGAGGCTGGAGGATTGGCAATGGGACCAGGCTGGGGCATTGGCTGCATTAACTGGTTGTTGGAGGAGGCCTGGAGTAGGGGTCCGTTCCCCCTTTGCCCACTCCCTGTGCCACCACTTGCCAGGCTGTGGAGCAGAGGCTTTGCTGCCTGAGCTCTGTGATGACCCCAAACCAGGGCCGGCCTGGCTCAGCTGGAGCAGAGGAGTCCTGGCAGAGGCTAGTCCATATGCCCTGTGAAAGACAGCTAGCCAGGCCTGTAAAGCATCTGGAGATGCTGAAGGACTGCAGCCTGACTTGAATTAGGAGGGGTCTGGAACAGATGTTCAATAGACCAGTCTAACCTAAACTGATTTAGTCTGATAAAACATCCACCCAGGTCTATTTGAAACCAGATCCTGCCATTTTGAAACGGAGCCACACTCACTGAACTTCTGTTTTGTTACAGGCTTAGGCCAGCTGATATCAGTTCATGTGTAGTTGCTGCCCCTAGTTTAAAAGTTCAAAATGTATACAGAAAAGAGATTGCTATGTTAATGATATAAAAGAAACCCACCCTTTGTGATATGAAGTAAGCTTATGGACTTGTTATGTTGGGAGCATTACTAGATCTACTGTTTCTAGGTGTTCAATTGTGTGGCTTTTTTTTAAATCAAAAAACATTCACAGGTTTTTCTATCTATCACCTGTCATATTTATAAAAGTATAACTTTCATGCTTTTATATATCTAATAAAAGATGTTTCATGTTTAGTCCTTTCTTAAAGGAAAAGACCCACAAGGGAAAAAAAGACTTTGGGGAAAAAAGGGGGGTGGGGAATGAACAATTAGGAAAAAAGCAAAAGCAAGCTTTGCTTAAAATCCTGTTTGGTCATAAACAAATGTAATCCCCCCCAGCCCGGCCTCCCCTAAAATGAATCCAGGTGGGGGCTTTCAGGTGTTTTGGGGAAATGGAAAACCAGTTTAAGGGTTAACAGAAGTTGATGGCTTCATATTAGCACTAATCACTTTGCTAAACAATTATGAACTAATTTATAAGTAATTATAAGATAATTTACAAACACACCCTCCACACAGTAAAATCCAAATAAATTTGAATAATATTTATCCCTGTGTTCACCAGATAGCATTCACCACCTCAAAATAATGACCAAAAATCCCCTGTGCTGAACAGAAAAAAAAATCTTTATTTGCTTAGACAGGTTTAAAAACCATTGTGTAAAAACTTTTACTGACATTTCTTTTCTGCTGATAAGCCAGTGCAGCGCAAAATTTAATTGACTGATGGATCCGCACCAGGAGAACTTTAAAGCTGTTAAAAGGAGTGGAAAAATCCCAGATTAGCTTAAAATAGCTTTTATGTTATTACACAATGCTTTGTTGCTGGGACAGGAGTCCTCAGACCCTTGTATCATAGGCGGTTACTTTTATTTTATTTAGCTATTTCTAAAAGCACAAGCAAAGCAATTAGTTTGCTGCTTCCTGATTTTTATAGATTTAACTTTGCTTTTTAATTAGTTTTAGGCAGTTTAATATGCACTTTTAAGATCCTTGGCTTATTCTGTCAGTTTAACTTTTTTCTTTTCTTTGACATATCTATTCTGGCAGACCTTTACCTTTGGTCTCTCTGCCTCAGTCCCAGGGGAGGCAGCAAGGCATTACTATTTTAACTTGTTTAATCTTGTTGATATATTTAAGTGCTTTAATGTTTTTATATGCTAGTTACAAGTTTTTAAATGTATTTGTTGATGTTAATCACCACTTAGTTCACTTGCATTATGAATTACTTAGTGGGGATGTCTACATGTGCATTAATGCTCTGTAGTTACAGCTCATTAAGTTTAGTACCTGTAATAACAGGACCTACTCAATGCGTAGTAAGCAGCACTACTGCACAGTAGCATCATCGCATGCCTTCTTAGTGACTCTGATGTGCAGTAGATTAATTCGACTTTACATTAGCACATTAGCATAGCTTTTGCCATGGCAGACAGATGCACAGTAGACTTAGTCTTGTGAGCATTTAGCATCTCATGTTGACATGCCCACTTTCACCCCTTTTACTCCTTAGTGACTTAGAGTTTGACCCTTCCCCTAACTTTCTCTCACTTCTGTGCACACTTACTGGAACTCCTGAGCCCATTTCCCCCATACTTTGATCCCACATCACCTGCTATTCTGCATTTGCTGGACAGCCGGTAGGGCAGTTTTATTCTAGTTTCCCAAAGTTTGGAGATTCTACACTTCTGTGCCAGGTTCAGTTTACATTGAGCAGTGATGATCTTTTCCCTGTAACTTATTACTTATCTGCCTTTTTAAATGACCTTCATTTCTGTTTCAGGTTATTCTTTAACTTCACTTTTAAATTTTTGCAGTGAAAGAATGCGTACTTTATAGCTTCAGCCATCAACAACTTGGGCTTTTTTTTTTCCCCTTAGCCACGTTTACATCAAAGAAAGAAAGTATAAAACTCTAAAGGGTTTGATGTTCCACCACTTCCTCTACTTGGTCTACATTTCTGACATACAAAGACTTCCAAAATCCTTTGGGCTAAGCTCAAAACTGAACCAGTGTCTTTTACCATTTTGAGCGGGTCACTGCCCACTTTAGCCCATCCAAACATCCCAGCTGCATAGGCAACCACTTACTAATCCAGTTTCTATATCCCAAGTTAAGATCCTTTATCAAGGTGTGATATAAACTTATGAGATCAGAGTGCTGTTGATGTGGTTCTTGACCTCAGCACTTTTATCTAGAACACAAGGCAAGGGGGGGCTTATCCTAAGACTAGAGGAATCCAATAACTCAGCTGCTAATTAATTAACAAAGCCCATATGTCTAGGTCAAATTCACTAAAATCCTGTCCAGGTTGAAATCAAAGGCTCTATCATGCAAATCATTATTTTCAACAAAAGCATTTTATCTATTCATTACATTTTTATAACTCCATCCCCAGAAAAAACCCAGGATGCTTTACTATATATATAAAAACAAGGTAAACTATTCAAGTAAAGCATTAACACGGAATAATACGCTGTGAATAAGCTCATCAAATAGCGCCCTAAGACAGAACCCCTCCTACCAAAAATGAGCCCAAATGAAGAAGCCTGATACACTTCCTGAAGATGCCTGGGCTCAGGCTCGGGCTCTGACAGGCCTCAAGGAGGAGGGGGAGTCCCAGAGACGAAGGAGGAGTGCCAAGAATGACCCCCCTTTATGTTTTGTCCAAGAGCTTGGTGCACTCCTGGTAATTACAGGAGGTTGCTCTTGGCTGACCTTAGGGATCAGGATGGCATGTCAGGGAGAAGGGCAGTCCCTCAGGTATGTAACACTATACTTAACACCAGCACTTTTAAAAGACATACTGGAAGAACAAAAGGACATAAAGGAAAAACAAGCACCTAGTCAGCACACCCACCAAGAAAGGATGGGGGAGGTACTTTTAACTCCTGAAAATGCCAACACTAGTCTTCTTTTGCAACTGTGCTGTCCTGAACGTGCTCCAATCACTGCTTTGATTCTTGTTCCCGTAGGATTAATGGAGGATACACCTATCGGGCACAGGTGTAACTAGCTATTTCAGCAACGGGGAGAGATGTCCCAGAGCAAGGTGGAGAGTTCCTGGCTGATGCTGCCATGGTATGGACTCTACCAGGGCCACCACTGCGGCACCCCTATGAATTAGCACCTTGTCCTAGTTATGCTGCTACCTTCAACCAACTTCTGCTCATTTGTTTTCTCTTTTATTTTTATCTAAGTGCTTACATTGTGCTCATCCTGAATTGGCCTCAGGATGAAGCCCTGAAAGGCTTTGGCGCAGCAATGCTGACACTGAAAGAGCTCTTTGCAAATTTATATTGGGGCTACATTTAACCCCCCCTAATGATTATCGTTATGGTAAAGCTGGGAAGTAAGAAATCATATACATCATCTTAACATAACCTGGTAATCAAGCAGTACACTGTCTCAGGACATGCCTCAAGTGGGAGACCTCAAACTCAAAATCCCTTTTTATACTATTGCGTTTCCTTAGCATAAATTATTTAATTGCTCATAAACCTGTTAATATAAACCAACACCTTACTAATAGATTAAATCCCATATAACAGAAAAAGCGGCATTATTGTCAGCACTTTTGCAAGGACATCTTAAATGTAGTAGTTTCTAAATGTCCATGTCAGCTTTACTTTCCTTGTATTTCAAGAACATGCAGTGTCAGTCCTATATTCTCAGGGTCAAACAGGCGTTGGGTTTATCCCCGGTCTGATTGTCTCTGGTTTTGACTGGTGCCAAGGCAGATGCAGGACAGTCATTTACACAAGCAGCTTGACTGACAATTAACTCTAAACAGCCTGGATTGTCCCAAGAAGGAGCATTACTTCACAGGCACTTAAGGTGGAGCAAAGAAATTCTATGTCTGTAAGATCCCAAAGTAAAAGGCTTTGCCCTGGGAGAAAATATCTGATGTCTGTTTTTAGCCTCAGTATCTTAGCAACTCAGTCCTATTTTTGCTTCACATAACACTATCTAATTCATCCTATTCTTGCATTTGCCCTCATTCTTGCATTT
>JAGPOW010002514.1:58568907-58686630 GCA_030014935.1 Caiman crocodilus | reverse complement strand
AAAAAAAAAAAATCATTACAAAAGCGAAGGCATAAGATAAATATCTGCAATGACAGAAAAGATGAAGGAAGCTGTTAGTAAAATGAGATGTTAATATGGGTTTGCTGGTAAGTGGCTACACTAAACCTAATCCTGCAAAACTTTATTTTAACATATAAACCTTAGTTTCAGGAGTGGTTACTCTGGAATGGTCACTCTCAATTTATGTCAATGCAAAAATGTACATGTAAATGGAATTTAGATTTTAAAGATTTCATAGACATTAGAGCTGGAAGGGACCTCGGAAGATCATAGAGTCCAGCCCTCTGCCCCAGGGGCAGGAAGTCAGCAGGGATCATGGGATCCCAGCAAGATAACCATCCAGATGTCTTTTGAAGGCATTCAGAGTAGGTGCTTGAACCGCAGTCTATTCTAAACCTTGGGGGGCTCCGACAACAAGAAGTTCTTCCTTATGTCCAGCCTGAAATGGTCTTGGAGGAGTTTGTGACCATTCGTCCTTGTCATCCCTTGGGGTGCTCTGGTGAACAGACATTCCCCCAAATAATGGTAAGCATTCCTGATGAACTTATAGCCAACAGATCACCCTGAGCCTACGCTTTTCCAAGCTGAAGAGTCCCATGACTCTCAGCCTGTCATTGTAAGGTCTGTTTTCCTGACCTTTGATCACATGCACAATTCTTCTCTGGAGTCTCTGAGGCTTCTCCACATCTTTCCTGAATTGTGGAGCCCAAAACTGGACACAGTATTCCAGCTGTAGCCTCACCAAGGCCAAGTACAATGGGAGGATGATGTCCTGGGATTTACCTGAGAAGCATCTATGGATGCAAGCCAGCATTTTGCTTTCTTTACTAGCAGCAGTATCCCATTGCAGGCTCATATTCATCTTGTGGTCAATCCTGACTCCCAAGTTCCTTTCATCTGTAGTGCTAGCCAGCATAACACTGCTGACCCTATAAGCACGCTGCAGGTTTTTCTTCCCAATGTGGAGAACCTTGCATTTTTTGGTGTTAAACACCATCAGGTTCTTGTCCATCCATTTCCTGAGCCTGTCAAGGTCAGACTGGACCGCCCTCCTGTCTTCAGGTGTGGATGCTTTGCCCCAGAGTTTGGTGTCATCAGCAAACTTGGTCAGTCGACTTCTGATATGAATGTCCACATCATTAATGAAGATATTAAATAGCATAGGCCTGAGGACAGTGTCCTGGGGGACCCCACTAGTCACAGGGAACCACGACGATTGACTTCCATCAACCATCACCCTCTGGGTCCTACCACAGAGCCAACTGCCCAGCCAGCAGATCATGATGTGACCAAGGCCACAGATAGCCAGTTTTGCCAAGAGGTGATCGTGGGATACCAGATCAAAGGCTTTTTTAAAGTCAAGGTATATGACATCAATCTCTTTTCCTTTGTCCAAGTGATGGGACACCTGGTCATAGAAGAAAATGAGATTGGTCAAGTAAGACCTACCTGCAACAAACCTGTGCTGGCTATCCTTCAGGATGTTGCCATCAGCCAGCCTGTTAAGAATGGTCTCTTTGATAATCTTTTCTAAGACCTTCCCTGGGATAGAGGTCAGGCTGATGGGCCTGTAGTTTGCCACATCCACTTTCCTCCCTTTCTTGAACACAGGCACCACACTGGCCTTCTTCCAATCATTGGGCACTTCACCAGAGTGCCAGGAGTTCTTGAACATCCATGCCAGGGGCTGGGCTATGATGCTAGCCAACTCCTTGGGTAGTCTGGGGTGTAACTGTCAGGGCTAGCTGACTTGAAGGTGTCCAGCCTTTCAAGGTGTTTCTTCACAGGGTCAGCATTGATGGAGGGTGAGGAATCTCCCTTGCCTGGGACTCCCTGTCCCACAGTGGGCAGGGGCATCCCATGGGACTGATGAAAGACCAATGCAAAGTACCCATTTAACAAGTTGACTTTTTCCTGTGAATCGGTCGTCAGTTGTCTCATCTGATTTAACAGGGTCTGATGTTACCCTTGCTTTTCCTCTGGCTGCCCACATATCTAAAAAAAGGACTTTTTATTGTCCTTGATACTTGCAGCTAGTTAGAGTTCCATTGCAGCCTTGGGTTTCCTGGTTTGCTCCCTGCAGTTCCAGACCAGTGAAGAGTATTCCTCTTTGGTGGTGGATCCATCCCTCCATACTTTGTACGTCTGTCATTTTAGACACAGAAGGTCCACTGGTTACCTGGAGCACCAAGGGGGCTTCTGTGCCTTTTTGCTGCCTTTCTTCCAAGATGGGGAATAGACTTTGCTTGTGCTTCCAGGATTGCACCTGTGAGGAGCAACCACTCATCCTGAACTCCACTCCCCTTTGGGTTGTGGCCCTTTAGGGCCTCTCTGACGAGCCTCCTGAGCTTGTCAAAGTCAGCTTTCCTGAAATCAAGGACTTTCTGTATTATTAAATGACTTGCCAGCTTTACGGTGGATGGTGAAAGTGATCAGTTCTTGAGCAGTGTCACCCAGCTTTCCTTCAATCATTAGGTCACTGATTAGGTAGCCCCCCCATTGCCAGAATCAGGTTGAGCAGCACTTTACCTCTCATCGGCCCATCAACTTCTTGCATCAGATAGAGCTCATCCACTCATGAGAGAAAGCTTTGCAGCCACTTGGATTTGGCGGAGTGCTGTTCCCACAAGATGTCTGGGTAGTTGAAATCTTCTATGAAAACCATGCACCAGGAGTGTGTGGCCTCAGCCAATTTCCTAGCGAACTCCTGGTCAAGCTCTTGATCCTGGGTTGGAGGTCTCTAGTAGACTCCCACCATTATGTCCCCTGCACCATGTTCCCCATGAAGTTTAACCCAGAGGGTCTCTAGTTGTCCACCCTGGGTGCCAATGTCAACTTGCAGAGACGTGTAGCTTTCTTTGACATAGAGAGCTACAATTCTCAGGATGAGGTCCCCAAAGCAGCAAACTTTTACAACTACAGTTACAAAACATTGTTTTGGAAGACTTTTGATGTTGTACAAATTAGACTGA
Source organism: Caiman crocodilus (assembly GCA_030014935.1). Classification (NCBI taxonomy): domain Eukaryota; kingdom Metazoa; phylum Chordata; order Crocodylia; family Alligatoridae; genus Caiman; species Caiman crocodilus. The sequence goes on along the minus strand of JAGPOW010002514.1, from coordinate 58,683,637 downwards.
TAAAAAGAGACAGTGATAATTGCTACTCAGTGTGTCCCACACAATGTAAGATGGTGGCTGAGGAAATGGTAATGTTTTCTGACAGAGGGAAGGTGAGTGTTTTGATACTTGCAGACACCTGTCAAAAATATCAAAAAGAGTCAAAAAGAAGCTGTGGAGTTCAGGCGGGTCAGCCATCCCCTAGGGAAATGCTGAAAATTCTGCGGGTGCATGTAACAGTCCATGGTTTAAGAAAGCTGATTTAACTTCAGACATTTCATCAAAAATGGAAAAGTTTGTCCAATACTGCTTTAAATTGTTTTTGAACAGCAAAGTACCCTGGGATGTCTCTGGCATGATGAATGGTACTTCACTGTGCTTTATTGTTGTAATTTCCATGGAAATTAACATTTACTTACATAGTTATCACAGACTTTGTGGAAGTCATACCACCTAGCTCTTTTTGAAATATAGTCACTAAGGTACCATCCATCTGATTCAAGATTTGAGTTACATTAATAACTGAATTTGCTACACGCTTCTGTTTCTCCTCCATGTGTCCCCTTCCCCCACGCCCAGTTTTGGGTCGAGCTAATAATGCTGAGATGATTTTTAAAAATCTCCAGACATTTTATATAGTTCTCTGCTTAATACATTTCTGGAGTGCCTTCAGATATTATTGTGATGAAATCAGTCCAAGAATTGTACATGGTAGAATTTAAAGCAGCAAAAGCAATCTGATTGACACCCATTGCCCGGAGTTTCTTTTTTTTTATTCTCTTTCCAAAGAGGGCTTTAGAGTTCTTGACCAAATTGAACAAGTGTTTTCCACAAAGTTCTTTAGGACCTTTTTTAAAATAACTTTTTACTTAGAAGTTTACCTGTTGGCTTTAAAGACTGTAGTACTAACATACTCTTCAATATGGGTAAGGAGGGAAAAAGAAGGAAGGGAAGCACAGGTTCATGACCAACATGTTTCTTCCCAAGACAGAAGGATGTGAACAGAGTGAAAGGAGTCCAGTAGAGAGAGGGAGAGTAAATGATAAGGGGCCTGAGATGCGAGTCTTATGAGGAAAGACTAGAACAACCAGGATTATTTACTCTGGAGAGGAGAAGACTAAGGAGGGATTTGATTAGTCTTCAGATACCTGAAGGATGATTACAGAGAGGATAGTCATGGACTTTTCTTTGTGGCCTAAAGGGACAGGACTAGGAACAATGGCCTCAGTCTGCAGCAAGATACATGTGGCTTGGAGATTAGGAGGAACTTTCTGTTTATGGAGGTGGTCAAGCACGGGAACAGGCTGCCTAGAGAAACTGTGAAATCTCCATCACTGAAAGTTTTCAAAAGCAGGTTAGGCAAACACTTGGCTAAGACAGTTTGGTCAGGGATATTCCTGCCTTGAGCAAAGAGCTGGACTAGATGACCTTTTGAGGTCGATTCCAGCTCTCCTCACCCGTGATCCAAATATGAAGACTTAAATAGATACACGAGTACATGGGCTTCTTTTAAATTTGGAGAAAAATCAGGATCATGACAATGACAGTTTTAAAATCAAATCTCGGGCATTACTTTTGATGGTTCTAGTGGTTGTTTCCATAGAAGTCTAATGTTGACAATCACAAACAGTTATAGAAAAAAACATGGGCTACTGGTGCTTCTTGAGTTGGGGGGGTACTTGCTCCTCCAGCAGGCAGTCATCGACCGGGGGGGGGCAGGATCCTCCCCACCCCGTGGCTGATCCCACTGACTTGCAAGTGGCAGAGGTGCACCACCGGCACTTCTGGTCACCCGGCTGACACTTTCAGGAGAGCGCTGGCACTTCTGGGTGAGCCCCTACTTCCCAGCCAGTGCTCTCAAGGCAGGCACCAGTGCTCTTGCCTGCCTGGGAATGCTGGCTGACAGGGGGTGCACCAGCATGCTCAGGGGCACCGTGCACCCCCTACACACTGCCACTGGAAAAACCCGTACCAAAAAAAAATACATTTTACAAAATAACAACAACAAAAACATAGAAAAAAAGAAAAAAACACGAGACACAAAGAAAAAAAGACCTTTGGCTTTTGAGCTAAGCAGTCACATTTTCCAGTTTTTCTCTGCAATAATGAGGACTACACTTTTTATTTTATTTTATTTTTTTGAATGAAAGCTGGGAACTTCACATAATCAGTGGCCTCCAGGAACTGAGGCTGTAAGTAAACTTAGAGTTGTGATGCACGTCTAAGGATGGTAGACACTAGAAAGGAGGTGTTATGTCTGGCACAGAAAAGCTAGTCTTCGCCTGCATGGATTTCATATAATTACAGTTCCAAGCACTGAATAACCACAGAAATATTGTGTGAAGAGCAGCAAGGAAAGAGGGTGTTGCAGCGATAATGTAGAAGGAACACTTCAATGCATTTAAGTAAGTAGGATATAACTATAAAATACAAAATGTCACAAAGTGAATCATTTCATCACGCAGGTGCAAAAAGCAAGGCTGCAGGTGATTCGTGGTGGTGTTACAATGGACTACCAATAGAAACAATGCATTTATGTTAGGAATAGGGAAACTAAGCCTAAAAGTCTTCCTTGCGGTGTGCTGCATCAGACCAGGGAATAACTTCCAAAACAGGTGTCTTTCACTGCTTCTCACGCAAAAGCTTAACATCACAAACTCTACGAGACGTATATAGATGCTTTTGCGGGTGTGAGCTAGAAAATCAAATAGACTGTGGCTGTCTCTGATTCTACAAAGCTCCAACTGTCCCTCAGACAGCATGGACCTGCTAAGCTGCTACGGGACTTTCGAAGATGCTGTAGTGTCTTGTTTTTTGTGGTCAGTTTAGGAATTATTTCATATTGGCGCTTTGCATAATCGTTGGTTGGAAAACAGAATTCCTGATATTGCAACATTGGTTCTTGTGTTAAGTCACAAAAAGAAGCTACAGTTTCCTCCTGCCTAGCCCGCTCCTGAAGAATAGTCATCCTGTGTGATGGAGAAGCAGCTATGTAAATGTATGTTCTGGTTTCACTCGGCACTTGCAGTAGTGTGGCTCATTGACTAGAACATTTGTCTTTAGCACGGGGAATTTGGTTTCTATAACTTGCTCAGCCCATGACCTGCTGGAATGACTTTGGACACGTCCCTTCACCTCTTTGTCTTGCTTTTACTAGTTGCAAAATGTGGGCAATGGCACCTCCTTACTAAGCTCTCTGAGAGTTAGTCATACGCAATGCAATAAAAGAAATGTGTATCATTGTTAGCATCTTGTCATAAGAAGTGAAAAGGGATCCCACATTCAATTGATCTTTCCACATAGATCAATATATTTTACATTAACACTGAGAACTTTCTGAGAGGAGAAATAAGAGAAGCCTTGGTTAAACCTGTTTTAGCCATCTATCATAGTGTCATAAATGCAAAGAAAATGATTTCTATATTTTCTGCTTATTTTTTCTGGTATTTCTAACTTAAGTCGGTGTTAATGTCAGTTAGATAGTTGCAATGTCTTTGACATTTTATGCTTGACAAATTGATGATGGCTTGGTAAGGCTGTACACATTTCATTATCAAAAGCCTTTCATTTTGGAAAGGCTCTTAATTGCTACCCATTCTAGCCAACACTGGTTTTATTTCTGATTAAAGCAGTCATAGAGATCTCTACAATGCTTGACACGCTCCTTCTGAATTTAATTAACTTTTTTTTTTTAAAACTGCTTGAAGGTTTAGGGAAATGACAAAAAGGAAAGTTTCCATTTTATACCTAGTAACAGATGCTCCTGGTAGCACAGTAAAATACTGACTTTAAGGCTAAGCTTTGATTAATTAGGGAATTCTCATTTAGATAATAAATGTTTCCTCTAGAGTCTGTAGAATATGTTGTGAATCAACTTCATGAAAATCTGTCTTTGTCAAGCTTACAACCATTAAGCCCTGAGTTCACTCTCCATATGTTGAGTTCTTACCTGCATTCATGGTTCGCTTGCTTTGGTAGGCATGCCTGAGCAGTTGCTGTTTCAACGTTGTAAAGTTCAGTGACACACACAGGAGTAACTTTACACGTGACATCTGTGGTGGTCCCCTTTCAAGTCCAACAAGTCAACCTCACTCAATATGCAAGTCAAATCACGGTTTTGAGGCCTCTTGGTGCCATAGACATGGCCTGGGGTTTCATAATTAGCCTTTTCCCTCTCTGTCAGTCACTGATGTTCTACAAGCAGAATTTCACTGAAAGGTCCAACAGTAATGTGTAAGTCAGAACAAAACCGCACCCCCTATGGCTCCTTTCTTCTCTCCCATTGAAGTCCATGGAGCTATGTCAGCTCGCAAAGGCTGAAGAGCTGTGTTCTAGCTTTTATTCCTTTTGAATATAAGACACCCTTGAATTTTGGATGCACCCGCAGTTTCTGACCCTAATATTAAGAAGAAAAACTAAAACATGAAATAAAGACACATTTGCCAGGATATATGATCCATGGCACATGTGAAAGACCTAACCGCAAAGAAAAATTGTAGTCTCTTAAGTCCAGAGAATCTCCTTTTGTTTATTTTGCTCACCGCGACTTAGATGTTAAGGATGGATCCAAACACACAGGCTGTTTGCAGGGACAAAGCTGATATTAATTCCTGCAATTTAGGACCAGGGCTCCTCTTCACAGGCCTCCACAATCCCCATCCCCTGTCTTTACCACACCTGATGTTCTTGCATTGATCTTATTAAGTCTCATTTGTGGAAAACCCATTCTCAATGCTGCCTTGCATAAAATTGGTCAGTTGGTCTCTGGCCACAGCCCTCTGGTCCCTTTATGTAATATAAAGTTACAAAGTTTCCCCCTTTTCCCTTAGCCTTCAGGGAAGAGCTGTCTCAGGAAACTCACAAATCAGGTCCACTTCCTTCCTTCTCCAGTTCCCTGGGATGAAGCCCCACTGTCACCAGACTCAAGCTTATCGGTTCAGCTGCAAGTGCTTTCTTGTCATCTTGGCTCTTCAGGTGAGTCTGTGGGACACGCTCTGCGGGTCCTGGCTCTGCCGAGCTCCCCTCTATGCTGCTCCCTCAGTGGAGGAGAGCCAACAGCCTGTTTGGCTTCCTTTTAAACTCCTGCACCAATCAGCTGTGAATGCTGCTTCCATGCTGTCTGCTGCCTTTCTGACTCTCCAGCTGATTGCTTTAATTAACATCTGGGCTCATCTTTTCCCCTGCCCAGGCTTGCCATGTCTTTTTTCTCTATCCAGGCTCACCATCCCAGGAAGTAATTTTTTTTCTTCTTTTGCTCTTTTGGGGTCACGTGACAGGGTAGACTCACTGCCCTGTCACAGTGCATAAGAGCCTTTTTCATTTTTTTTTTATAAATTTAAAATGCAGGACGTTTTTAGGAGAAATATTGGGTTTTGAAAAGAAAGTCTCATCCAGGAAGGCATGCAGCATTTTTCATAAGGATTCAGAAATTTGCATTACTCATCAGAATGAAAAATTTCACCCTAAGTTGTCTCCCCTAGGTCCAAGATTTGATCTCCTGGGATGCATACAGATGAGTGCTCACGTGCCTCTTGCCCCGTCTCAAACCCCTTTGAAATGGGACAAGAGGCATGTGAAGGAATGAAAAAAATGTTCCCCGCTCTGCAAGTTTGCAGTGTGGAGAGAAAATTAGACCCCTGGATATCCAGGGGTCAGACAAAAACCTGGAGGAATAAACTGGGTCAGGGCACTGGACCATGCCCTGAAGAAACTGGAGGCTCAGTCTTCTATGATTGGCCCTTTCCCCACTCCTGAAGCATGCTGCCTTCCCCTGCCCAACAAGTGGGGGAAGAAGCAAGAGGCTGGAGGCAGCAGGGCAGTGTTGTCTCCAGCCTCCTGCTTCTTTCCCTGCTGTCTCCAGCCTCAGGAGAGCAGAGGACAGCAGGGAAATGCCTCTGGGGTAGTCTCCAGCCTCCTGCTCCCTCCCGAGGCTGGAGACAAGCAGGGGAAGGAGCAGGGGGATGACTCCAGGTGCAGTCTCAGCCTCCTGCTCCCTTCCAAGGCTGGACACATGCAGAGAAAGGAGCAGGGGGATGAAAAGGAGCAGAAAGCTGGAGACAAGCCCCTGAAAATAAGCTGGAGACTTTCCTTGCTCTTTCCAGCTTCCTGCTCATTCTCTGCTACTGCCGGTGAGTGTGGGGAGGCCGGGAGAGAAAGCGGAGAGCTAAGAGAATGAACAGAGGGTAGTGGAAATGAACAGGAGGGGGGAATGAACAGGGGGCAGGGGGAATAGGTTGGGAGCAGGGGAATAAACGGGGAGCACAGGGAACAAACAGGGGGCAGGAGGAATGCATGGTGGATGGGAGGAATGAATGGGGAGCTGGGGAGACCAATGGGGATGGGGGGAATGAGCCTCGTATTCATTCTCCTATTCTCTCCAGCCTCCTGCTTGTGCTCCTGCTCATCTCCAGAGGCTGGAGAAGAGCAGGGGAATGAGCAGGGGGCTGGAGACCAGTGGTGGGGGTGAGGGGGGGTGGAGCTGTCACCCCTGAGGGGGCTGGGACTCTGCAGGCAGGGTAGTCCATGTGCTGGGGGACATGGCTCTTCTGCGTGGAGGGCAGGGGACCATTGGCAATGCATAGGGGGTGCACATGCACTCTCTGAGCATGGCGGTACACCCTCTCAAAAATGATGCTGCTGACACTGTCGGTGGTGACTGTAGGCAGTTGCTGCTTGCCACCCCCTGCCTCCAATGGTGTCTGAGGGCAGTTAGCGATTGTCGCTGGGCACCACTGTTGCTGCCAGTGGTGTCTGTGGGTGCTTGCCACTCACCAGCCCTCCCCTTGCTAACAACAGTGCCGGTGGCATCTGCGGGAGCTCCCTACTTACCAATGCTACCATACTCCCACCACCACCAGTGCTGTCATACCCCACCAGTCGCCAGGGACATGCAGTGTTCATGAAGGGGACCCACCCCTCCTAAGCAGCCCCTACATCCACAGTCCTCCCACACATAATCATACACTGACTCACATCCCCCAACATCCCTCCACACCCACCCACATCCCCCCAACCCTCTTCCCAGTCCCTCCTGCAAACCGCACATCCCCCATCACACACCCAGCATGTGATAAGGAAACTCAAAGCAAACATTAAAACATATAGATATAGGATTTATTTTATTGTGATGCTAGAGACACTGATAGGATTCCAAATTTCTTTAACATTGTAAATATAACAATAAAATATTGCCCATCTAACCAATCCCCCTTTCCCTCTCTCTTGTGTTCTAATTGTGGAAGGATGTGGATTTTGGGGTATTTTAAAAAGTGAATTTGGGATGCTATCTTAGCAGTCTAACTGACACAAAGGCTAGTGTCCCCAGATTGCCGGGTTCCCAGAAGCTCCTGAGGTCAAGTAACCCTGAGCTGCTGTCCAGGGCAGGTTTTTGTACTACTGGGGCCAGGACAGGGAAGGTTTTTATACTGCTAGGGATAGCACAGGTGCTGGCCTCAGGCTCTGGCTTGCCCTGGCTGCAGATCCAGGAGAAGGCAGGTAGGATTATTTGCTCCAAGTAGCACAATTTGCTCCACAGCAAAGTGCATGTCCGAGCACATGCGCTGAGGCAAACAGCCCGGGATCAAATTTGCACTACTTCCATTTGAGCTGCTATAAGCACACATGCTTGCATGTGTGGACTCACCCCTCTTGTTTTTGTCTTAACTTAGATTATTAAGTCTTAGGGAGTGTCATTCTTTTAATTTGTAAAACATATACCTGTCACCATCAAAAGTAAAAAAAAAATAAACCCACTAACAGAACTGTGATTGTGTTTTGTCTATAAACTAATGGATAACTTGACAATAGACAATGATCAGATATTTTTTTAACAGATAACAAAGGAAGATTTTTAGAGTTAGTGTTCAGATCACAATTAGCATCAATATGGTATTCAAGGCACCTTTGCGAGACAGAAGTTAATTCCAGGCACTTGACAGATGTTCAAATTATTAATCAAAGATCTGATTCAGAACTTTAAAAGTACAGATATTTTCCTAAAAAAATGTTTTGCCTGTTACTTTTAATTCTGCAAACTGCATATAAAGCTTTTTAGATTAATTGCTCCCAGTAATGTGATGAATGGAGATAATTTTAGTATGCATTTATTTAAGTACACTGTAGAGTGTGATCACTGACTAGAGGCTAGAGAGTTTCTTTTCATAGAAGGTAGACATTAAATTCAATGTGATAAAGACTAATACAAACACCACACAATAACAGTTCTTGTAGAAAAAATAAACTATACAGTTCTTCTTAGTAATAAAATTTATAAGGTGCTTGTAGAGATAAAAGTTATGATTTAGAGATACTCCCTAATTTAGAAAAAATAGGAATTGGTAGATACTCCCTCAGTTAAGTAGTAGCTATTGGTCAGTGAAAGATAGAGGGAGGGAGACCAAGGGTCTTCAGCTATTGCCTACTGCTCCACAATAAAGTATAGTTAGTTTTTGTTCATGCGTGTCTGTTCACTAAACCTGGTAATTGCTACAAGTGATGTACATATTTTCCATGATTTGCTCATATAAATCATAATGGTAGCTGGACTGAACTTCAAGTGTCCAAAACTGGCTATTTGTACAGAAGAGGAAAATCTGATGACATCTTTTCTATTAAATTAAACAGGGAAATAATGCTATATAGAATTTACAAATATTACCACTGATTAGCTGCCTCTACACAAGACACTGACTGTACAGCTGTTACTCCACGGCCATTTAGTACTTGCATACCCAAAAACTAGATGACTGCACAGTAACTGGTGTGACTGCACAGTAGTGTCCCTACATGGCTTCATAGTGATGCTGACTGCACAGTAGGCTAATACTACTGTCCAGTAGCATCACATCATGGTTCATGCCATTCAATGCTACTGGACAGTAGTAACAAGCTATTGCACTGTAGTAACAAGCTGCTGCACAGTCAGCATTTCATACAGATGTGGCCATTGTCCCTATAAAAACAAAACAAAACAAAAGAAAAAAACCTTCAACTAAAGAAAGGGGGATCTTTCTTAAAATACTTGATTATCCATGCATTATTGCCTGGATATTAGACCCGGTGTGTATAACAGAATGAATTAAGACTCAGCCAGCAGTGCATTCCATTTAGAATTTCCTTTTCAAAATAATGGTGCAGTATGTCACTTTTGTGTACCAAGCTGGTCCATAAGGGTACTCCTGTTTCATAAAAGTTCTAGCATCAGCTCTAATGGCTTTCTAAATGGCATAATGAAAGTAAAATACCTAACTCATCCTGTATTAAAAATATTATGGTATAATGTGTCTGTAGTGTTAATAAAAGGTCTCTATATACCATTTAAATCTGTCTCTGTCACATAAATTATACATAATGAAGGACAAAATAGAAGTACCTCTGCCAGATACCCTTACCTGGTCCATGACAGTTTCAAGATGGACCTGAGAAGAGACCTAGGAACCTAAAGCAGTACTTAAATAGAATGTGTATGCCTAACTTCTTCAATGATATCTACTCCTCTTCCCCTTTAGCACCCACATCACACCTGCAGCCTCATTGTGAGAGTACCTGTACTCACAAGGTACTTCCTCATTTGATTCATAATACCTTGGGTTCCTTGAATACTGTTTTTGGCCTTGAATACAACTGCCTCACTGTGAACAACTTGGTGCCCATTTCCCAATCACGGCAGCTAAGGAGTTAAGCATTCTTCTGCTTACTTCCCATTAGAGGCCCATGTTCAGCGCATGTCTAACACACATGGTTGACTTGGTTATTTGTGACTGTCTTCACAGGTGGTGCCTTCTAGTTTTAAAGCCAAATGATCAAAGTTCTCACTTAATATGTAGGACCGCTAGGTTAAACGCTCTCCTTAAGTTCAGAGGAGTCCAGTCTACAGCCACCACCTCCCAAGGGAATGACAGAGCCATGAGGCTATAGGCTAGGCTGAGTGTATCAGGACATGTTCCACTCCCCCTGGTCCACTGGGAAGAAGGGACTGCACAGGTCATGGCTATGAGAAAGCAGTGCTGGAAACAGAACGAGAGGGTATGTATGGACCTTGTTGTTTGATGATAGGCAGCACTGCTGTTGAAACACAACCCATCCACTTGTTCTTGCTTTGCAGTCATCAAGTGCTAAAAAAGTATGAATAATGATTTTTTGTGTATTGGTCAAGACCACATCTGTCCCGTTCTCAGGGATTCGGCACGTGTGAGTGGCATCATTGTTCAAAAGACAGCTACATGACAGGGGTTCCATTAAAAAAGGGTTTTCATAAGAAAACAGAAGGGTCAGAGCCTCAAATGGCCTAATCATAGTAATGCCATGAAAGCTGAGGCTCTGACCGGACATGCTGATCTCAGATCAAGAGTAGATTGGTGAACCATTCTAACAAGATACTTAATCATATGCCTAACATCAAACACAAAGTGAGCCCATTCACTTCAAGGCCAGTGTTTCATTTCTGTTGTGTCCTTACTTGGTAGCAATGTTTATACATTTTCTATCAGATCAGGTTTTGTTTTTGCTCTCTTGGGATATTTCATTTAATCAGAAACAAAACTTCCCATAGGACTATGTGGAGAATACTCCTCACTGGAGGTTTTTAAGAAAAAAAGTTCTTCCAAGCTGCATGGTGTCATTTAATATTGATTTAGAGCAATAGGAAAGATTAGGTGACTTGTTCAGGTACCTTCCAGCCCTATATTTCTATGAATTTGACATTTTCTTTCTCTTTTTTAAAGAATCAAGCCTAGCCATTTTGATAATGCTATATTTTGCCATTTTTCAGGCTGGGATAGTCTCATTTTCTATTGCAAAATGACATAGCATTTTGAAGTGCACATTAAGTTACATAATCACAAAGTAAAAATCAATATAATTCCAACGGATCAAAGTAGTTGTATTGACCCAAAATGTGCATGTGCATGTTTGTTTGTGTTTCATTTCATTTCCCAGGAAATTTTGATTTTTTTTTCTTATTAAATGGAAATTTTGCTTTCTGAATAGAACTGCAAACTGGTATTTTGACAAAAAAAAAGAGAGAGAGAGAAATAATAGCATACTTCCTTGTGATTCCTAGATATTGACAAAAAAGAGGGTGTAATCCTACCATCTTTCCTGAACAGCACAAATAGTTCTACTAAAAGAAGTATTTTTTAATGCAAACTTGATGTAGTTCAGATTTCAGCGCGGAAAAAGAAATGTTTTTCCATCTCCTAAGAAATTTTCCCGTGCCAAAACTTTCCATTCCACAAATGAATAAAAAGGTGAAATATCACAATGTTTCCAGACTGCTAATCAACAATGAGAAAACAATGAGAGAGAACAAAAGTTTGAGTGAAAAAACCATGTTCATTTTTCTTAAAGAGTACATTCTGATCTGACCTTTCTTCTTGTTAACCTTTTCTGTGGTCTAAATTTACTCAATTTTTAACATAAATTAATGCCTTGATTTAAAATAAAAAGTTGCAGGTAGAAAACAACGGAAAAGGACACTAACAGCTAATGAGCTAGCAGTCTGTTTCACTGAAATGGCATCTTTTATTGAGAAAACTGTTCATAAAACAGATTCCTGACTACCTTTGCTTCATCTTTTCTTGCTTTAAATTGTGGACAGCATTTGTACCAGTTTTTTTAAAAGCCGTCAGAGACCCAGGATTGAAAGAAAACATTTTGAGATATATATATCTCATATATCTCATTTTGAGATGCATATATCTCATACATACATACATATACATTTCAGCACGAAAGAAGTTAAATCCAATTGATCTAATTTGCTCATTAGAGAAGAATTCTGTTTTGACAGTCCATTGCTTTTAGAAAATAACAGATTGAGGGGATTCCATTTTGATGCGTTTAGAAGAGGGAGATATTTAACTATAAAACGTATTAACACAGATCAATCTTGCTGCAAAGTCACATCATCTTGATACTTCATGTATATATAATCAAAGAAAGTCACCAGTGCCTTGGATCAGCAAGGCCAAAAGAAAAGAAAAAAATAAAAAAGGCTTGACTTGCTTGGATGAGATGCACACGTTTCTCAGGCTGGTATAGCAGGTCACAAGCTGTTTAGCTAGGTGGGAACAGATGTCTCAGCAGATAAGGTACACAAGGATTCAGAAGACTTAGGTTCTGTTCCCAGCTCGCTTCCTTTCTTAGAATCAGAGAGTCATAGAAAATGTGAGTTAGAAGGGACCTCAGGGGGTCACACCTAGTCCAACCCACTTCTCAAAGCAGGCCCAGCCCTAAATACATCATCCCAGTCAAAGCTTTGTCTATCTGAGTTTCGAAAACCTCCGGGGATGGAGCTTCCACCACCTCTCAGGGTAACCTGTTCCAGTGCTTGAAAACCCCTTGCTGAAACGTCTCGGTCTTTGTCTGCCATCTACTACCACTGAGAACAGTCCAGCTCCATCCTTTTTTGAACCCTGCTTCACGTAGTTGAAGGCTGCTATTAAGTCCCCCTTCCATCTTCTTTTCTCTAGACTAAATAAGCCCAGTTCCCTCAGACTTTCCTCATAAGTCATGTCCCCCAGTCCCTGAACCATTTTTGTTGCCTCCCACCCCTCCACTGGACTCACTCCAATTTGTCCACATCCGTTCTGCAGTGGGGGCCAGAATTGAACACAGGACTCCAGATGTGACCCCCCCAGTGATGAATAATCACTTCCCTTGATCTGCTGGCAACACTTCTACTGATGCAACCCAGGATGCCATTAGCTACTAGGGGCTGCTGAAGAGTGAAGTCTCCTCCAAGGGAGAAGGAATTTGCAAAGAGCAAAAAGGGAAACTCAGGTAGAGGAGAGAGAGGGAGAATTGTTCCAGTGTCTGGGAACTTCTCTCTCCTCTTTTTCTCCCCCCCACACCTTTTTTTTCTGGTTGAGGTTTTAAGAGCTTAATCCTGGGAAAAGAATGTTGGTTCCTTGGGTTGGCTGTCCAGGAATTTGGCATGGCAATTGAAACCAGAGAGTTTCTAATCCTGCCATCTTTGGAGCAGGGTTGAAGTTTGCAACTTTCTTCTCCCCATGGAGCTGTGGACCCAAACTACCTATAGCTCAAGCCTAGAGGGTAGTCTTGTTTTTTTTTCCTTTGTTTCTTTTGATGGTCCTTTGCTCCATATAAGGTCTGTGGTTGGACCAGCTGTAGCCATTAATCAACCTGTCTCCTTTTGGAGTTTTTTCTGGACTTTTATTTTAGCCGGCCATATAATCCAGGCCAGAATTTTTGGAGGGGTGTGTGTGCTGTTTGGAGCTGCAGTCACTCCCCTTCTCCCCCTCCCCCTCCTCCACCTTTCTGGGTCACTGATTCAATTCAGCGAAGATTCAGCCCAATTCGGAGGCCAACTCATCAAATCCAAATCGATTCGAGAGAGCAAAAAAGCCCCCACTGAATTGATTCAGAGACTCTAAATCTATTTGGAAAAAGATTTGACTTTAGAAGGCAGTCTTTCAGGGAACAGAAACTGCAAAGAGGGAAGGGGAGCAGGGTGAGAAAGACTGACATCTGTACCTGGCCAGTGACTGTGATCTTCCCCTGAGTCCCCTTCCAATCACAGTGCTCTGGGGGAGGGATGTAGAAACAGTATATAAGCCTCTGTTTGCAACCCCTCTGACCCTTTTGTGAGCTGTTTCTGCCTGAGCACTGGGAAGACCCCCCTGTTACAAGCTACCATCCCTGCTGTTTTTATCCCACTGCACCTTAACACATACATATTAGTCACACATGTCATGAGTTTTGCTTTCAGAAGCTTGAGGTGCAGTTTCCTAGAAACCCCTGCACCTATCTCCCTGAAACTTGTCTAGCTTCATGGCCTCAGCAGGGGCTACCATTCCCACTGTTTTAATCCAAATCTGCCCCAAAATAACAAATGTATAGGTATTTTAGTGATTCCCCATTATAGTCTACAGCCAAAGCACAGAATCTCTTTTGTTGGACCAACTCTATAGTTTGGAGAGATTTGCTGAATAAACCTTTGGGAATCAAATGGCTTTCTTCAAGCCCTGACCGTCCCTCTCAAGAGCAACATAAAAATACAACAGGCCTAGAGTGCTATTGATGCTTTATGATTTGTGTGATCTTTCCTAAATCCCATGCCATTTAAATAACACATATCCAGAGTATTTTGATTCTGATAAAGACTGAATTTTTATCCACCATTTTTTTTGAATTTCCAGGCAGCTTTACCTCTGAAAGGCCACATGAGATCATTATGGTACTTTAGTCTGACTTCCTGTGTGACACTGGCCATACAGTTCCACAAACCAACCACTTTCAGATAGAGGATAGTAGCACATGTTATTCTCTATAGTTCCAGTATCCTATAATCATTAAGCCTTTGAAAGCACCAGGAGCTGTTGCCCAGAGTATGCACTTCCACAGCTACCAGGCTCTCATTGAAAGGTGAACCACAGTCCAATATGTCCAAGATAGCTTACTTTTTTATTTGTGCATCAGCTTACTCTGTATGCAAAGAATAAGCTAGGTTTATAAACTAGGTTGATCTTTATTTATTAACAAGTGAATGACTGAATACATAGAGGTAAAGTTGTAAGATCACAGCAAGTGCGTCTCATTTGTAATGGGTGGGTTGCACCCCAGCAAAAAGATCTCTGAAATGTAGGAAGGAGGACTTATTTCTATTTTAGGTGGAGGATACAGAACAGGCTGCAAGCATGATGGAGTGAAGATGTCAGAGTAATTGTTAATAATGAAAAGAAAATCAGCAGGCAAGTCTCTATAGTCATATAGACTAAACCAAATGTGCAACATTCCCTTTTGAAGTGAATGCCATAAACTGCATAACATACAGGTTTAATGAATATGTCTTCATAAAAGCATAAACAAGACAAACCTTTCCAGTGCAGTGTTTATATTTACAGCACATAAGATACAAATTAAATTTTCTCTGGGATGTGCTTCTGATATGAATGACTTTTCTTTGGAGAAATATTATCTATAATCATCAGTTCACGGAGAGCAAACTGGATCTATTAGTGATGTTGCGAATGATGAACTGAAGTACTGTTTAGTGGTTTTTAATTATACTGAAAGATAAAAATGCTTCTGCAGGGTGTAAGTCATACCTAGAGGTAGGAAAATGAATGGGCTTTATTTATGCAACCAGACATAGTTATTCTGGGCAGTTTTAAGCTGATTGCATTGTATGTCGATATGGTTTGGGGGAAATGATCTATCCCACAGTGTTTCAAGTATGTTGAAAAAAACCTTGAGGCGGGTTCTTAAGGGTCATGATTTTGGTGGCAGGTGGGAAGAGTAGTAAATGTGAGATTTTTTCTCTGTAGGTTTCCTGGTTTCTGGGCACATCTATGTGTGCCCCCCACCCCCCTGATGGTGCAGTAACCACTGCATTTAGTACTTGTTTTAGTAAGTACTAAATGATGGTGCAATAACAGCCATTACTGTGCTGTCCCAGTAGTGCAGTTATTTTTAGCAGCTACATTGCTTTTGCCACGTGCTATGGTGAGGTAGCTCATCATGCAGCAATGTCATGTCAGAGTCATGGTTTGTGCCCACTGACGCTACGTCGCCAGAGCAATGAGCTACATTGTTGTGGTGTGTTGCTATGGTGACATAATGTCATGCGTAGATGTGATAGAAGGATGGCAGTATCACCAGAAGGTGAGCCACGCAAACCTAATAGTATGATGTAGCTGGCTCCTACACCTTTGCAATGAGTGAGTTTGCTTAAGGGCATTCACAGAAGTCAAAGGCCTTGGTGGTGCATGAATTTCTTGTTTGCAATATTTACCATGTATGAGATAAAACCTTCTTAGCTTGGGAAGGGGCTACATGCCTTGGGGTTTTGAGAAGCTATACCATACTCAGAGACCCAGTCAGAACATTTATTCCATTGCATTTGCCCCTATTGGGAGAAAAAAAGTGCCTTTGTGTCTGTCTCTATGGTAAAGAAAGTAGAGAACATTTCTTTTTGGCTCATTCACATGGGCTTAGCATAATTTCCTATACCTGTTCTCCATCCAAGAAAATGAAAATAGCTTGACATTTGGCTGTGAGCTTTTTTTACCCAAGAATGTCTCCTACCTCATCTTTAGTAGCATTTGGAATAACTGGGACAATAAGTCGAGGGTAGTGGCAGATTCTTTGTTGATAATGGGCTCCTTTTGACATGTAAATCATCTGCAATGTTCCTATAGTTCTTACACCGGGAAGTTATATCTATCTGTTTTTGTGAGTTCCCTGTTCTTAACTTATGGTTTGCCCCCTTATACCATGTTTTTGGTCCCGATTTTACTAAGTGTCCACCCTCCTGAAACATTTCTTCATACCCAGCAGAGTCCAGCCTCATCAGGAGTGGCAGTGGCATGTGGTAGTGTCAACTGATGACTCGCCATCCTTGGTTTTCATTTGGATTGTAGCTTGTGCATTTCCGTGATGCATCCTGTAAAACTCACTGGAAATGCTTGGGCACTCATCGAGCACCTATTTTGTTAGGTTGGCCATTACTGCTATCTATGTGATGTTATATCAGCTGAGTTCAACCACTCTCAAAATCGTCCAGTTAAATATTGATATATGCTGGCCCAGAATGTCTCGAATGAGACTTTCTTGTGTGTGTATCTTATCACTGGCCTTCGTTTACCTCTAACACTTCCATTAGCTTAAAGAAGACATTTTCCATGGGAAAAAATGCCCCAAGTTCCAAGTTCCTCTAAGCATAATATGGCAATAGGCTTTAATTGTTTTTAGCACTGAACTTCCAATTATGGATTATATTTTTTACAACACAGAGATCATTGGTTTGAGAAGCGCATCTGAAAGCAAATTTAATTTGCATCTACTGTGCTGTAAAAAATATAAACCCAACCTTGTTTATAGTTTTGGAAAGTCACACTCATTAAATCCATATGGTTGGCACTTTATGTAATTTGCTCCATAAAAAATAAAAATGTTATTTTGTTTAAGACAATTTGACTGCAGGGATTTGTCTACTGATTGCTGCTCTTCATTATAAACAGTTTCCCAGGATGGCTTCTAATATTCAGAACTGCATCTTGTACAAATCCCAGCTGAATGAAAGAAATTGGTATTTAGCTGAAATAATACCACTGATGAGTGCACTGCTGGGAGTAGTATCCAGTTTAATGGGACTGACGTATATGGTTTAATAGTAAGACCTAACTTAATGCTGCTAATGGAAAAATGCAATATTCTGATAGGATCACTTTGTGAAATATAATTTTATAGCTTATGTTAGGAACCAAACAAAAAAAAACTTAATTTGCACATGCTTGTTAGCTCAGTATGTATTTTTCATTATCAATCATATGACTCTAATCCTTAACCCAATACTAGTGTTTTTCTTTATTTGGTGGTTTCATTTTAAGCCCTAGCAAATCTTTTCATAAAATAAATTCATATTTCACCTAAGCATTGTAAATTAAATACAGCATTATTTTCTTCAAAGTGGCTTTGCTAGAATTAAGGTAGGATTGAAGTCTAGCATGACCAGTTATGCATATGAGATCAGCCATAGTTGACATTTCAGATTGCAGTGAGTTCAATTTTGTTACAAGCTGGTTCAGAGTTGTATTTGTACATCGCTAACTTGGAACGCAAGTCTGCATTTGCAAACAGACTCACCTCTTTTCCTTACAATTTTCCTTAAACAGGTTAATTTGTCATTGGAATCAGGTTTATAGACTAAGCCTTTATCGCTTATAATTCCCACAAGGCAAAGCTACGAGGGCTTAGAAATCAAAGAAATTTTAAATCTGTGGACTTTACCATCCCCAGGTTACAGTGCTCACTGCTTTTCCCTGCTCTCTGAGGTTTCAGCACATTAGGATGACAAGGACCAAACTACAAAGATGCTTTAAAGGTGCATCCACATTCATGTGAGTGCCACTCGGCAAGGTCCCTTGGTTTTTATCTACATCAAACTTTTGACCTCTGTGAATGCCCTAATGCAAACTCACTTGTTGAAGACGTGTAGGAGCCAGCTATATTGTACTATTTGGTTTGTGTACTTCACCTTTGCTCATATGTCCATCCTATACTCCAAGCCCTCATACCATGAAGAAATCTGCTACACAAGACTTATTTATCTTGCCATAGTCTAATACAGATGTTCCCAAACACCAGGCTATGGCCTAGTACCAGGCAATGAAGGCTTGGCTGCTGGTCTGCAGAAGGACTGGCTGCCAGACTGGAAGTACGTAAATGACTGGCTTGCTGAGGACTGGCAGTCAACTTATACTCTGTATAAAAAAGGGTTGGCTGCCAGTCCACAATATTCCAGTCATTTCCAGCCTGCAGTATGCTGGTCCATAGTTTGCCAGCCTGTAGTCACTTCCATTCAGCGGTCACTTGCGGTCCATGGTTTGCCAGTCCATGGTCCAAAAAAGTTGTGAACCACTGGTCTAATACATGGGCAAATACTGGTCTAATACATTAGTCAAACAAAGCACTTGTCAAATGGGAACTTTGTATCCAGAGATACTTAAAAGTAAGGGCAGACACAAAAGCAGGCATGATTCTTTGAGTACATGTGATATCTTTTATTAGACCAACTCAGCAGCTGGAAAAAAAAAATTCTTAGCAAGCTTTTGAGCACAATCACCCGTCTTCAGGCATAGGGAGTCAGGACAAACACAAAGCAGTCAGTTGCCAGTTTGAAGCAGTCAGTTGCCAGTTCTGAGAGGTGAGGAAAGATGTACAACCCAAGTTAGAAAAAAAAACCCAAAACCCATGATGTGCAATCCAGATTTAATGAAAGCCATGGCTACACCTATTATTTTGTGATGAAAATCAGAAGCATAATGAGCAGGGTTTGTGTCCTGGGAAAATCCTGCTAGAGAACAAGGGTAGGGGGTTGGGAAGCACCACTGAGCACCTGATGAACAGGGACTCAGAGAGCTGATGGGGCAGGCACAGGAGGGACTCTCAGCTATTGAGAAAAAATAGCTATTGCTGTTTGCATGTTCTGCCCACCCCAGCTGGAGCTCCCATAGCAGCATCACTGTGTCTGTGACAAGAAATGCAAAACCTGCCCACACCCCCCCTCCACACACAATTACTACACCCCAAAACAGAGCCATTGGCATTCCTGGATCTTACAGCTGAACCTCCAGAAATGTTATACATCTCAACCAGTGCATCAAATACCCTGCCTGTTTGTATCTTCCAGAGATCATGGGCCTGAAGACCCACCTTGTTAACTAATAGTCCCCACTGTGTGGGGCTAAAGTTTGAAAGATACAATTGATTTTTTTTTTTTTGGGGGGGGGGGAGAAACTAAGGAAGAAAAGGGTAGGAATGATACGGGAGCCAAAAGGTTCAAAATGTAAAAAGAAGTATCTCCTACCTTAGAGGTCTATCACCTAACTTGGAGGTCCTCAAGAGGAGGCTTGATAGTCACCTAGCTGGGGTCATCTGACCTCAGTCCTCTTTCCTGCCAGGGGCAGGGGGTAAGACATGATGATCCATTGTGGTCCCTTCTGACTCTACAATTTATGAAACTATGAATCTAAGTTCTCTAAAGGGGGCACTGAGCAGAGCCCCCCTGGGCTGCACCCACCGGTACTCAAAGGTATCCAAGGAGCCAGTGGGCACTGCTCATTGGTGCTCTGCCTAGAAACATGCATGAACAAGGCAGAGGAAAGCAGCCCCACAGCCTCTGGATACCTTCCCAGACAGAGTCTTCTTCCTGGTTGAGTACAGGGCCCACTTGACTAGGACCAGGAGGAGGTTGATGAGGAGGTCCCAGGACTTGGTGGGGGCACAGATAGGGTGAAATTCAACCAGAACCTCAAGAGAAGGTTATGGAGGTAGAGGTGGAGGGGATGCAGCCTGGTGCCTTCAACGATCATGTGCTCCAGGGTCCTCCCTCTGCCTGAAGACGGGGCAGGAAACTGGGGTGTCCATGAAGCTCACCACATGCATGACCATGGTGATGGCTCCATGGAGGAGTCAACAGATGAGATCCCCAGTGGCTCATGGGATGAGGGTGAAGTACACACTCAGCCACTGGGGTGCTCCAGCATGCTCTCACTGAGCAGGTCCCACCACTTGGTGTCTGGGTGGGACATGAGGGCAGCATGATGAATTGTGTAGCACATGAGCATGTAGAAGTGATGGCAATGGGTGGTGGAAAAGCACACCAGTCTGGTATCCTCCAGCCAGCTCAGGTGATGGAGTGGGGAGCACTGTGAGGCCGGGCAAGGTGCCAGTCCCATGAAAAAGTCTGGTGGGCTGGACAACACAGAATTGGGTGCGGACGATCACCATACAGGACCTGGTCAACAAGGGCAAGGGACAGGGACAGGGACAGGGAAATAGGGCAGATTTCACCTCCTGGACCAGACATCAGGTCGCATATGTCATGGGTAGACCCATGTGCTGGGCCAGCACAGCAGGGTCCATCCAGTCATGCCTATTGTAGTCCAGGAGGTCTCCAATATGGGTGACACCAGCCAGGATCAACCTCTGTCACAACTGGGGTGCCTCTGCTATGGGCACCTACAACTAGGGTTCCAGAGGAGGGGTTCGAAGAGAAGGCCAGCATCCTGGGTGAGTGTTGCAGGGGACCTGGAGGGAGAGAGCAGCCTCCAGGCCTGGTGGTTGTCCTTGTTGAACTTTGGCAGCTCTCGCAGGTCCTGCATGGAGAAACCGCATAGGCTGAGGAGCTTCCAGTCATATTGGAGTCCTCAGTACTGGCAGAGGAAGGCACGCCCCACTTGGCCCAATGCCACATAGATACCAGCACCATATAGCAGTTGCTGCAGGGCCTGAAGGCAGAACATCAAGACCTGGCTGTGGAGGCAAACCAGGCCCTGGCTGTCCTCCCTCAAGGGGAAGCTCAGGACCTCCACAGCAACCCAGTGCTGTCCTGGCCAGAAAACAACTCTAGTGCCTGCCTCTGGAGCCCTGCCAGGACCTCGGGGGAGGGGGGAGGATGGGGACAGGCAAGGTGTGTAAGTGGTGCCAGAGCATGGACAGGGCCAGCTGGTTCAAACAGCAACTATGCACCAGAAAGAATGCATAATAGAAATCTACCAAAGACAAAAATACTCCCCTACCTCCCATAGCCTGTTTCTCACCCACTGATTCCTCAGTTTACATTTCCAAATGCCCTGATGGAAAATACATAGGAGAGACCAAACAGGAAATGCACACCAGAATGAATGCACACTGGAAATCTATCAAAGACAGGAATACCCAATTACCTGTGGGGGCACATTTCTCACAAGGAAACCACTTGCTCTCCAATCTCTCAGCCCTGATCCTCAAAAGGAATTTACACAACACTTTACACAGACAAGCCTATGAACTTACTCCATCAACCACCTGGATACAAAACAATCATGGACTAAATATAGACATTGGATTTATGACACATTATGACCTGCCTGACATCTGACTCCCCAGGTACCTCTCCACTATTTACCTGCTACATTCATCCCCCTCCCTGCCCCCCACAGACTGTATCTCACCCACTGACTCCTCAAGGTACATCTTCACTAACTGCCTTTCCTGCATGCATACCAGCTTCTAGCCACTTTACTAGGAAGAGAATATACTAACTCAGTAGCAATGTGTAGGGGGTGCATGGGTGTGCATGTGCACCCCCTGAGAATGCTGGTGCACCCCCCCGACAGGCCATACTCCTCACTTAGGTAATGGGCAGGGAGGCAGGCAGGAGCACCAGTGCCCACCCCCCCCCCAATAGCCCCAGCTGGGGAGTGGGAGTGTTGGATGAAGTGCTGTGGCCACTTTTGGGAGTGCCATGGCCACTTCCCAGTTGGCAAGAATGACTGTTGGGGGATCCCTCTTCTGGTTGATGAGATTGGCCATGGGGGGACCTCCCTATGGTCACTGATTGGTCTCGGACAGATTAAGGTAGCACCAATCACCCATGCACCAACTGCAGATTGTTCCTCACCCTGATGAAGAGTTTTTAAACCCAAAAGCTAAGAAAAAAAAAATTTCCACTACAGGAAACCCTTGTTGTTCATGTGTTCAGCATACGAACTCACATTTTAAATACACTTTATACACTTCCAGGAGATCCTTGGAAGCTCTGTGCTTGCTGCTGCCAGGGTCCAGCCACTGCACTCCCACTGTCACCACCAGAGCTATGCTCCCCCACCCCCAGCCACCAGGGGCACTGCATTCACGAACGCAGTGACTTATTTGTGGATTTCACTATTCACAGGGGACACGACAACGTATTCCCCACGAATGGCGAGGGTCACCTGTATTTAAGTTGGTCTAATAAATGATATAAGAGTCACCCAAAGAACCTTGTCTGCCTATCTGTAGACCAACAGGGCTACAACCTACACCCCCGGCACTGTGTTTATGCACCCAGCTGCTACTATAAGAGCAACATTGTGGGGCTGCTTCTGCTGCTGGACTTTCCAGGGTTGGTGGCACAATTCTGGCACCCCTACTACATTAGCACTTGGCACTGGTTCCCTCTTGCCCACCTGAGGTTATGATACTGCTGAAAATAAACTATAGCACTGGATCTGTCATGAAACCTCATAATAATGGTGCTAAGTGTCATGAGGTCTACATGACATTTAGACCATACTAAATCTACGAATAATGGGATCCCTTTGACATGGTGTTAAAGTTGCAAAGTTCTCTGAGCAGTCATAATATCATTTTTTTGTCTACACAGCTCTGACTTGTCAGTAGAGGGCTGGCAAGCAGGGGAATGGTTAAGAGCCAGGATACATGGGCTCTATCCCTGCTCCGAGAGAGGGAAATGGTTGGGGCTGAGAGTGGTGCATCCTGGGATGGTGAAGGACTACAAATTGCTTATTTTTCTCCAAGAAGTAGACTGAAGTTACCCTAACATGAAGACCTTGGACACAGCCATGGGCAAACTGGGTGGCCACCTGGGGCCTGGACAGAAAGGGAGCCCAGAAATGAAAAAAAAAATAATTACAATTGCAAAAATAAAGTTTTAATATTGCGCATATATGGGACTGGCAATGTTATAAATTGAGAATGAACTATTTAAAGACATTTTTCAACAACAAAAAATCAAGAGGGAAGAATGAAGTGAGAGAAGCAAAAGCCGAGTGATTTGTATATAGCAGGCTCTTTGCTGCCTAAAGATACCCCTGTATAAAGGGACTATTCCATTGCTCAGGCAGGGCATATTTATGGACCTTTTGCTCATTAAGTGATGCAAAGGGACAATCACAGTCCAGCCCAGCTGCTCCACAGTGACAATATATTGATTCATACTGTAATGATGCCCTTTTCCCAGTGACAGTGTTTTCAAAGTGAAAACCCAGGAGAACATTTTTATTGGTATATTTTTATAAGGGTCAAAATATACTGATACAAAAGGCAGTTTGGTATCTCTCACTTCTAATTAAACTGTGACACCTGACTCTTTCTTGAAGTGGAGAGGTTTTGTGTTTTTTCTCAGCAAAATGGGGCTGGCTCTGTGTAAATTTACCTAAAATATTGAACTCACTTTCACTATGACCCCCTCCTTTGATAGACTGTGCTCTCATTCAAATTTTCCCTTCACTCTAAAGGGCTCATCATCAATGCACCTTTTTCTATGTGCATAGACATGCATCTTGAACAAATATTTCACACAGGTTTAAAAAAAAAAAAAATGACTGAGGAAGTAGTCACAAAACCAAGCCAAACAAGTTTGGATCACCCAGATGATGTGCATGGGACACCGGTGTCATATGGCTCTTTTGGCCCAAAAGGTTGGGCAACATTACTTAACTAATTCACGTTCAAGGGTTTTCCAAGGAAGGTGAAAATATTGACGATACAAAACTGGTCCATTCTGAGAGTCACCTTCTTCTGTCAAAAATGGTACCTGTTTCTTTGAAGACAGTAAAAGCAAAAGAAACAAAGAAAAAAGAAGAGGAAAAAAACAAGAAAAAAATAACAAAAAAGCCCAACAAAGCAAGCAAGCCAATACAAACCCTAGGCACACACTGCTGGGCATTTCCTTGCTCAGAAATCCCAAAGTCTGTCACTTCAGTGAGCACTGAGCATTAAAAGCTCAATTTAAGAGTATTCTTATGACTACTTTGTTTTTTTTTCCCTCCTCAACACACACACAAGCGTACTACAATACTACAATACAAGACTACATACAATATTCCAGTTTCTGTCCTTGTGGTTAGGGAAAACCCTATTCAACTAGCTGACTTGGCTGTGCCCTAGCCATTCATTTTAGTCCCTAAGGTTGTAACCTCTCTTGCCTGCAGCTGAATACAAAGAGATCTGATCAGCCCCTTCTGCAAAGCCTGAGAGAGGGCTTTTGATTATCTATTGGCTTTAATGGTGTCTGAGATTATCTCTGGATCTAAGACTACCTTGATAGAACCATTAGCACCTGTCAGCATGACTTGAAAGGTTAGGATGGAGTGATCACTTTCGGCTGAGAGCTTTTCTAAGAAATGGTGCTCTTTTCTGAAAAATAGTAAGTGAATTTAAAAAAAAAAATAGAAGCAAAATTACTGTGGGGTAGGTTTTTGCAGTGAATCGTCAAGTGTGTCTTGTTCCAGATTACAGGAACTTGAGGCTTCTGTCAGCATAATTTGCATACACAATCATCCAGACATTTTCCAAGACAGCACAGCAAAATCCACAGTTTTCAGTAAACTCCTGTTCCATTTTTTCTTTATTCTAATAGATCTTTGTCATATCGTCAGCCTATAATGTTTTATCCTGAAAATCCTAAATCATGCATATTCATTTGGCATTTATTACAGATACAGTAATTACTGCTTAACAGGTTCCACAGGGTTTTATAAAATATTAATTGACTATTACTCCTTTTGCCGGTTGGAATAGTGGAGAGAGAGTTCTCTCTTATAAGGTAAAATCATCATTTTCCAGTTACTTTATCATACTTTGAAACATTAAGAGGTGAGTGCTTTGAAAATGGATACAAGTTTGAGGCACTGAAAGTCAATCTGGATTGACACTGAGTAGAGGTTTTTTGGGGTGCTTATATGGAAAGAGGTTATGTAGGAAGTGATCTGTTTCTGGAAGGGCAGGGGCTGTCCAGTCAACCTGTTTTAAATTAACCCCTCTTGAAAAATCGTGGACTCACAGACGTTTCACTTGCATCAATTGGCCTATGTAAAGAGGGTTATCAGACCTAAGTGTGAAGAGCTTGGTTGTGTGGGTGAGGATTGATAAGCTGATTCCTATAAAAGCTGAAAGAGCCCATTTAAGAAAGGGAAAAAGTAGTGTGGAGGACAGTTGCCAGGTATGGAGAAACTGATGTAGAGAGTTTTATGTTGGATTTAACTATAAGGTAAAAAATGGCGATCATGGAGATTAGTCCTTCCTGGGCTGGGGAGTCTGGCTAATAGCTAATAGGACATTTCCAGGATAGGCATCTAAACACCTTGAGGCACTGTGAGTCCAGTAGGATGATTTCACCTCTGCTTTATTCCAGCTGTGTGGCACCACTGAAACCAGTTGTGCTGCACTGGTCTAAGATGAGTAATGTAACAATGAATTTAACTAATAATCTAGTTTAATTTCAAGTACAGATAATACTGGTTCATCTGATCATATTGTAGATGCAAAGATGCCCCAGGGGTTATTAGAAAAAACTAAAATTATATGGAAACCAGGTATTTTAATTACATTTTCCCACTATAATCATGCCATTGTAACTATACACATCTTGCTTGTACAGTTTTAATTGGAGTTATGTAAGGTATGAGGTATCTAAACAGCAGTGCTATGTGAGATCTATCAGGAATGGGGTAAAGAAAAGTGTTTTTTTCAGTGTAACTTGTTGTCAGAGCTTACAATTAGTCTTGTCTGGTTTATGAGCTGCTACATCTCTCCACAGAAATACATTTCCAAACTGAAATCTCTCATCTCTGGCAGCAACAATGGAGTAAAGCAAATGGTGCTTGCTAAATTGCGGGGATCTACATTTAGAATTTAGGGATGCCTATACACAAGCAGGGAGTCTATTCCAATGCACTGTGATTACAGTTTGTTGGAGAAAATGAATTAATCAAGTCTTCTGGAGTGTAGTAATTACTAGGGCTGTGTGAAACTTCAGTAGCCGTTTTCATTTTGGAGGTGTTTTGGCCCATTTTGGCACCTGAAACACTGAATCCAATTGAAAATGGAAAGCTCTGAAACAAAGTGAAAGCATCCAAGATGTTTCAGAAAATTTTGGAAAATGTTAGAGTTTTGGAGCTTGCAAGGAAACAGAAAGTAAGAAGAGGGAGGGGGAAAAAGGGGGAAGGACTACTCTCATATTGACATCTGTAGCTGGCCAGTGTCTGTGATCTGTCCCTGAGCTCCCTTCCAATACCAGTGCTCTGGGGGAGAGATGGAAGCCTGCTGTCATCCCATGCCAGATCTGGGGGCCTGTGCCTCCTGTGGGTCTGACAAAGACCCACAGTCTTCCTGGTGCATATGGGCCCCCAGATCTGCATGTGGAGCTGGGGCCAGCACCAGCACTTGAGTCTGCTCAGCACACCCAGTGCTGAGAACCAGGAAGACTTGTGCTCCTGCTAGCCCCAGCCAGCAGTGGCAGCATGCTGTCATCCCGCACGCAGATCTGGGGGCCCACACTTCCTGGGAGGGCTGAGGGGCTGTGCTGGACTCTTCCTGGGGAGTGCAGGCCCCTGGATCTGTACACCAGATGACAGCATGCTGCCACTATTTGCTGGGGCCAGTGACAGCACCAGTCTTCCCAGCACTCGGCATGGGGTGCACAGAGCAGACTCAGGTGTTGGCGCTGGCCCCAGCCATCAGTGACTGCATGCTGTCATCCCACATGCAGATCCAGGGACCCACACCCCTGGGAGAAGTCTGGCACAGCTGTCTGGCCTTCTCGGGGGGCACGGGCCCTTGGTTTGCATGCGGAATGACACATTCTACTGCTGCCAGCTGGCAATACAGGCTTTGTTTTGAACAGCTTGAGGTGCAGTTTCACAACAACCCCTGCATTTATTTCCTTGACACCTGGCAAGCTTCATTCCCTCATAAGGGGCTACCATCCCTGCAATTTTTATCTGAATCAGGGACAAAATTACAACACTATAGGCATTTTAGTGATTCCCTATTATAGACTATAGCCAAAACACCGAAACAGCATTGAAACACCAAAACAGATTTGGCTGTATCGAAAAAGGACAGTGATCTGAAACACGGAAATGAATCTCTGTCCCTCTGAATGCCGAATCTGAAACTGAAACAAAACTATAGATGTTTTGCACAGCCCTAGTAATTACCGTGCTCCAGCAGCCTGCAGCTCATGTATTAGCATCCCCACACTTAAAAATGATGCTGGGGGTGGGGGGGGCTTGAACTGAAGCTCATCAAACACACTTTAGTTCAAGTGCCCCACTGACATTTTGAAGCATAAAAACACTGATACATGAAATGCTGTGGCTCTTGAAACTACTTTAATTAAAGCTCCACCCGTCCCTCCCCCACCTCCGGAGTATGTGCAAAAGTGCCCTAGGTGCCTAAAGTGGCTGGTAATCACTTACTAATAATGTCTTTTGTTATTATAAATTTGATTTTCTGACATTCCGGAGAAAGCAGCCTCTTACCTGAACCGTTGGGCCTCTGCTCGTATTGTAATACTCCTTTTGAGTTATAATGAAGCAGAAGTAGGAATGACCAGTAATACCACGCTCAAATTTACAGAGCAAGGTTAATACAGCTCCTTATGCATTTTCCATTCCAGTTATCACAGAGAGCATCTCTGTCTTATTTCATGTCTGGTTACAACTCAAATCAGTATACCATCATGGTTTGTACAAAGGTAGGCTGTGGATAAAAAAGGCACAGTTGTAGTGACAAGCACAGAGGTTAGAGGTAACAATGTCAGTAATTTCTAAGAAGAATAAAAATGAAACCTTCTACCAAACCTCCCAAATTAACATATAGCTATGTTTTTTTAAATATATGCATAGGTTGCTAGTTTTAAGGAGGGGCGGTGGAGAGACAATCTAGAAGAAATTTTCATCACAAGCGCTATCCTTTTCAGGATTTATGAGGATCTTTCATGTTTCCTATAATTACCGGAGTCTTTTTAGAGATAAAATATGTTGCTGATTTATAGATTATTACTGCTTTCAAGCATCCCACCTAAGAAATGCCTTAGGATGTGTCCAGATTTTGATTTCAATTACAGTAGTATAACAGCAGTGGAATTAGTTTAAATTTAAACCACTATTAATGAGATTGAATCTGTCTTGTAGCTTATAGTGATTTTGAATATATTTAGCCTACCCAGCTATTATGTTTCTCAGGAAGAAAGTCATGCATTTTTACTTGTCAAATGTAAAAAATACATTAGAAAACATCTAGCAAACAAAGGCACTTGTGAATTTCAAACGATTCTTTTTCTAGCTGTCTAGACCAGTTTATTAAAAAGATTCCCAGACTTTCATAAAATAAGCATTTTTGGTCTGGATTTTGAACAAGCATTATAGGGTATTTGTTCTTTTACTCATTCAGAGTTGTTGAATGCATAGATAGGGTCCAGCACATAGCAGCTGTCTGAACCCAACACTACATGTCTTGGGGTCTTTATACAGTGGATCTTCCCCTGCAGCTGTCCATCTCATCAGTTGTATTTTCGGCTCTGCTTTTAACAGCAGAGCTTTAATATTGTTGACCCCAATCAAACATGGTCTTTTTAAAATGTCGATTTCCACCAGCTATATACCGTTATAGGTAAAGAAATAATTCAAGGAAACTGCAGAGGGTTCAAGACCTTTAAAAAAAAAATAAATTTCTTGAAAATTTACACGCGTGTTATATCACCCCAAATTCTTGTCCATTCATGAACCTGTCAAAGCACACGCCACTTGTTTGAAAGTCAAATTGAAATCTGTTCTCATAAGGTTATATCCTTGATTGCCATTGTGTTGGACAGCCATTGGGCATAAATGTAGGTGTAGCAAAGTCTGTGTTGTATTTCCCATGATTCTGGGCTTTGTATTTCCCCCTCCCCCACTGCTGCTACATGTGTCAGGGTTTTTTAAAGGCTTCTTTGTGGGCATTGGCTGTCTGTCGGCTGCAGGCAAGGCTGGGGATTTTGACTGGGATATGACAGTGATCCTGCTGGGAATTAAATCCAGAGATTCCTGGATAGAGGGTCTTGCCCATCTACTCAGGGTCAGACCGACTGCCATAATTAGGGTTAGGAAAAAAATTTACTCCAGTCGGATTGGTACAGATTTAGCTGGGAGAGAGGGAGGTTACCTTCCACTGTAGCATGGACCGTGGCTCTCTTCCTCGGATCGCTTGAGCCATACATTAACAACCTTTACAGAAGCAGGACATTGGCCACTGTGGTCCCCCTCCTGCTTTATCTGTGGCATATTATGGTATTATGTCTTGTGTTGTGACAGGATGGACTGTGTCATTTTGCTAAGAGGTTAGACAGTAGATTTGTATAGGCTGATTTGGATAGGAATGATCCTGTCTTAGGCAGGGGGTTGAATGAGATGGTCTCTCAAGGTCCCTTTCAGCCCTACTTTCCCACACCCTTTTCTACACCCCAATGAATGCAAGTCAGTTAAGTCTGTGCTAATTATTTTTCTATTTTCTAGCTGTCACTTCTTTGGCATGGCTGTTTAGAAAAAAGGATGGGAAGTATCAAAAGGTCATCTAACTTTTACTGTGAACTAAACATATATATATGTGTGTGTGTATATGAGTCTATATATGTGTGTATATATGTATATATATGTGTGTGTATGTATGCATATGTGTGTGTATGTGTATGTGTACGTGTGGGGGGGGTGTGATCTGAGAGCAAGGAAACATCACAAACTGGGAACGATCGGTTTGAAGAGACTTGCAGAAATTCCACCTTGCATGTTTTCTTCACTGTTGTCAAAATGCAGACCAAAATCTGCCGCCTATGCACACTGTAAGTTAGCAGTTAAGAAAAATCATGGCAATTTAAAGGTTAGTAAAGACAGAGCTCCCTGAAAGGTAATGCTAATTATGATTTCATCCAACAGTTAAGTTTGTTTTTGTTTCGCTAGTGTGCTG
The DNA here is from genome assembly GCA_030014935.1 of Caiman crocodilus. NCBI lineage: Eukaryota > Metazoa > Chordata > Crocodylia > Alligatoridae > Caiman > Caiman crocodilus. The sequence continues at coordinate 58,653,643 of JAGPOW010002514.1, read as the reverse complement.
TCTGCTATCCAATTCCTCTTTTATTTTTTGTGCATGTGTGTGTGCATGCGTGTGTGTCTCCCCTCTTCAGGCAGAGTAAATAGAAGTTACTCTATTGTTTCACTTTCAGTACAAGGTTTTCACTGACAGCTTAGACAAACGGTGTTTTGTGAAGCCACTCTTAATGATGCTTTATTCCCACCATCAAAAAAAAAAAGGAAAAAAAAGAAGACAGTCCAGGAGTTTTCTTTTCTCCTAGTGGAAGCTACGTAAGCATTTCTGTCTTCCTACAGCAAATTTATTGTACTGCTTTTTTTGTGGCAGCAACTCTGTATCTGCCTCAGTTACAATCCTAAGTGGGAAAGACAGCCTAGCAACTGCACCGGTTTTTATACCGCCTGATGATCTGACCCTTAGGTTAGAATAGATTAGATAAATCATGCATACATGCGCGTGAGCTTGTGTTTATACTACCCTGGATGAAAGTGTTAAAATAGGAACTGTTTTGCTGCATTTGACTCATTCTAACCCCATGTATATCTACCGGCTGCTGCCATTTTGCAGCATTCCCCTTCTGAAAGAGCTCTAAGCATTGACGGACTGGTGCGTCTGCGCCCATCACTTATTTTGGTTTCACCTACAATGAGCTATACTTTTGAGAGCCCAGTATTTCGCTTGTCATTATCTCGTAGGTGGAATACTCTAGCAGCCTTTCCTCGACTTCTCTTTGAGCAGTTGTCTGAATGCCCTTTTCAACTTTTCCAGCTGATTCTTCAAACGGGCTGCATCGACACGAGACGCTGACTGCACAGGAGTTTGTTACTACCGCGCAGTAGTATCACGTGGCAGGAAGCATGATGCAGCACTGTTACACAGAAGTAATGAGCTACTGTGCAGGCAGCATTACCTACAAGCCATTTGATGATGCTACGGCGCAGTAGCTCTGATCACTGTGCAGTCATTTAGTATTTATTTATACAGGTACTACATGACTGTACCATAATGACTGAGCCATCAGCCTCTCGTGTAGATGTCGCCACTGTCTCTTTATGCCATTTTCTTTTGCTCTTCTCAAACAAAAGTCCTCTCTGAATTGCTCCACAACCATATCATTGATGATTTAAAGATGTTTTTTTCCCTGCTTTGTTCTCTTTCTGCCTCCTCAAATTATCTTTCAGAAGTTCTGCTTTGCTGCTGAGTCTCCATGTCATTTGAACTCTCAGCTGGAAATTGATCTTCTGCCTTGGCTAAACTCCTATCTCTCTATCTGCTGTTATCAGTTTCCAATTTCTATTTTATCTGATAAACCATTTTTAGGAGAAGGACATGGGGGTTTCACTAGACAATAAGCTGAATATGAGTGAACAACATGCTGCTGTTGCAAAAAAAGGCCAGCAGTATACCAAGTTGCATTCGCAGGAGTTTCACTTGCAGATCAAGGGAACTGATTCTTCTGCTCTACCTCAGCACTGGTGAGGCCTCGCGTGGACTATCATGTCCAGTTTTGGGCCCCAAACTTCATGAAGGATGCAAACAGTTTGGGAAGAGTCCTGTACAGAACAATAAATATAATTAGAGGCTTGAGAAGCGAAACTTCTGAGGAACGGGTCAAAGGACAAGGGTTACTTAGTCTGGAGAAGGGAAGACTAAGGAGATTTGATAACAGTCTTCCAATACCTGAAGGATGATTACAGAAAGGATGGAGACAGGTTTTTTTCTGTATCCACAGAGAACAGGACTAGGAACAAAAGTCTCAAACTTCAGCAAGGGAAAAGTTAGGCTGGAGATAGGGAGTACTTTCTGACTATGAGGGTGGTACTGAAACAGGCTGTCTAGAGAAGTTGTGGAATCTCCATCCTTGAAAAATTTCAACAGCAGGTTGGACAGACCCTTCACTGGCATGGTTTAGTCAGGGATGCTCCTGCCTTGAATGGGGACTGTATTAGATGACCTTGTAAGGTCCCTTCCACCTGTAATTTCCTGTGATCTTGCCATATACATGGAATGAAAGACAAAATAATGCCATTGCGTACTGAATCCTACCTACCAATTGTCCCTCCTTGATACAGTTCTTTTATTTTCATGCCATTAGTAAGGTATCTGTATCCTTACATAACTTTGTATCCTTTGGGACCTATTTAGCTTCTTTATTCCTCCTTTATTAAACAGGTAAGTAAAATGCTACTTTATTCATTTATCCAGCACACTTTGTGTCTTAATAATTTCATAAACATAGATTTCATAGATTTCATAAACATTAGGGCTGGAAGGGACATCGGAGGATCATCGAGGCCAGCTCTCTGCTTCAGGGGCAGATAGTCAGCAGGGATCATAGGATCCCAGCAAGAAAAACATCCAAATGTCTCTTGAAGGCGTTCAAAGTAGGTGGTTGAACCACCTCCAGAGGCAGTCTATTCCAAACCTCGGGGGCTCGGAAGAGGAGGAAGTTCTTCCTTATGTCCAGCCTGAAATGGTCACGGAGGAGTTGGTGACCATTCGACCTCGTCATCCCTTGGGGCGCTCTGGTGAACAGACATTCTCCCAGATCCTGGTGAACACCCTGATAAACTTATAGGTGGCCACCAGGTCACCCCTGAGCCTGCACTTTTCCAGACTGAAGAGTCCTATAGCTCTTAGCCTGTGATCATAAGGTCTGTTTTCCTGACCTCTGATCATGTGCGTGGCTCTCCTCTGAACTCTCTCAAGCTTCTCCACATCCTTTTTCATTTGTGGAGCCCAAAACTGGATGCAGTACTCCAGCAGCGGCCTCACCAAGTCTGAGTACAAGGGGAGAATGATATCCTGGGACTTGCTTGAGAAGCGTCTATGGATGCAAGCCAATGTTTTGCTCACTTTACTAGCTGCAGCATCACATTGATGGTTCATGTTCATCTTGTGGTCAATTATGACCCTCAAGTCTCTTTTGTCTATAGTGCTAGCCAGCATAGCACTGCCGAGCCTATAAGCATGCTGTGGGTTTTTCTTCCCAATGTGGAGAATCTTGCATTATTCAGTGTTGAACACCATCAGGTTCTATCTGCCCATTTCCTGAGCCTGTCCAGGTGATCCTAGATCACCCTTCTGTACGCAGGTGTGGGCGCTTTACCCAAAGTTTGGTGTCGTTGGCAAACTTGGCCAGTCCACTTCTGAAACCAAAGTCCACATCATTAATGAAGATGTTGGATAGTGTTGGCCCAAGGATAGAGCCTTGAGGAACCCCACTGGTCACAGCACACCACAATGATTGACTTCCATCAACCACCACCCTCTGGGTCCTGTTATGGAACCAATTTCCCAGCCAGTGGATCGTGGTAAGGCTGAGGCTGCGGTTATCCAGTTTTGCTAAGAGATGATCATAAGATACCAGATCAAAGGCTTTTTTAAAGTCAAGATATATGACATGAATCTCTTCTCCCTTGTCCAGGTGATAGATCACCTGGCCATAAAAAGAAATAAGATTGGTCAATCAAGACCTAGCCGCAACAAACCCATGTTGGCTATCCCTCAGGATGTTGCCGTCAGCCAGTCTGTTAATAATGACCTATTTGATAATCTTTTCTAAGGCCTTCCCCCATCCCCTGGAGGGCTTAGTTTAAAGCCCAGTGGAGCAGGTCAACCAGTCTGGCTGAGAAGAGCTTCCTCCTTAGTGGAGAGAGATGGAGGCTGTCCCTTCCCAGCAGCTCGCTGTTTTTATCACCAAAGAGGTGACTGTGGTCATGGAAGCCAAAGCCTTCACGATGACGCCAGCACCACAGTCTTTGCTTTACTACCTTGATCCTCCTCTCCCTCTTCAGCCTGTAGCCTAAAACTTGGAGGATTGAGGACAACACCACCGGCTCCCCCAACCACTTAAGCCCCGCTCCCAAATCCCTGTAGCACTTCATGACCCGGCTGGGATTGCTTCTTCAATATGTATAAAGAAAATTCTGGGGAAAAGTGACTAGAATAAGATTCAGAATATGTTTCTTTTCATTTTTTTAAATAAATATTTAATAGTTCTCATGTGTATGTCTTGCTTATCTATCATCTGTTAGTTCTTGCAAAGGATGGGGCTAGGGCATTTTCCCAGAACACTCTATTGACATAGTCTTCAGACAAGGTCACCAGCTTGGAAAGACAAGAAATCTTTCTTCATTCTACCTGAGATCTCCAAATAAAGAACCGACGCACTCTTTATTTGACAGGAAGTATCCAAAGGGAACTCTGTCTTGTTATTTTAGACTGAAATAGATTATTGAAAATAAAGGTTTTGCAAAGATTAATCTGAATGTCTGCATGGTATAGTAAATACTAGGTCTATGAGAAGCTTCAGTCCCTGATTCGATTCAGCAGACATTTGGCCCAATTTGGTGGCCGAATCTCTGAATCAAATCATGAGACCCCTTAATCTCTCCTAACCAAATTGGAACCCTCCGAATCGATTTGGAGAAATTTGGAAAGATTTGGCAATTCGGACATAGACACAGCTTTAAATGCTTTTTCTCCATACCTCAAGGTCCCAAGTGGCTCATGAATGCTGCAGTGCTGAGGATGATTGAGCATCCCACAAGAGCATATGTGTGTGTGGGGGGGTCCCCAGGGTGTTTGGCATGCTGGTACTTCCAACTGGTACTTCCAGTCCCTTTCCGGGTCCACTGGGGACTGTGCAGGGTGGCCCCTTGGCCTCCCCCAGCTTGGTGACTGGTGCCTCCTGAGTCTGGGGTAGTACCTAGGGTCCCCCTGTGGCCAACTGCTAAGCTAGGGAAGTGGCAGGGGGCCCAGCGTGCTCCCTGGTGGACCTAGAAATGGACCAGAACTACTTCCAATCCACTTCTGGGTTCATCGCCAAGCATGCAGTGGGTCTCCTTGTGCTCCTGTGGTATGCTCCATGTGCCCCAGCATCACAGCATTCACAAGCTGTGCCTAGTACCTTGAGTCATATAGAAAAAACATGTAAAGCTGTGTCTATGGCTGAACCACTGATTCTCTGAATCAGTATCAAATCTTCAGATTCAGATTCGGCCAGATTAAATTGAGGACAGTGATCTAAATCAATTAATCGAATCACTGTCCTCTGGGCTGAATTCAAAACTGAATGAAATAGGACCCATTTCACACACCCCTAGTAAATACCATGGAAGACCAGGGAGTCATGCCTCTTTTTATTTAAATTGCTACATGGTGGCCAAGCAAGATTCATTTATATTGTCAGAAATTCAGATGCAACATAGGAACATTACGTTATGGCATGAGAGAGAGAAGTATAGTAAACCCGGCAAGAAACAGGAGAACTGACCATTCTAGTACTATTGTCCAAGAAGGATGAAATACCTAAGAGTAACCAGATAATATGAGTAATGAAAAATAAATATGGCAGCAGACCATCAGTTGTGGGCAGGGCTAATGAAAAAAATTTGGAGGCCCATAGTACATATTGATAGGGTGGTCCCCACCTCCTATTTTGAAAACAAGAAGTAGAAATCCATTTGAATTCCATGTGATTTCTAGCCTGCATTTATAAGTTTAAAAAAGTGACCTGATGAAAATTGCCTTGCATTAAAAAGCTTGTGTAACTCTTTCCCAATAATGCAACTGGTCTAATAAAAAATATCACCCAAAGAAATCCTTGCCTCTCACAAAATTTCTGGTCCATTACAGCCACAACATCACTCTTATACTACCATAAGTTTAAAAAAAAAGTCTAGAGCTCCTACTTCTTTATGTACATATGTATTATTTTCAATTATTATTTTACTTGCTATACTTTAATTTCTATTAAGACAAAAAATTCTCATAATTTTGCCCCTTCTTGGGATTCTGGTACAACTGTACCCCCATTTTCCTCCCTCACAGACCTTGGCTGGAATAAGTGAGCATAGTGCCAACAGAGCTCAATGGAGCTGTGGCAATTTACCCCAAATTGTCCTAGTAATTGAACGTCTGGATTATTATTTCCTATATCTGAGTTTTAATTTGGCAGCATCCCTTTAAATGAAAAAGCTACATGGTTCATTAACGCCTGCAAATGGCCACTCATATTACTGAATAGTATATACGGAATCTATATTTTCACCTTGCTATATGGAGATTTAGAAAACCTCATCAGGATCAAAGCAATTATGCAGGTAAATCTTCCCACTCCCTCATTGGACTTACATGAGAATAACAGCCCATTAATATTAGAGTATCACAGGCAAACATGCAGGTTTATAAGAGCAACTAATAAGATTGAGGTTAAAATAGTATTTCTCACTTATATTCATCACCAAATGACACTTTATACAGAAAGAACGCTATACATCCATTCACTAATTCAAACCTTGCTTATTCAAAGTTGTGATTATGTGAGATTATTTTAAAGTAGAATTTCCTTAGCCCCCTTGAAGAAGGACAATATTTTAAGTAAGAGGGGAAATGAGTGATGTGGGCAGAGAGTTGCAGGAACAAACTATATTACTATGAGACTTTGGGCACAGAGAGACAGGAAGAATGTGAATGTGGGTAATTGGGATGATGGCAATCTGGGCAGAATCAGATGCTGGGAAGGGAGGCTGCAGTCTTTAGGCACAGCTAGAGAGGAGAGATTAAATAATTTGCAAATGAAAGTGGCAAAGCTGGAGATAGTGGAAGCTATTTTGTAGTGAAGGAAATGATTAAGGAAATGAATTTGGAGGGTTCATTGAAATATATACTGTAATTGCTCAAGGGGAAGATGGGACATTTGAATGAGCAGAAAAGAAGAAAGAACCAAGTGTCAAGAGGAAGTGCAGTACAAAATCTTCCATGAGAGATGGCCATGGCCTATATCATTGAAAAGGTGATGTTTCCATGTTTCTGATTAAAAATAAAGCAGATGTCAGTACCTATACACTCAGTATAATAACAACTGTGATAGTATTTACTCCTTTGACAGGGATACGTTTGGAAGTCCACTATGAGGTGGTGAACTATATTAGAAAAGGTTAATGTCAAGTCACCATGATATTTTGTTTAAAAAAAAAAAGCATGCAAGAGTGTTACACAGAGATAGAAGCTATTAAACAGACAAGTATGAACACAGAGACTGTTTGCATGCCAATACACTATGCCCTAGAAACATGTGAGGATTCGCAGAGCCAAGTCTTAGTTTGCCCTTAGCTGCATACCTACTAGAAGCAGCATGAAAAGAAACAGGACCAGCAATGGCGTCCCAACTTTTAGCTCAATAGCCCACTGGTTGTGACACTTGTCTAGAAGCAGGGAACTTGAGCTGTAGACAGGGTTTAAGCCTACTGTCTCCCACTTCCCAGCAAAGTGCTTTAACTACTGCTAGGCATTTCCCAGTGCATATTCCAGCCCTCCACCTGAATCTTACAGAGGTGAAGATATGTGGGTCCATTAAAGTTAGAAGGACGGCTGCTTCCCTGGAAAGGAGGGAGCAGAAACTCTAACACTATTAGGGTTCCTGCTTCCGATGTGTACTGCATGCAAAGTTCAGAAGAGTCACTGGAGGTTCAAGCCCTTTCCTGCTATAGCAACATCTACCACCCTAGTCCTCTTCCCTTCTCTTGGATGCACATATTGTCCCATCTGTGTTCCTAGGGCTCAAACTTCAAGTGGAGAAGTACAGAGTGCATTGGGCAAAGTCTAGCTTATGGCCTGGTGGTGTGGTTAAAATATTTGTGAAAGGGATTGGGGTGGGGGAGGGGGTACAGTGTTGCAATTGTACAAGTCCTTTGAGTTTAGCTTCATCCAAATATTACAATTAACCCCCTAGGAGGGTCAGGCACATTTCTATTCAGGCAGTGCTCAGAGAGTCAACTGACTGTATGACTTATTATATCCCTGAGTCCTATTTATCTCTCTCTACTCTAACACTGTTAATGACCCTTTATCAAAAAGGTGGACAAAATATGACCCACAGGCCAGATCTGGCCAACCCACTGACTGTATCTGGTCTTCAGCTGTACCTACTGTGCTTCACATGGGGCCAATCCCTGCCCACTCCTGCCTGGGGCAGCCTGTGCTGTGCTTCTGCTCACATCCAGTTGGCCCAGCAAACATACCTTGCCAGCAGAGCTGCTGCTGCAGCTGCCCAGGTCCCCCTGCCTCCAGCTGCTGATCTTTCTCCTCCTTCTGTCCCTGCTGCACCACTCTGGGCTTGTTGTAGGTAGCGCACGGAAGTGGCAGGAGCCGTGGGGACATGTGCCAGGCACCACATGCCCAGCCAGTGGGGAGAAAGCTGCAGCTGGGCAGTTCCTGTCCCAGTACACAGGGCTCCAGCTCCAACTCCAACCTGCCTTTCACCTACTATGTCTGTCCAGTGCCATGAGCAGCCAACTGCAGGTGGCCAAGTGGAAGGTGGCTGGGAACTGGACCTGGAGACCCATGTGTTGGGACAGAAGCCTGGCTGCAGCTTTCCCCCCAACCTGGCTGAAAATATGGTGCCTGACACATGTCACCATGGCTTTCCTGTGTTACTTTTTTTATGCCTAAAGTGTTACAACAGGGCCAGGAAGAGGAGCTACTAGAGGTAGGGGGAATCAAGCAACAACTGGGCAGCTGAAGCAGATGTGACAGCTGCCCAGCAGCCCAGTGTGCACTGGCTGGGGCTGGGGTAGTGCCATTGGCAGGTGCAGGGCAAGTGTGGGATGGAGCGTGGTGTAGGCTGCCCCAGATGAGAGTGGGCAGAGCTCAGCCCTATGCAGAATGTCATGGGAACAGCTGTGGGCTGGACTGCAGGGCAGACTACCTGCACCTGCACGTGTACCTACATATGTACCATGCCCACACTGCCTGGGCAAGCTGTGATGCCTATGCTCTTTGACCTCCCACCCCTCCTTCCTTCCATCATTTCCTATCTAGCTCCCGAGACCTAGTGTAGAGGCAGCTTCCCACCCACATACATGCACATGTCCACATCCCCACATACCCCTCTGCCCCCTCCCACACCTCCACTTCTTCACCTCCCCACACATACACAGTATACAAGATTGAGACTTTATTTTGGGCTATTATGCAATTGTCTCTATATACATTACTAAAAAAAAAAATAAATCAAGAAAAAATATATTTTTAAAATAAAATGAAAATACATTTTAGTAAATGTCTGAGTTTTCATATATGAATTGGGTTTTTAGCTGTATCTTTTTAAGTGACAGATTCTGAAAGATTTTATGTGCATGGCCCTTGACAGCTCACCAAAACTCATTAACTGGCCCGCCAGCCAAAATAATTGCCCACTCCCTATCCTTTTTCATGGTCTTAATGTTCCACTAATCAATCTGTCCTTTTGGCAATTTTGCTGTTTGTTAGGCATTCCTGGAAATGTCTCTTTTCTATTTCACACTCCTGCAGACTGCAGACTGTTTTTCAGCTCCAGATAAAAACCTTAACTTGGGTGTGGTAATAATAATTCAGGTGTAGAAATGACTGACAGTGAAATATTGGAGGCACTGTCAAGATGCTCAAAAAGCCTAGGTTTTGTTTTATGAATCTGAGTAGGAGAGGTACATTTAACTATAAGGACTACAGGATTAGTGATACAATATCATTTGACTATTTTGACTATTTTCAAATGTGTTGTGGGGTTTTTTTAATTATATATAGTCTAGCAAATTAGTGAACATCCTAATAATTATATTAGTTTTTACTCTGATCTTAAGAGGAATAGTACAATGCTAGTCCCCTAGCACTATAGCTTCTAGTTTCTCTTTAGCAGGGAGTTGTGTTATATATGATAATGCATACCACCATCTGTACCTGGATCTTCACTTGAAACTCTAGGTCTGTCCATGTAAGCACTTAGTCTCACTTTTCCAGTCTAATGTTTCTGGGACTGTATTGAAAGTTGGTCCATGGCAGTTAGAATTGGTTGGGTTGCCAATCTAACTTCACCACTGCGAAGATAAACAATCAAATGACTGCCATGCATGTGTATTGAGGGCCTCATAATTTGATAAAAATCATGCTGCAGATATACCCTTGTTCACAGAAATCTCAGTTTCTGAATGTACCTATGATTTCTTCTAGGGGTAATCTGCAGACTGGGGCATAAAGTATCCATTCACCATTTCCTTGCCATTAGTTGGCCATTTTTCTTTTCGTCTTTCACATTGTTTCCCACAGTATACACTTGAGCATGAATGATACCGGCCTTAGGTTAGATCTGTTTCTTTCAACATTCTCTCTCAAAATTTAGAAAACACGATCCACAAATGATCGTGACTCTTAATTACAGAATCCATAATGCCTCCAAACTTACACATGAATGCCAGAGTTCTCCATAGCTTCCTACAGTCCCATTTTTTTTGTCTGGGATCACTGTACTCAGCAAACACTTTTATTTTTATCCTCAGTACTCCACTGTCTTAAGCATCATATCTACCAGTGATTGCTCACCAACTTTTTAGCCCTTCTATCTTAAAATAGTAATAAGATTTTTCTTTTCTTTAACTTTATCTCCTATGTCATTTCTATACACAGGTAAGAGCCAAGCTTCCATGCCTGCTCATTTTTTTTGGTGTGGAAATCCATGATTCCTAGTAGCTTTAGTCCCTGTACTAGCCCAGTGGTTTAAAGAAGTCCCCTTGGAGCAAGCTTCAAGACTTGTCCAACCCCAAAAAGATGGCAAGGCTACCTCTCTCCAGCCAAAAAGGTCTATTGGCAAATCAAAACTAGTCCATAGAGATAACAGATGCCCTCACACCATCACGTAGTCAATTACTCTTGTGTCATCCTATTTCCTGTTTCCTGTTCATCATCTACCATCTGAATTGGGTGGATTTCTGCACCCACACATAACTTCAGTGAAGTCACTGGGGTGGTAGGCAACTTCTACAACAACTTTGAACTCTGGAAGATACCTCAACATGCCATCAACTTCATAAATGAATTTAGGATAGCATCACTGATCTTAGAATGGGCTTGTATCTTCTGCCTTAGGGATAGACTACTTTCTAGTGTATTGTTGCTGAGAGATAGAGAGTAGGGGTTTACTGCTGAACACTCACTAGCTTTTAATGAATATCTGGAAGTAATACAGGGAAGTTCACTAGATTTTTTTTCTATCCAGGTAGAATAAGCCTTTTGTATGCGTGGATTAAAACAAAAAATAGAACCCCTGAAGGAAGAAGATAATTGCTTGTTTTCCAGACAGTGACTCTAGTAAGCTGAGCAATGAAAATTAAGCACAATAAAATTACTAGTAATAGTTGCATGGTTTCTCTACTCCTGACGTTTCAAATGAATAAAATTATTATTGTAATAGATATAGTCTTACTTCAGTGACTTAGGTAACAACATAACAATTAGATTTCCTGATTCAAGCAGTCCCCGCATCTTCTAAATGCTATGAGATCTTGAGACAATTATCTCTCCCTGGAAGCTCAGACTTGTTAGCCTAGACAGATCTTAAATAATGTTGATAGAAGCTCTATAGATTGGGGAAAAAAATTGAAGCAGAAAGAAGACTGGAGGAGGCAGTCCTAACTTCTGGTCCCTTTTCCCAGCACTGCTTAGGTAGTTTTACTGGGTTGGATAAAGCACATCCTGAGAGCAGAGGTTAGAAAAGAGATTTCCGCTATCCTAGCTGAATAGTCCAGCTACAACGTTATGACTTCAACCTTGTTTTGCTTGCTCTCCTGGACCCATGACTCACTTGTCTGCCTAGGGGCCCAGGTTCAAAAAGAGGGATGGTGAGGTTACTCCCACCATCTAACTCTCTGGTACTTGGGGCAGGAAGGAGGAAGGTGTGTATTTCAATTGTCTCAGACTGGGCAAGACTCGGTCCCTGACAAGGCTGTAACCACCAGGCAGACGGCATGATGGTCTCCACGTCCTCCAGCTCTGACTCAGGGGCTGCTAACTGCACAGTATCTCAATCCTCCTGCACAGCAGCGTAGTGTGGCAGGAAGCATGATACGATGCCACTGAGCGGTAGTTGCAAGCTACGGAGCAGTCAGCGTCACAGAAAAGCTGTTTGGTGGTGCTACTGCACTGTAACTCTGGTTACTGCACAGTCATTTATTCCTTGTATAAACTAATTTATACAAGTTTATACAAGTACTAAAAGGCTGTGCAGTAACGACTGCACAGTGTGCATCTTATGTAGGTGTGGCCAGTCGGTCTATAATGTGTACCTCTACTCTGTCTTCTGCCTGATTTCAGAATAGCATAGCTAACTGCCTCTCTCCAGCTCTGATTTTGAGAGAAAACAATTGCAGTTGCTGTGCTTAGAGAGCAAACAGGGCGTCAAGCTAGCTCAGAGCATCACCTAGAAGAGACTGGACAAGCATCTGACCCCAGTGCTCTTTCCTGCCCGGGGCAGAGATTCAAGCCCGATGACCTCCTGAGGTCCCTTCTGACCCTAACATCTATGAATCTAATATGTAGGCCACTTTCCTGTGAAGTGGGAAATGTGGGCTTAAACCACGTAGGCTAAAATTGGCATAACAACCCAGATACCCCATTTTCTGATCAAGAGCTCTGACCACTCAGATATTGAGCAAAGGCAAATTCCTCTTTCTTCATGGGAGGATACTGAGTCTGAGACTTAAAAATGCAACTTTAAATAATTACGCCTAGGTAGAGGTTTCGACTGTGAATCCCATGTCAGCAGAAACACCTGCCTACTTGCCACCTCAGTCCAGGAGAGGGGTGGGATTCAAACCCCCGCCTACATTTCCTGTTGGCTGGTTGAATCATGCAGGTGACTGTGACTCCCTATCCCAAGCGCTTGTCTCTACAAGAGAACTTGGTTACCTCATTGGTTTGTTTTTTTTAAATTTCATTCTTAGTGGCACATGCCTAAATTTGAGCAAGATGATACTCAGGGTCATCTCAGGCAGGCTATTGTTTTTTTTAAGTTGGCTCCTGATACAATAATATGGACCTGGGCCTTTCTACAACTATGAAATGGGGAAAATAGTATTTCCCTAGTAAGAAAAGTATGTTAAAGAGTGTGATGATATAGTAGCAGGGGTATATAAGGTAGCTGAGAGGGGAAGTGCAAAGTAGTGCTTTAAATTCTATTTTGCTCAAGAACCTAGAGATCTTATAAAGTGCAACGTACATGCATATGCGTGCACATACAAAATTAGATCTGTCAATTCAGGTTTTTTTTTAATCTAGAGGGTTATGTTCTCCTTAAATAAACCATTAGAACTTCATAATCTAACCCTCAGCTTTTACAGTAGGATTTTTCTTTTTAATTGCATTCACTTTTGTTTCTCATTTTTTCCAACTGCTTGATCTCCAGGTGTTTGTGGGGAAAGGGATGGAGCACCTGCAGTTGTAAAACCAGATCTGAACCTGCTTTTTCCTGGGCTGGGCAAATATCCTATTTTTAACAGATTTTTTTCTTTTTTTTATATGTGCCTGGTTTTTTTTTATATGCATCTTTTATTAGAGATTGATAAGCTTCTATATTTTTAAGACCGACACATGAGCTTTAATTCGCATTAGCCTATTTTAACTCCATTAAAGCATCATAAAAAACCTGTGAGCTTTTGCTAAAGCACATTAAATAGGTCAATGCACCTTTTTGTAGTACCTCAGAATGGAAGTACTAAATGTAATGTTCATTAGCAAAAGCACGTTAATGAACATGTAGACATGCCCACTAAGCACAAAAATAGTCCACCTGCTTTATCACTTAATCATTTTTTGAAGTATCTAGTATTTTTTCCGTGTGTTGCTCTTCCTGAATTCTGGTTAGCAGCTTCATCAGCGCTATCTAGCCAAGCTGTGATTTATGTTGCTGGTTTTTTCCTTTATGGAATCTTGATTAATGGCCCTTTTATCAACTCTGAAATGCATGGCTTTTATTTTCTGCAAACAGAAATTACGAATGGCCATCTGTGTTCAATTTTCCTGAATTAGCTGAGGATCCCACAATCCACTCGGGGTGGAGCAGGGATTCTGCTCTGATTGTGCTTTAGATACATTTTGGATTGGAACCCCTTTCCAAGATGCGTTGAAATCTAGGTCCATACATAATTTAGGAACTGCTGAATGTCTTCCTGGGGATTCACCTGAATCTTTGAACAAGATACAGTAGAATATAAAGACAAGCAGAGCATTTCATTGAAGCATATAACTACAGCGTTTACCAGCAGTTGGCATCACAGGTAGATGAAGGCATCTACAAAATAATGTTTAATCCTAGTTAGCACAGATACTCACAGTGCTTTTACATACCCAACATCACTTGGCTCTGAGCATCTGGAGTGCACTAATGTCCTACTCAGTACCTGGTGTTCCATCTGGACTGAACACAAGGAGGCCCACTGAATCTCCCAGCTTAAATTTTAAGATCTTTTTGGCTCCCAGGCACATAATAACAAGGATGTGAAGAGTCCCAGCAGAAGCAAATGGCTTTTCCAGATGTGCGGTCTTCATTACACCTTGCTGACTTAAATAATAGTAAAAAAGCGAAACTGCAATTTCTTTCAGCCAAATTCCATAAAAACTCCACAAATTTGCAAGACAGTAAAAAATCACTAATTGCTTTCTCTTTATATTGGGGTTTTGGGACATGTGGATTAGCTGGGCTTTGTCTTAATTTATAGATCGGGGAAGTGGAGAAAATTTGCCGATAAACGCAGCAAAAGTTAGCAAAGGTTATTAAAAATTTATACAGTGTGACACTGGTTTTAATACCAGGGCCATCTGTGCATATTAGCCTAGAGAGTTTATGCAGCTTTTCTTTGGCTTGACAAGTAAGTGATTTTTTTTTTTAATCCACTATTTCTTTTTTCTTCTGCTCTGGAATCTACCCAAACACACAATTTGATGAACTTAGGGTAACTGGAGTAATTATTGTAACCTTTACACAAAATACATGTCTATAGCGTTATGATAATAAAGACCCCTAAGCATTGAAAAGCCCAAATATATCTAGCGAAGGCAATTTACGTAAATAATCCATTATCATTAGGTTTATAGAGTCAGTTAAGGGAAATATTGATGTGAAAATTCTCGTTACAACCTTAAGTCTGATCTGTAAGCTATAAGGGGAGGCTCAGTCTATACACACATTGTTTAAACAATCTGTCAGCTTGCTTGTGGTCAGGGTTAAGGTTCTTTCTATCAGAGACATGGTGTGCTTTCATGTATTATGGATGGTAACTTTTTAAAATAAATACATATTTTTCAGTGCTTTTGTGGGGAAAAAAAAACAAACCTTAAAGCAAATAGCTTATTTAGTTCTTCAGTAGCAGCTCTTACAAGCAACTAGCAGACTTTTAATGATTACCTCTGCCACAGAGTTGAAGAGCTGTTTAAATATTTAAATCCCCTTTGCAGATCTTCCCTTAGAGTCCCAAGGTAGACTTAAGGGTTCAGCATATAATTGGTCTCAAGGAAAAAAGCCTGAGCAATACTAAAAAAATCCTTCTTCCAATTATATTAATAAAGTCTCAAGGGGGAAGTGGATACCTAGAAGAACCTAAGCTGTCCGATACTGGTACATCACCAGAGTTTCTTTCTGGGAGATCCTTAGAAGTTCCTCCATACTGAGAAGTCTTTTGTTACTACATTAATTTCTCCATCACATTGATGATCAACTTGGTAGTTCGAAAACTGTTCTTAGTTCTCTAGTTGTGGTGTTTGAACATATTTTCTTAGTTATTTAGTTGCAGTATTTCTTTTTCGGGGGTGTTTTTTTTTTTTTTAGAAAGGTTAATGGTTTTTTGTTTTTGTTTTTTTTTTAAAGTCATGTCAAGCCACTAAGATGCTTTTATTTAATTTTTCAGTCCTTGAAGTGTGGGCCATGAGGGTTTAGGAAACGTGAGAGGCAAGAATCCTCACGAGTGACATTTATTTTATTGAGAACTGCATGCTTGGGATAAACATGAGCAAGATTTTCGGTGTCGCAGTAAGCTTCTCTCTCAGAGGCCTGAGGAACGGTACTGTGATATGAGACATTTTTCTTTTGTGTATTCCATCCATGCAATTGGTCCAATACAAGGTATCAGCCACAAGAATTCTTAGCAGCATGAGAAGGTATTCCTACCAATGAGATCTGAATCTAGGAGCTGTGGTTGGATTATTAATGGAATGCTTTGAAGCTTCATGTCCTGGTTCTCAGGGGGGAAATAGAGATTGTGCGTAGAAACTTAGGTTGGAAGGGACCTCAGGAGGGTTGGAAGGGACCTCAAGAGGTCACATCTAGTCCAACCCCTTGCTCAAAGCAGGGCCATTTCCAACTAGACCATTCCAGCCAGGGCTTTTTTTGAGCCAGGCTTTAACGTGCAAGGATGGAGCTTCTACCACGCCTCTAATAGGGGTGTGCAAAATGGGCTGTGTTCAATTCAGATTTGGATTTGGCCTGAATAGGGGACAGTGATTTGATTAATTGATTCAGATCACTGTTCCTGATTCGATTTGCTGAATCCAAATCTGAAGATTTGATACTGATTTGGACACTCTGTCATTTGGCCATAGACACAGCTTTAAATGTTTTTTTTTCTACCTACTTCAAGGCACCAGGTGTGGGTCATGAATGCTGCAATGCTGGGGCAGATGGAACAGCCCACGGGGGGTGGAGGGGGGCACACACATGCTCAGCAGTGAACCTGGAAGTGGACCAAAAAGTACTTCTGGCCCACTTCTGGGTCCTCTGGGGAGCAGGCTGGGCTCCCCTCCCACACCCTCAGCTCAGTGATCGTCCATGGGGGGACCCCGGGTTTCGCCCCAGACACAGGAGGCACCATTGCTCCACCGTGCACTCCCCAGAAGACCTGGAAGTGGAACAGAAGTGATTCTGGTCCACTTCTGGGTCTGCTACTGAGCGCACTGGGGAGGCCTTCATTCTCTTGTGGGACGCTCCAGCCGCCCCACCATTACAGCATTTATGAACCACCTGGTTCCTTGAGGTATGTAGAAAAACATTTTAAACTGTGACAATGTCTGAACTGCCAAATATTTCCATATTGATTTGGAGGGTACCGATTTGATTCAGAGAAATTAAATGGTCTCCTGATTCAGTTCAGATTCGGAGATCCAGCCACTGAATTGAATCAGGGACTGAAGCTTCACACAGCCCTACTCCTAGAGTAACCCATTTCAGTGCTTCACCACCCTCCTAGTGAGAGTTTTTCCTAATATCCAACCTAAATTGCCTTTGCTGCAAAACAGAAATATAGTTTCTAATTTTACTTTAACTTAGAAGAGACATATGTTGCCGGGTTTAACTCATAAAATCTGAATAGCTTAGGACAAAAATCACAAAAAGGAATGAGTACGCCATCAGAAATGTACATAGGACATGGAAATGCCGCTAGAATTCAGTACGAAAACGTTCCCTTTCTTGGGTATGTTCAGCATTGCATGCTTCAAAATGGTGGCAGGGGTGCTTTAACTAAACCTCATTTGATGAGCTTTAGTTAAAACACCCCCACTGCCATTCTCAAGTATGGGGATGCTGAATACACAAGGGCCCAAGGCTGCTGGATAAATCAATTCTGTGACTGATCAAGTCTGCTCTGATTCACTGTAATTATAACACATCAGAACAGGTTTCCTGAACAGCTACAAGCATTCTTGGTACTTAACTAAAGGCTATGTACAACACTAAACCAGTAGATCTCTTAAATTAATGTGCCGCAACGCCCAGCATTATAGCATCTAGGTGCCCCATCCTGAGTGGAAGATGACATCTTCCTTCTAGAATGAATAAGACTTACATGAGCTGCATGTTGAAAGTGTCTGGATCTGATACGTCTTCATTTGCTATTATTAATATGGTTTGAAGTGGGAGTGGGGGGGACAGAAATTTCATATAGTCCCTGATTTGTGTTTAAACCTAACTTTTAGTTTTAGACCCATAACTTGTGGGCCTGACTCCGGACCCACAACTGATGAGATGTTAGTCATAAGTATTTGATTTGCATATGCAATGTACTCAGATGTCAAAATGACATCAGTTTTATTCACAAATGACTCCATGTGTCAAGTTACACACACACACACACTAATCTGTGTCCACAAACTTACAGGATAGAAAGAGCAAAAAAATCTGATAAGAATCTGGTACTTTATCTGAAAACCTCTTACGACTTCATGAATTTTCTTGTCTTACTACTTACATTCATAAATTATTTACACAGACACTTTTAAAACCCACTGGAATAGGAGTGGTTCTGTTATGAGAATGAAAGAAGCTCCCAAACTGGTGTCTTTTGTGATGGGAGCAGGATGTAGATCCAGGTCTTCTAAAGTGAACGTTTGCTTGGTGACTGTATTTATTGAATGGAGTCCGTTTTCCCTCAATAGACTGTGTTGAGACCCATAAATGATAACTATATATAAATGGAGAGAAATTACCTTCTCCAGATCATAAAATCATAGCAAATTAGGGATGGAAGGGACCTCCGGAGATCATCATAGCTGCTACGTTGAGACTCCGTCTTGCAGTTGCCTGTATAAAAATATAATATGATTAGGATAAGGACCCTAAACATGAGATAATATAATGTAGCATTTTTTGATTTCCCTCATGAGGTGTGTCCAGAAAAATGGGGTCGTGCAGTATGTGATGCCACAAACACGTTTGCATTGCCACATACTGCATAGTCTGGTGTTCTCCATGCCGCAAGGGCATGCTGCCTGAGTATGTGCTGTGCTGGGTTTTTAGTTGCCCTTGGGGAACCAAACATCCCATGCCCATGGAGTTTAAATAATAATAATAATAATAATAATAATAATTGTTGTTGTTATTATTATAATAATAAAGCTGTACAGAATTCCCTTTTGAAAACCTTCTTCAAGTATTTCTGGGGTTCAAATATAAAGATATTCCTCATAAAACAAACCCATTTATTGAACACCCCCATGCATAAAATTGGAGAAAACTAAACCTCTTCCCTGGGCACCATTAAGAGAAGGTATTTCCTTTCTGCAAGCACTGAGTCTATGTGGGAAGCAGAAAAAAATAGTAAGGGGAAAATGAACACAGCATTAAGCTGGCAAAACACAGCACAAAAAAAAAAAAAATCCCAAACCAAAATGAGCAAGAAAAACAATAGTATGTTTATAGAAGTACCAAGTTCGACACTTGCTTCTTGTTCTTAGTTACTCCACCTGTCAGGTGAGTGTCTGATGTGTAAATGTAACATGTAAAGGCCCTTGTCCCCTCCCATGGTTGGATGGTACTAGTTAGTTGAGTCCTAGAACGTGGAAGTCCAGCCTATGTCAAGGGTCCATGCTTAGTCCAGTGCTTTTTACCACCTTTAGTAATGATTTGGATGTGGGGGTGAAGAGCTCACTGGCCAAGTTCGTGGATAACATCAAGTTATGGGGGAGTGCGGTCATGCTTGAAAAAAGGCTGCAGATACAGGTGGACCTAGACAGCCTGGCAAGTTGGGCGGATCAGAGCCAGAGGGTGTTCAGCACTGAGCAGCGTAAAGTTCTCCATCTAGGGACGAACAGTCCCCAACATACAGGCTCAGTGGCACCATACTGATTAGCACCACGACTGAGAGGGATTTAGGAGTAATAATAGACCATGCTATGAACATGAGATGTCAGTGTGACACTGTAGCCGGCAGGGCAAACAACAGGACTGCCGTGCTCATGTTGCACAGCAGTGCTCATCTGGACACAACCACAAAAGTCAGTTCCCAGCCCATGAGGGAAAGGGGAAGTTCTGTCTTGCTTGCAATAATGCGATATCATCTCTGTGCCATTACCCCAGCTTCTCCATCATCTCTTCCCAGACTAATATCACTAGCTGCAATACCAGATCCATGTTCTCAGGCTCTACATTGAGCTGGTAGTGGTTATAGCCATGGGGACATTGGGTTGATGACCAATCGAATCCCTGCCAGAATTCATTCATCTCTGCCATCGTATTATGGAGAGGGCTCTGCGACTTATCAAAGTCTTGGATAGAGTCCTTGCAAGGGATTCACTTACTCTTATACACTAAGAGTTCTTTTTGTCATTCCTACTTCTGCCCAAGTGCCATTAGAAAGCATCTATAGACAACAAAAAGATATGCTGAGCCATCATTTATGGCATGAAAAGTACTGTTATCTTTCCGTTCTGTCACACAGCAAAGAGAATAACGTCTTCTAGCTCCTATACAAAAGAAAACTAATATGAATTTTAACCAAATAATCAAAATATTCACAGTGGGAGGCTAGGTAATGAATATGTAAATAAGATTTTCTTGATCTGTTTCTTCCATCTCTTCACCAATAGATGGTGGCAGAGCTCCTTCCAAAAGCTGCCATAGGCTTATTGTTATAACAGAAAAAAGTCTTCTCTTCTTTTCCCAGCCTCTATAATCCATATTCAATTCTCTCAAGGGTAGCAAGGCTTCTGATTTGCACTATTGGCCTATTTCCTTTTCAGTCTTTCTTAGAAGACTCTTCAGAGACGTCTAGGAGAGAATGGAAACTATTTTTTCTCCATCTTGTCTTTTTTCCCCAAGAAAAGCAGTACGGAAAGAAACATGCTGATCTATCTGGACCTCAATAGGTAGCCTGGGCCTTTCCCCCCTTCGGAATAACTGCTGCAACAGCTTATATAATGACATGGTAGATTCTTTTATCTCTTGATGGCTTCAAATCAAGATGGAGTTACACTGTAACTCAGCGGGAAGTTCCTGGCTTGGTGCAATGATCATGCGTTGAAATTCTGCAGCTTCTATAGGGAGGAAGTCAGACTAGATGATCATAATGTTTTATTCTGGCCTTAAAATCTATACATCGATGTGAATCTAACACTTGAGTGACGACTGTTGCATTTCCATGAGGAATAATAGAAAATAACATCAGGGAAAAGATTACAATAGCATGAAGATTCACTGCAGGAACAGAGGTCCATTTGAACTGTGTATTCAGGACTTTTTTCCCCTCCTTTCTTTGAAAAATGACTTTCACTATAAATAAGTCCCATGATATGGGCAGAACTTGACTGTGGAATACTGTGAGAAGTTGTGCCTTCAAGTAAGTTTTAAATGATCATGGAGAGCACCTAAACTTTTATTTTACCAAAGCATTATCATGTGTATAGAAAATATGCCTTGTGGAATACTTTTGATTTCCTATGCCCTTTTCCTTTTCAGAAATGAAATGCCCTGCTCTGCACCTCATTCTTGGGTCCTGCTTAAGAACCGCAGTATAACTTCATTATTTTCTGGTCAGGTTAAATGGCTTCCAAGTGACCCAGAGAATTAATATAATGATTAATTTGCTTCTTTTCTTTTTTTATTTAATTCCATAGGACCAACTATATGTAAGCAGAACCCCTCCAGAGCATTTTGCATCATTGTCACAGTTGCTCATGCAACATCTGAAGCTCTTGGGCAACTCACTGCTACAACTTTCTATCTTTGCTCTTTCTTTCTTCCTTTGACTACCACCATGCACCACACCCTTCCTCCATGGTATTGCTCTTTACACAAAGGAGATGTGTGTTTTTTTTTCACCCAGGCAAGTAATGGATGTTTTAAAGATAAAGCAGCCACAGGCAAATCTGCTCTCTTCTTGAAGTGATCCCAATGTCTGGGAATATACTTCTGTCAACTTCAAAAATGATTATGGCATCAGTATAGACATCTGAATAAAGACCACCCATCAGCTGATAAGCAAACCAGGCATTAAGAAGTTTAAGGCATGAGCGAGAACAAAAATATGGAAACGATTGTAATTATTAATGATTCTTAAACTTATAATTATATTGATATTATAAATCTGACCTAACTTTGTATCAGTATAGCATTGAGAAGCTAGATCAGGAACCTCTCCCCACATGTCACATAACAGAAGAACAAATTTGGGAGGCTTAGATTTATCTTGAGCAATTAACTTGTTAAAATTACAGTTAACTTGTCTTCATTAGCATTTTGACCCATGCTAGTTATATATTAGCGGACATAAAACATGCTTTTATGGGGAGGGGGGGATGAACACGTTTTTTGGTGAAGTGATGAAAATGGAGTTTCATATGACCCTTCTGAGGGAGGATAAGCATGGTGGGGTGGGAGGGAAGGGCCGAACCCCATTGACCGCTGAACAAGGAGACCAGAAACCTAAATTTGAAGCTGTTTAAATGCTTTTGTTTATTTTAGGGCTGTGCAAAGCGCTGGTGGCCGATTCGATTCGGGGAAGAGATGGCCCAATTCGGAAGCCAAATCTTCAAACCTGAATTGAATTGGGAGACCCACTAATCTCTCTGAATCACATTGGAAATCCCCAAATTGATTCAGACAGATTTGGCGATTTGGCCACAGACTGTACAGGCAGGCACTCGGCACTGCCAGCAGGAGCAGTCGGACAAGCAGTCGGACAAGCCCCGGCTTGAGCCAGCAGCCTGGGAGAAACTGAGGCTTATCCAGCTGCTGCCCTCCCACCGGGGCAAGGCAGGCAGTGCTGGCAGCCTTGGGAGAAGCCTTGGAGGCTGGGGGGAGTGATCGGGAACTGAGGAATTGAATCAGGAACCGGGGAATCGAACCAGGAGCTGGAGTGAATGATTGGGGGCTGGGGGAATAAACACAGTCCTACCTCTGTGGTTCTGGTTTGATTCCCCCAGTTCCCGGTTTGATTCCCCGGCTCCTGATCATTCCCTCCAGCCCCTGCAGCTCCTCCCAGGGCTGCCAGCACTGTCTGCCCACCCCACTACGGGGGTGGGGGGGCAGCTGGGGGAGATGGACAAGCTGCAACTTGAGCTGGCATCTCTGGGAGAAGCCACAGGGGCTGGGGGAAATGATGGGGACCTGGAAGGAATGATTGGGGGCTGAGAGAATGAACAGGGGCTTGCTCCCAGCTCCCGGTTCGATTCCCCCAGCTCCCTGATCAGTCTCCGTAGTTCCCAGTCATTCCCCCAGCTCTCTGGTCATTGTCCCCAGTCCCCTGTGCCAGCGCTGCCTGCCTCATCCCGGTGCAGGGCAGCCAGACGAGCCGCAGCTTCTCCTGGGGGTGCCGACTCAACCCAGGGCTGCTGCTCCCGCTGGCATTGCCTGCCTGTACAGCTTATGGCTGAATAGGATTCAGCGCCAAATATCTTCAGACATGGATTTGGCCAAATCAAATCAAGACATTGATACGAATCACCGAATTGCATCACTGTCCCTGTCAATCACCAAATCCAAAGTGCGTACTTCCTGCTTTGCACAGGCCTAATGTTTATGTACCCTGTGCATGTTAATGGTTTGTGACTTGTTGATGGGTTTCTGGTGCTACTGCAATTCAAATACAATCTAATAATGATCAGTCTGTGCCAGCATTCGATGTCCAAACATCACAACTATACAGCTGGTAGGGAAATTAAAGTGATATGCATCATTAAAAGGCAAGACAAAATACTTAAATTTTCTCAAACAATTAATATCATAGGTTTGGATTGGCATTTTCTCACACTGGGTCCAATATATGGTTATTTGTGCAGTGTCCGAGAAACTTATGTGCCACTTACTATTAGGTTACTTACAGTAATTTCCCCCAAACATCAACATTACAGCACACAATCATACCCCTCAAATTTCCACAGATTAGAGGATAAAGACAGGGAGAGATGTTTTCTAAATGAGCTACAACTCCCTTCTCCTTTAAGTAAGTATGTATAACTTAATTACTATGAAAAGAAGGCTGCCTATTTGTATGGATGGACATTCATACATGTATTAAAAAAGACATTAACCACTCTATATAATTCTTTCAGGATAAGGTACTTTAAAAAGCACAGAAATTATACAGCACCAGACATGTCACATGAAACCCCTGCCTTTTGTTGCCTTGAAATATTTTGCAGCCCTCTTCACTGTGCCCTAATGCAAACTACTTAACCTGAAGTTCACAGCATTTAATTAGCACTCTCACCTCAAGTAGTTCTAAAAGCATCTGTGTTCTGAGAGTTATAGCTACACATTAGAGATGTGATGAGAAAGAAATATGTGATTTACATTTTTACGGATGAGTCACCTGTCCTGTACTTTGATTTTACAATATAGCCTTTTAGGGGCACTTAGAATATTTGCAAAGCTTGAGACATAAGATGATTTTCCGTAAGCAGAACATTACAAGAGCCTCCCTCAATTAGCCAAATTAAAGACTTGGAGAAGATTCACATATGTAAACAGAGATGTCTATTGCATCAAACTTCAATTAGCGAGTAGTGTGGGGTGAATGAAAAAATGGCAGTTTTATTTTGAGTAGACTTCAATGAACAGGCAGAAGTTGTAAGCCGAGGATGATTTAAAGAAATGGTGATCTATCTATCTATCTATACACACACACAGACACACATATATATACATATACATACACACACATATACACACACACAGTGTAGGTGTCATGGATATTGACTGTTATAGTTAGGGTCGGTTTCTATTCTACCTTTTAGGTGTGTAAGTGGACTGAGTTACTAAAAGTGCGATTCTATTCAACTTTGTTTGAATTGCTGAAAAAATGGTTGTGCAAAAGGCAGATGGGTCCTCCTCTCCCTCCTGCTTTTTTGTGACTCAGTCTAAAGGCTAAAATGACAACGTATTACTAAAGTATGTATGCCTTAATGCAGGGGTCAGCAGCCTTTGAGAACTGTGCAGATGTATAATACCTGCACCACCAAAGATCACCACCCCCTCCACAACACCAAAGCCACCTGCAGCCACCTCTGCCCAAATGACAGTGGGGAAGGACAGGTTTGGGAGGGACAACAAGCAGCAACTGCCATTGTGATGGTGACGGTGATGGTGGTAGTGGGAGAAGAGCAATGAGAGCGTTGAGGGGCAAGAAGGGCACTGCAGAAGGGATCAGCAGCACAGAGCCCAGTGAAGGAGGGAGGGATGCCTCAGGGAAAGCTGTGTGCTGCTGAAGTCTCACGCAACCATAGACTGGATCTAATCACTTTGTAGGTCATAGGTTGTTGACCATTATGTTAATGGAGCTCCAGGAACTTTAACAGAGTGGAATAGAATTGGACTTAGATGCTTAAATCCACTTAAACATCAAATAGATAGCATAGACTTTGGCCTTTTTGCTGATTTGGTTCTGTTTTTCAGACTCAGCTTCATTATGGTATATATAACTTGTTAATTCTTGTATTATCTGTGGGAGGGAAGGCAGTGGAAAAAAAAATTGGAAAGGGTAAGGGAAATATAAGATTGCATAATGCTTGTCTTACCCAGCAGCTGAACTTCTCTGATTGCTATATTTAGTCGCAAAACAAGTTGGGATTGATTTACATATGAATTCAGGGCATAGGACTGGAAGGGGGTTCTTGTTTCATTAAGACCAGACTTTTGTAAAATCCACATCATACAAATCCAGTCACAAGTTTATCAAGCTTCAAATTAAAAGCAGGTCTCTTGACCCTACTATGTTCAATAGAAGGTTATTCCAGAATATCAGTATTATGATGGCTAGAAACCTTCTGAATTCATTCATAACCGTTCTGGAACTATTTTTTTTAATGCAACCATTTCCCTTTATTTTAAATAGCTCTTTCCTCACCATCATTATCCCTTCTCTTCTCCTTTCCTTGAGACCCCTTCCACAACATCATTCAGTTGATATCCATAGATAAGGAGTTCTTATGGGTATAGACCAATCTCCAATCACTTGTACTGGTAAAAGTGGTATCAGGACATTATGTGCCCATTGGATAAGAAGTGAACATCTTGTGAAGGACAAACCATTTTATTGTTATCCATCAATTAGTCCTGCCTGATGGAGTTTCTCAGTTCTACTGTTTTTCTTCAGTTAAAATCTGGGAAGTTCCTTAATACTATGTTAAAGGAGCAGGAAGGTTGCAAAGCAAATTGCTCAAGAATTAGCAAGTGCCAACATCAAGTATTGTGTCTTTAAAGTATCATACCTCCGAACGTTTCAAGAATGGAAGTGAGGATCCTATTAGACAACTATCAGCCTGTCCCTTATAGTTGCCTGGCATTGTTATTTCCAGCTGTGAAGATCTTAAATCTGTTGCTAGTCTTGAAGTGAATATTTTCTATTTGATATCAATGAATTTATAGGGGTGTCTTACATTTTGGGGAAAGAGGAGAATATTTACTTCAGTAATTTGCTTACAAAAAAAGAACAGAAGCCAAATTTGGAACTTCTAAGTTTTCTGAATCTTAAGAATAAATCCCCTGATAGATGGGTAATAATGAACAAAGTACAGATGAAGCATTGTCCTGGGTATGGTAAATATAATTAATCTTACGGTAGCACTGCGATTTAACACAAAGGTATCCTGCCAGCACCTGTCCTTGGGCTAAATAATCTTGACTGGGAAATAAGTGGATGAAATGCTCCTATACTGATCAAAGGCATTACAAGAAATGTCCTGATGATTCAGTAGGTGACATTCTTACTGAGTCCCAATGAAGCAGTGTACCAACAGGGTGTCAGTTATCATTGTATTTTATAACACTTAGCATAACTGAATCCTAGCCCATGATTAGGTCTTCTAGGTGGTACGATAATTATGCTTGTAAGAGAAATATAAGTTACCTGGGCAAGAGATTTGTCACGGTCTAAATTATTCTTGTTCTTAAAATAAATAGTTTTAGAGGTATTAACTAGCCATAGCTCCAACTGGAGTGAAATTAATGATAAGCACCTCTGACTCTTGGGTCACATTTTATTTTACTTTCCCAAATATGGTTTACTAGCCAACAGAAGTCAAGCTAGAATTCATTGGCCTTTATGCTTTCAT
Organism: Caiman crocodilus; assembly: GCA_030014935.1. Lineage (NCBI taxonomy): Eukaryota > Metazoa > Chordata > Crocodylia > Alligatoridae > Caiman > Caiman crocodilus. Next base: position 58,627,039 of record JAGPOW010002514.1, on the reverse strand, counting down.
GTAACTCATACTTTTAGGGCACATCTGCATGCGCCCTCCATGGTGCAGTTGCCACTGCACTGTCATTTAGTAGTTGCTTTAGGAAGTACTAAATGATAGGGCTGTGCAAAATTTTGACACCCATTTCATTTTGACACTGTATCGACTCATTTTGAGATCAAAACAGCAAAATCAAAATGAAACAAAGGTCGTCAAAATAGCCTTGAATCAAAATGAGGCTAGTTAAAATGTTTTGAAAGTCAAAATGTTTCGACCATAGCACTGGGGATGGGAAGTCAGTCCAGCAGGGGGCAGGGTTGCAGCCAACTGGGCTGCCCCTCCATTCCCCATGCTAGATGATGCCGGGGGTGGGGAGGCAGCCTAGCATGATCAAACACAGCGGATAGAGAGGCAGCCTAGCAATCTAGCATAGGGGTTGGTGATCTGACAGCTGGGCTGTGTACCCACCCCCAGTGTGATCTAGTATGGGGGATGGAGAGACACGCCAGCTGGGTTGCTTTCCTACCCCTAGTGCAATCTGGGAAGTCAGCCCAGCTGAGATGACTTCCTGCTCCTGGCCCCCGATGAAGCAAAACAGAGAAGCTGTTTTGAGTCAAAATTATATTTGATACAAAACACTGCTCCATCCAGACCACAAATTGAAGTTGGAATGGAAGAGTGCCGTTTTGCACAGCCCTACTAAATGATGGCACAGTAACAGCCATTACTGCACCATCCCAGTGGTGCATGGTATTATTTTTAGCAGCTACATCACTGTATAGCAGTATAGCATCTATAGTGAAGTAGCTCACTACTATGATGAGGTAGCATTGGCATCATGGTTTGTGCCCACAGAAACTATGTCACTATAGCACGTTACTATGATGGCTTAATGTAATGTATAAGTAATGTTAAGTTGCCTGATGGCATCTGTTTTCCTTGTGCAATGTCTTGTACCACCTGATCCTCCTCCCCATGGATGTGACCCGATCTTCTTCCAGCTTGTCCAGGCCTTCCCATCTGGACAAAAAAATCAGCCATGAAGCTATTTTTGCCCAGACGGTGTACCACAGTGAACTTGAATGGCTGCAATGCCAAGGCCCAGTGGGTGATCTGGGCATTCATGCTTTGTTTCTGCGTCAACTATTATGGCGGGATGAGATCTGTCACTACCATAAATGTCCTCCTCATTAGGTAGTACTTGAAGTATTCTATTACCCAGTGTATTACCTGACACTCCCTCTCAACCATGGCATACCCGGTCTCCGCACGGCTGGCAAACGCAATCGGGTGCTCTTCTTGCCCGCATTTCTGGAGTAATACTGCTCCCAAAGCCCAGCCTGATGCATCTGTCTGTAAAATGAAAGGGGCATTAAAGTTAGGGGTGTGTGCAATAACATTGTGGTGCATGTGCCCTTAGTTATTAAATAGAATTTACAGAGTGAGCCCACAAGAGCTAGGCTCAACTTGCTGTCTTACCATTGAAAGTGTATGTAGGAGAAAAGGTCAATATATTCATCTGTGAGTCACACAACAGCAGCAGCAAAACATTGCAGGGATTTTCACCCATTGCTGGATTTGTGTACATCCTTGGAGATAAGAAATCCAGTTGCCAGCTGTGATCTTGTCTCATGAATCTAGCTACTCCCCTCTCCTCTTCCCCCTGGTTATCACAATATATGCTTAAAGGAAAAGGTCAAGGCGAGTTATATTATATTATATTAATTGCCTGCCCCTTGTTACATTGTAGCCATGCAAATGCATGTGCCCACAAAGCTTGTGACATTAATCTCTAGATAAGAGTTCTAAATGAGAAAATTTCCTTTTCCTTCCTTGGATACTCTCTGGATTCAGGGATGAAGCATTCATAATACATACCTTCTAACAAATAATGTTGTATTGCCACTAGCACAGCCTAACACTAAACATTAGGTATCGTTATCATTTCTCTCTCCTCATTTCAGTTCAGCTTGGGTACTGTGTCTTTTAGGGTTTTTTTTTTTAGTAGCAGTCATCTGAAGTAGCTTCACCAAGGCCAGGAGAATTATACCAGGTATTAATTTGGCCCATTCCACCTGCAAAGAATCAATGGCAATTGATCATATGCTTCTTATTTTGCAACTTTTTTTTACAGTGGAAAAATAAGGGAACATTTCTTTCTCTCCTTCTCTTTAGTATATATTGACTAAGTCTGAAACTAGGCCTCCACGGATGGTAGGAAAGTGAGACAAAGAAACTATAGATTAATTTAAAGTGGTTGAAGTGGTATGAAGTGGTTAAGAACACATTTATGTATATATACTCCATTTTCTGTATTGTGTCATCAAAATGAATTCAATATGAGTGGGCTTTCCTTATTGACTTGGAAGTTGGCAAGGTAGTCAAGAAACAGAAAATGGATTAAAATCATAATGTATTTAAATGCAAGAGAAAGAAATAGTCAAATGGTAGCTAGTTGTGAATACATGTGTTAGCCTATGGATGGGTCAAGGAATTAGGTATTATTAATTTATATGATTTATATGCTGCCCTTCCCAACAAATGCTCATGGAATCTTAAGAGAACTGAACAACCTAGAAAGGGAACTTGAATATCAATATAAAACAGAAATCCACGAAGCAACACCTGAGCCTAGCTTTGTTTCCAAAATGCCCAAATGGGAAGATCTTACATCATTTCTGAAAAATTTCCAGATTCATGCTCATACAGGCTTGATGAAGGAGGCAGTTCAAGAGCTGGAAAGCAACTGCTGAGAACAACCTCCCATGCATTTTCACCAAGTGGACTGGAAGTATTGATGGCACTTGCAAGAAGTTCCTCTTTACTGATCATATTGGGCCCTAAGGGAGAAAGTTGTCCCTTAAGTATATAGAGCCCAGACAACTTTAGGACCTTATAGATCAACACCAGCACCTTGGATTGAATCTGGAAAGCTATTGGGAGGTAGCGCAGGTGCCGGAGGTCTGGAGTCATGGTGGCTCACCCCTGTTAGAAGGCAGGCTGAGGTATTCTGAACCAGCTGCAGATTCCAGACCATTTTCAAACACAGCCCTGTATAGCACATTGTAATATATCACACTGTACTAGTCTGGCCTTGAAGTTACAAAGGCATGAATGATGGTCTTCCCATGACCATCACCACTATCTTGCCTGGATTCAGTTTCATTTGGTTTACCTGTATTTAGTCACCAGTTGCAGCCAGGCACTAGGAAAGGACTGAGTCTCCAAAGCCAGGGTCAGAAGAGAAGGAGAGGTAGAGTTAGTTGTCATGGGCATGCTGATGACCCCTCATTTCAAATCTCTGCACAGTCTCACCCATCAACCTCATATACCCATTAAACAGGAGGGGCAACAAACAGGAACCCTGGGGAACTTCACAGGAAAGGTTTCTGGGGGGCAACAAGTTCTTACCCATTAACACCCCTGGGACCTTCCTGCTAGAAAATGTATATAGATTTATGTTATTAGTGGGTGTAGGTTGTAGCCATGTTAGTCTAAGGACGTAGGCAGACAAGGTTATTTGGGTAAATCTGATATCTTTTATCGATAATATACAAAATCTATAGTATATATAAAAAAATCCAACTATTTAGTTGGTCTAATAACAGATATCAGATTTACCCAAAGACCCGTGTCTGCCTAGGCTGTTAAGAGAAATTTGGAGTTGCGTGGCCTGGCATTTATTTCCTTGGTCAGTTAGCTTGATTAGCCAGCTGACAGTTAATAAAAGCTTATCTGGTTTATACTCACCTTTGACCCTGCAGAAGTGGGGCTGGAAAAAGTGTCCCTGGAGACTGTAACAATATGAATTACATAAACAGCCATATTTAAATGTAACTGTGACACAGTTACAACATAGCTTATAGTAGCCTGTGTGGTCATATAGGCACACATGAAAGACCCCCATTAATCCATGTATAGTGTGTAAATGCCAGGTTTAGGCATGGGTAGAACAGGAACGAGTGGGCAAATCTGGGTTCTCAACAGTGGCCCTGGGATTAATACAGGTTTAGGCAAATAACAGAGTAGCCTGCATTGAGGCTCAGGTATGTAACTTGAAGTTTCTAGGGAAGTACAGATAATCAGAAGTGGCATCAAAGACACCCCATTCTGGGAACTTGAGCATGGGAGAACATGCAGCATGCAAAATTGTCTTCTTCTCCTGGGCTGGGACCAAAAGTGTATGGTCTTAAGATGATCCAGGAAGAGCACACAGAAACTTCGGAGACTTCCTCAGCCTGATGAAGTGGTGTTTAAACATGAAAGCTTGCTAATTCCACCCCCGACTATTTAAGTTGGTCTAATAAAATACATAAGATTCACCCAAAGAACCTGTCTGGTCTTAAGATGAAGAATTTATCTCCTAAACAAGATCCTTTTCTCTCTCAATATGGTGCAAATAAAGAGTAACCTTTTTGAAATCAAGATCATTTGGAGAGCTGAGGGGCTGGCATTTGCAAGATGAGATGTTGAACATCTTCAGTTCTTCACCTACTAGTTCTCAACATCCCCCAGGGATCTATGAGAGATAACCAGGTCTAACCCCCTGCTGTTCTCTCATGGAAGTCCTTGGCAGCTAAAGGACATTCAGACCAAATCATCAAAATGATAGAGAAAAGTTATCACCCTGAGAAACCTTTGCTTCTTGCATAATTTATGGACCATCACTTGACAACATGGCTTTAACACTGCCAGAATTATTTAGGCACTTCGCCCCCATTGATTTAATTTGGATTTAAACATACAAGTATGAATTTAAATACTTGATTAAGATGTCCAAAATTTAATCTTAATCTATTTTTATCCCCATGTTTACCTTCTTTGAAATGAGTGTAATAATGCAAATAGTTTTCATGGGTTCAAAGTTTTCAAGGCCGAAAGAAACACTTAGATTATCTGATATGGGTTCCTGTAAATAAAAGCTCATAGAATTTCACCATTAGTCCTGTGTAGAACTGAATCATCTGTGTCTGATTAGGGCTTGCCTTTGAGAAACGTATTCAGTTTTGATTTGAATTCATCAAGGGATGAAACAGTCACCATTTCTCTGGACAGTTTGCATCAGTATTGAATCACCCTTACTGCTTTAATGTATGTCTTTTTCTCATTGAGTCTTATTTCTCATTAAATCTTTGCATTCTCCTCTGCCTGGGAAAAAGTATTTGGACCTGCAAGCTTGCAAAGAAATCCATTTCTTTTGCTACTGCTTAGTTGGTCTAATAAAAGATATTGCCTCAAGCCCAAGAGGTTTGTTTGCCCCATCTTATTTCTCATTTGAATAGGTCTTGGTTTACCTTCCAGCTAGAACAGGGTGAAACATTTTTGAAAACATAGGAATAAGACTATATAGTTTTGTGATAACTGAAACATTTCACACAGATGCAGTAATTCTGATGATGTGTTTGACAGGACGTTTTATGAGATCCTGAGCTCCCTGATCACTTCTGACAGAAGAGAGAACAGGAGCTTTCTTCTGGAGAAAAAAGGGGTTTCAGCACATTTCTGTTTTGTGAGAAATGTTCATCCCAATGCAGAATGAAAACAACTTTAGAAGCCTTAAAATTTGTTGCACAATTAATTGGTATCTTCTGGCCATATCCTTCAGCCATTAGTCTTTGGTGTCCCTTCTCTCTGCGGTTAAAAGACCCTTAAGGGGGCTTACACAAGTGACATTTGTCATGCGCTCCAGCTGCTGATAGTGCTCTACAGTTGCGATGACACACATTTATGGCTATACAGCAATTTAAAAATAACTGATTGCTCAAAAAAATTAGCTCTCAATAAATCAGCTAATACCTGAAGGCTCCTTAAAGCACAGCACCTTGGGGAGCTTCTGTTTTGTTTCCCTCTAGGGTTAATTTTTCACATGGATGGGGCTGGGTTGGTATTTGCACTGGTGAGCACCCCCTCAACCCCATCCCTGGGGCTGTCACAGAGAAGAGAGTCTTCTCCCTGTGCAGCAGGGGAGGGATGAGGAGAGAAATGGGGATGAGAAGGGGACAGCATGCAGCTTTGTCGTGGTCAGAGCTGGGGCAGGGTGGGGAGGCATGGAACGGAGCCCCCTCCCCCATGTGCCAATATTTATAACTGTAACTAAATTATCCCTCAGTTGTTTTCCTGATAAGTAAAACTGATTAAACACAAGGGACATTCTTTTCCTTTTCCTGAGAATATAACTTTATTGATTTAAGATTATATTTTAAGCTGCACTGTTTAATTTAGGCTTCCCATGTAGCCCAGTTGTGCAAATCAAACCAGCGGCAGAGACAATAGATGATTATATTTTTTAAGCTATTGAATTGGTGCACATGCTACTGAGCAAACAACATGATGCCGTGCTATTCAAGCCTTGATGGAGTTATGGCTTGACGCTTTGGTAGCATGCAACATCCGGGAGGAGATTAGTAAACCAAGTGGCAGGTCACCAATTACACACTGATAAATTGTTGCCCGGCAAACAGTATTTTATCATATACTCACTTTAATCCTTCTAAAAACATCAACATCCTTACCAAGAACTGGCAAGTTGTTGCATTGTTTTCTTTCTCTAGTGAGTTATCCTCATTATCACATTCTGATTAATTGTGTGAAATTTAACCCTTCTTGTGTAAATGTGTTTCCATATTTGAACAGATTGTAAATTCCAAAACAGGATTAGCAATTCATCCTAAAGTCCTGATTAGCTACCTTAAAGTAGTCAAATCCAGACTCCCTAAGCACAACAGTATTTTAGAGGCTGTGCCAATAGATTTGTTGTAGGTATAACTTTTCTTCTCCTCCACAATTAGCAGGGTCTTTGAACTACTGCTACTGTTGGCTTAGAAATGGTATTTAAAGGCCTGTTGCTTGTTTGTTTTTTTTGTGAATTGGTGTACAGGTATAGATATATGTATTATAAGGAGTCAAATTGGCAGCGAGGGTTAATTGGATTTCTAAAGAGCTTGGGAGATACACACAGAATTTCTCATGGCCTTGGAAATAAATGAGCTGTCTAGAACAACGAGGCCAGTGGATGGTCACAGCCTGAGAATTGAAGAGGGGCATGCCATTACATGAGATCACAGCCTTCAAGGCAGATGTGTTGTCTAACACAAGGACACACAGCTTGGGAACCAAAGAAGTATGTGCCATACTGTCCCATAACACAAGATAAGTGTCACCAGAAACATGGCCTTAGAGAGCAGTGGGGGGGGGCTAAGTCCCAGTTTTGAGGGAACAGACCAAATTAGGAGAAAGCCCAGAAGGCTACATGGACGTATGACCACAGAGAGACAACCAACCAGAGATAGCCACAGATGACGAGTCATCAAGGGAAAAGAGAATACAAAAGCAGAGACTTGAGATTAACAAAGGGTCCCTCCCGTCTCTCCTTGTCCCTCCCTTTGTCTTGTCCATCCCTCCCATCTTTCCTTGTTGTCCTCCTCCTTCTCCTCCCTGAGAGGGGCCCCTCATCCCTACATCCCAGGAAGGGTCCCCAAGGCCACCATGGACTGAGGGCATACCAGCAGCCCAACTTATCGACCCCACTGGAGGGGGGCTGTGGGCCTCAGCATGCCACCTCCAGACTGCTGACACCTAAGAGAGAGGGCCTTAGAGTGGAGCCTGCACCCTGACCAGATGTACTTTGACTCTGATGACAGCTCTAGGATTGGTAGATATAGAATTGTTTCATTGTTTGTATTGTTGCTTTTTTGTTCTTACTCTATATCAATAAATTCACCTATTATTGACTGGTTGGTGTCCTGGTCGGTCTGAGGGTTGTGCCTGCCCGGAACAAAGGTACAAAGTGCTGGGTCTAAATCCAGTGTCTACACTATGAGAAATCATACTCAAGAAATTAAATCAAATTATGATGTGCTTCAGCTCAGTTAAATGAAATGAAAGGCCAGATGATTTATTAACATGTCACTGGATTTAAACCAATTGTCAGTCTTATAATCATGGACAGTGGGTTGGAAGCAACCTCTGGTAAAAGCAGGACTAGATCATCCCAGCCAAGGCTTTGTCTAGCTGAGACTTAAAAACCTCCAGATATCTAACCTAATCTTACCTTTCTGCAACTTGAGCCCATTGCTCCTTGTCCTGTCATCTGCCCCCACTGAAAACAGCCCAGCTCCATCCTCTTTGCAGCCCCCCTGCAGGGAGCTGATGGCTGCTACAATCCAAAAGTTCTTTCTATGTTTGGACCAATACAGAATTAAATTGTCTCGTGCTTAGGGCAATGACTAAATAAAATGTAGCTCCCAATTTTTAATGGTACTATTCAAATGGAAGGCATTTAAGAATCAGAGATGACCTTTTGTTTCCTTGCGGTCATTTGCAGAGAGTGTTTTAATTGTCTCAGTTGCCTGTTTGACACTTGCACTTAGATAAGGATTCTACTTCCTTACATACATAGACATGTGCGCTACACGTGTAGAGTAAGGATGTGCAGTAGGCTATGTGCTGGCCATGTATATCCCTGACTATATGCGTACACAGCTTGTGGCTGTGTATCGGTGTCTAAGGTCCCACAATGTTGGCAGCCCAAGGCCCATTAATAGCAGATATTAGAGGATGAAGGGCCCACCCATATTGTAGCACCAGTAGCTGAGTGTTTATGGCACTTGCTTCTCAAAGAGGCTAAAAATTATTTCCCTAAGGTAGTTTACTATTGACAGCAGAGACATGCCTACAGTTGACATAGAAAACACTAAGGTAATCTGAAAGCCAATTATTTTTCTGATCATATTTTAACCTTAACATCATGAAAAGATGTATAAAAGATGAGAAGTCTAAAGGAAAAAAAAAATTGAGCACAAAGAAATAACAACGCATTTCCTCCTTTGCACTTGAATTGCCTTTGAAATATCTGAAAACTTAATTACTGAAGAGAACATCCACTTTCTTTTTTCCTGGATCCATTCCTTTTTTCCCCTTCCATATCTTTAGCCCTAATCTTGAAATGATGTGGGTGAAGGGCTTCATAATTAAAGGAGATTGAATTTGATTGAAGAAAGAGTTATAAAATCTTTATTAGGAATTTTAAAAGCCTTTAATATCTATAGAAGAAGACCCAAATTGGTAAGTAAATTTAATAAAGTCAAGATCGAATCAAGACACTTGTCCTTTATAGTTCCTTCTGGAATGCTATATATAGGATTGCATTTTTCAAGTGAAAAGGAATGTCTTGACTAAAAATGCTAATTTATTGGCTTTATGCTTTGTTCCTGGGCCTTGAAATGGGGTAATATCATCCAAACTGTGGCAAATGCTTTCCAGAGATTCACGCCCAAATAATCCATGACCTAAGGAAGAGCCTATGAACAGACAGACACATAGAGCTTGCTTACACAAACAGAGTTCTCTCAGAATAAGCAGTAGAGACTATCAAAGCAAAAGCATCAACTGACAAAGAACTGCTGCTTATTCAAATAAAATGCATCTAAATGAAGAGACAGGTTTTATTTCAGCACCAATCACTCCATTCACACCCAAGGGCTAGAGACAGGAAAGAGCTGATTTCCCCTGAAATGTACAACTGAAATGAACAGGTGCAAAATTTCCAGAAGTATACTGGATCTGGTTCAGCAAAAATGTTATACTAGAGTAAGGCATGTGTGTAGACAAGCTTCTAGATGCTGGAACAGGAATAGCAACTGTAGATTTGCTTAAAGAAATCAATTAAATAAATTTCTGAGAAGAACGTAAAGATAGAAAGGGTAGATGTCTTGTGGATGATGTCCTGACCCTCATTATGGCCTTGCAGACAGAGTAGGAGAAATACAACTAAATAAGAGTGATACAAAACACATCGGTACAAGTAAATAAGGATGGGATGATGTATAGAGGGCTTTAAGGGTGCTTACAAGAAAATCAAAGCTGATAGAAACCTTGAAGTTCTTCTTTTCCCTCTATTACCTTAAGGGACCTCCACCCCACTGATGTGGCATCATGAGCATAACCAGAATGTCTTCACAGTGTCCTTCCCAGGGTTTGTGTGTACAAGTGGGAGTGAGTGGGCAGGTCATGCTTGAAAGCAACACTCTCCAAGTGCATGGGGGTACGTTGTACACTTACCCCAAGAGTCAAATTCCTTCAAGTGCTACATTTGCAAGACAACCTAATTTAACACGTATCCAGGCCTCCTCCTTTTGCCATTTTCTTGAACTCTGGGCATAAGCTGAGCAAAGAGGTGGTTAGCTGTGTTAGCCTGAAGTTGAACAGAAGGTAGGGCAGGGTGACACTTTAAAGATTTAGCTGGGTTAGAGAGGCATGAGCTTTTTTAGGCAATGACCTTGTCAGTTCTTGAGAAATATTTTGGCCTCTAATGAAGTAGGTTGTTCCCTATAAAAGGTTGCGTCTCTCTAAATTAGTTAGCCTCTAGGGCTAAGTACAGACAGCCAAAAAGCCCACGGCTATATCAATTCAATCTTCACAGGTTAGTCTAAGCTGCACAGATTGAAATGATAAACAAGTGAACAGACATTCACTTTTGATTCCAGAAATGCAGCCACGTGCCTGCAGTGACCCAGGCCAGAAGCTGGGGTTGGGGGTGCTCGTGCATGCCTCCCTGCTTGGCTGGAGCAGACAGCTTGGGCCAAGGCTAGCCCACCCATCCTGCACAGGAGGGCTTTCGGGGAGATGCTGGTGGACAGTGAGTTAACTTGAATCTGGAGGGGATCTGGGACAGAAGTTCAATAGAGTTAACCTAACTTAGTGAAGTTTGATGCTACATCCATCCAGGATATTATTAAACTGGTTTAGGCCATTTGGAAAACAGTTTATGTGCACTGAACTTCTGTTGTGTTACAGATTTGAGCCAGTTTCTGATCACTTATACTGCTGTATGTGTAATTTCTTTCTCTAGCCCAAGGGGCCACCTTGCATAACTCTCTGGTGAGCATAATCTGGATGTCAGTGCAATGAGTCCTACTGGCCTGAAGAAAAGTTGGATTTTTCAATACCTTTTGTTGAAGGATTTCTCCTTGTTCTGTCATCATTTATGAGCCAGACACTTTGTACTATTCTGTGTTGTTCCTCTATTTGCACTGAAAATTGGAAGGAGAGCTCCCTCCCTAAAGTACACTCCATACAATATTCAAGCTGTAATAACTGTTGTGCACTTAACCATGCCCAGCGTTTCAAGAAAGAGCTGATGATATAAACTGTTTTGTGGGGGGGGGGTTGTTTGTTTTTTACCTCAGGCAATTCTCTGTACCTCCAAGAATGGCTGGCTAAGAAGCTTATGTTCCTATTTTAAATACCACACTTACAAATCATAAGACAAAATGCTTTCATTCTGGGTTTTTTTTTTTTAACATTTTGTTTTAAATTAATTGCTTCTATCATTTTCCTCCTGTCAGTCTGCTACTGTGAAGAAATGCAATTACAGTCCAAGAAGCTGATACCAAATTCAACCACACGCAGACAATGATGTAATGTACTTAGAAGTTTATGATGAAGTGTTCAACTTGAGGCAGTCAAGGGAGAGCCCCTGAATAATATAAACAAATATTGCAACGATAACCTGTTCCTACATCTTTCATCAAAGTATCGCTATGCTTTCCACAAGACTTGATTGCAATATCTGTGTTGTCTCTTTATGACTTGTTTCCCTGCATCATATGCAATGCAATAATGATATCATTTTTCCAATATATAAGTATATAACAGTATATAACTTATATAACATTAATAGCAAAATGCCTGTTAATGGCTCTGGCGTGTGACACACAACATGTGGGGGTGCATGGTGCACGGCTGGAGGGGCGGGGGGCGGTATGCACAGCCACAGAGCATGATTCTGGGAGTGCTTTCTGGCTCCATGGTGTGGGGAACAGCCCTGGGGTGTGGTGCAAGATGTGCAGGATGGTGTGGTGCATGACCACAATGAGTGGTGCATGGAGCAGCCATGGTGTGGGGAACGCCTGCTGGCTGCAGCTGTGTGGCATGGGCAGTGGTTCTGGGGTGTGTTGCACGGCTTGCAGAGGGGCATGGTGGGGGCATGGCAGAAGGAGAAGCTCTGGTGTGTGACATGGGGTGCATGGCTGGGGCACGGCGCATGGCTGCACAAGGGGGGATGTGCAGTCACAGGGCATGGTGTGATGAGTGCTCGTTGGCTGTCTGGAGTAGAGAGTAGACCCAGAGTGTCATGCAGGGCATGTGAGGTGGCATGGTGCATGACCATGGGGAGTGGCATAGGAAGCATCCATGGCACGGGGAACACTCATCAGCTGCAGCTGTGTGGCACTGGCAGCAGCCATGGGATGTGTTGTGGGGCATGCATGGGGGTGTGCCATGGGGCATAATGCAGGGAGTGCCCAATGGCTGCATCTGAGTGGCACAGGAGCAACTCCAAGCTGTGGTGCAGTGTGTGTGTGTGTGGGGGGGGTCCGTGACTGTGGAGAGTGGTGTGGGGAGCAGCCATGGTATTGGAGCACAGGGAATGCCTGTTGGCCGTGTGGCATGGGAAGCAGACCCAACGTGTGATTCAGGATGTGCAGGGCAGAGTGCGGGACATGGTGAGTGCCCGCTAGCTATGCCTATGTAGTGTGGGGAGCGGCCCTGACATGTGGTGCGGGGCATGTGGGGCAGCATGGTGCATAGCTGTGCAGGGGATGTGTGGCCACAGGGTGCAGCATGGGGAGTGGACATGGGGTGTGGTGCTGGGCATGTGGAGAGTGTGGCACATGGCTGCGAGGGGTGGCACACGGCTGCAGGGCATAGTGCCTCCACTCCTCCCACCCCAGATCCCTCCCCACTGTAACTGGAACGTCAGTGTGATCCTGTGGAGTTATTTGGGGAATAAAATGTATTTAAAACATGTAATCCCAGAGAAGAAGAATATTAAAACATTTATCTTGGGGAAATCTATGGTAAATTCCTAGTCTTCCTCTCTCTCTCTCTCTCTCTGATATCACAAGTCTGTATATGCTTGTTTGTGGAGAAAGCATTTATTGCAGTCACGTATAGGTTGCAGTAGGTTTCAAGTATACCTGCAACTGTCAGTTGAGCTGGGAAATGGTGGGCGGGGGGGCTGAGGGGAACAGAAGCCCCCATCACATACTGCCCCGGACCAGCTGTGCTTGTTGGGTGGGAACAAGGCATGGCCAGGGACAGGATTCCCTCTGCCACCCAAACAACGCTGATAGCCATTGAGGTCCCCAGCCCTGCCTCCTGCCTGTGGCTGGCTCCATGAGAGCCAGCTTGGCTGAAGCAGAGAAGTGCAGGCTGAGGCTAGCATGCTGCCCTGCATGGGGAGGTTAGCAGGAACTCACAAAGCAGCCTGGGATGCTAGGGGACAGTGACCTAACTTGGGTTACTAGGAGATCTGGTACAGAAGTTTGATAGACTGGTCTAACATAAATCATTTCAGTCTGATACTGCATCCATCCAGGTCTATCTTAGATTGGGTGCTATCATTTTGAAAGCAGTCTGTATGTGCTGAATTTCTGTTCAGTTATGGGTATAGACCAGTTTCTGGCCACTTAGACTGGTATAAGTTTAATGTCTGTACTTGGCTTTGGTTGAAGATAAAGAATGGAGATATGTGGGTCACATATGTGGGCAAAATAATTTTGCTGTGTGTATCTGCCAGAAGCAAAGCAGGAAGAGACTCACCCATGCTTTAACCTGATAGCCTAATGGTTAAGACATTAGTCCTAAGAGGTTCAAACCTGCGCATCCTGCATCCCAGAAAAGTGCGTTGACCACCAGGAGCATATGTTGGGTCTTATCCCATACCATTTTCTAGGTCACTTCTGAAACCAACCCACTGCAACTTGCATTTAATTAAATGGCTATAAACAGCAGCTTTGTCTAACTGAGAGCAAGGGCCCAGAACGGAAACCTCCTATCCAGGGTAGCAACCATTTCACTGAACCACAAACCCCTTGATTTAGAGCCTTCTGGTCCTACATATGCCTCTGCTTTGACTTCCCTAAAGGCTAATCAGAGGGGTTTGCTTGGCTGTGTCACCAGGAGCCTGTGAAGCCAGAGCACAGTCCTGCTGAACATGCTCAGTGGGCAGGTGCACATAACTGAATTGAAAACTTAAATGCTAAAAACATCAGTTATGCAGTGGCAAAGGAGCCTCCTAAATACAGAGAATGAAATAGGATTTAGGCCTTCATCTCCTTCTGTGGGATCATGGCTTGTAATCTGCAATTCCATCAGCACCAGCATTACTTTGGTATAATGGACACAAAATGAATGAATACAAATGGCATAAACAGTAGGGCTGTGCAAAATTTCACCAGCCATTTCATTTCAACACTCTTTTGACCAATTTCAAGGTCAAAACAGCAAAACCACAATGAAACAAAGGCCATCAAAATAGCACCCCCCCCGAAAAAAAAATGAGGCTGGTCGAAATGTTTCAAAAGTCGAAACATTTCAACCATAGGCTGGGGATGGGAAGTCAGTCCAGCTGGGCTGATATTTTATCCCCAGACCAAGACCAGGTAGGGTGCATTCCTGTCCCCCATGCTAGAATGCGCCGGGTGCAGGAGGAAGCTCAGTTGTGGCCTCCTACTCCTGGCACAATCTAGCATGAGGGACCGGGTAGCAACCCAGCTGAGCTGCCTTCCACCACTGAGTGATCTAGAACTAAGGATGGGAAGTCAGCCCAGCTGGGCTGATTTCCCATGCCCAGCAAAATGTCAATACAGCATCAAAACAGACTTCCTGTTCTGATGGAGCAGAGCAGAACAGCTGTTTTGACTCCAAATGAAATTCAGTGTGAAACACTGTTCCATCGAACCATTGAAACAGAACAGTGCCGTTCCCTACAGCCCTAATAAACAGCACTGGAGAAGGTAGCCAGGCCTCGTTTATTCCCATAGCAAGACCTGTCTATTTGACCCATGGGGTTTTACTCTCTTCTGTTTGCTGTCTTAGTGGTCCTATGAATCTTTCACTCAGCTCTCCAGTGTCCCAGCATTAACAAGAGTGGAGGGCAGCATGGTTTAGTTAAGGGTGATCCTGCCTTGAGCAAGGGGCTTTACTTAACCTCATGAGATTCCTCCCAGCCCTACTGTCCTACAATTCAATGAAGATGCACTTTGCCCTGCATGCCCCATAGCTTCCTGCTTATTTTTCTCTTCTGGGATCTAGAAACTATGGGTTCAGATTTTCTCAAGATTTCATAGATTTCATAGACATTAGGGCTGGAAAGGACCTTAGAAGATCATTAAGTCCAGCCCCCTGCCCAAGGGGCAGGAAGTCAGCTGGGGTCATAGGATCCTAGCAAGATAAGCATTCAAATTTCCCTTGAAGGCATTCAGTGTAGGTGCATGACCCACTTCTGGTGGCAAGCTGTTCCGGATTTTGGGGACTTGGACAGTGAAGAAATTCTTCCTTACGTCCAGCCTAAAATGGTCTTGCTAAAGTTTATAAAAGGATGGTAAAGGCCTGGATCCTACCTCCTTTAAATTATCTCTAATCACGTGGTTATTGGTGGCAGGGGGAAAAGGTGGGCACTGCCATTTCTTTTACTTTACCCTGAACTCAGTGCTGCTCTCTGTCAGCCAGAAGCATGAGTTCAGGCAGATCCTGAAAAAATGTCTCTATCTTACCCAGATCAGAACCCACTTAGAGAAAAGAAAGCCACACACCTCCCTAGGCAGCTGTGGAGATGCATAAAGCTATCCATTGTCATAAAGGGAGAGCCTTGACATTCTGCAAGGGAGACCATGATCCCCTGCTGGAGCGCACAAGGCTGCTCAGTGAAAGATGAGGGGGGGGGGGACTGGTCTCCTGAGCTAGTTTTAGGGCAAGAGACAGCTAAGCCCTTAGACATGTAGTCAGTCGACTAGGATCTGAGCCTTAGTCTCCCTAGAAACAGACTCAAAGGATGTCTGGGGTCAAATCAATAATGTTTTTTGCCTTGAATATGGCTCATAAAATATCAACAAAGTTAATGGAACAAGATCTAGGGAATGAGCATGGAAACATTTACTGAGTTTCAGATAATCACAAAGGGTCAGATAAGGCTAGAAACAGACATGCAGAACAGGATTCAATTAGCAATAATTCAGAGCAGGAACTAATCTTCAATTGTCACTACTAAGCATGTGCAGGGAGAATAGTGAGAATCTGTCTAGCTTTTTTTCTGAATTATTACCTGCAAAGTCAATAGGTGTTTATTATCATAGCGAGAGCAGGCTTGTTATCAGTCCCCTTCCTCCAGCCCTAATGGGGACAGCTGTTTATTCTGGATAATGCTGCACTTCACAGCACATATCAAAACCTCATGCTGACTTCCACCAGGCAGGTCACATGATCCCATATTCAATTAAGAGTCAAGTTTACTTAGTTGCAGTGAGTGGTTTCACACTTAGCCCAAGAAACTGGAAATCAGGTGGTGGTATGTCCTAAATGCCCTGCTCAAACTTTCATGGCAAATGTAAAAAGGGCCTTGTGGATTCTTTTCTGATCCTGCTGAGGAAACAGCTTGGATACAGGGTAAAAGTACAGTATATGGAGAGAAAAGTTATGTTGCAGAGCAGATGTCGGCAACCTATGATCCAAGGGGCTGTGGGCAGCAGGGGAGGGGGGTTTCCTGCCCCTTCACTGGACACTAAGGAGAGGTGGCAGTGGTAGGTCCTAGCACTGATCCTAATATCAGCCCACCTTGGATGGAAGCTGGTTTATTTTGGGCCACTGCCAGAAAAGGTTGCTGATTGCTGTACCAGAGGGATTCTTTCTAATCAGTTTACATAAAATACACAAGTTTCAAAACCATCAGAGCCTCACATACAAACTTAGACTGCCTCTTAATCCCTCTCCTTTCCAATCGTCTAAGTTTTCTTTTTAAAAATAAGGTGTCCAGTAATTAGGGGACAGTAATTAGGTTTAGGGAGCTGCTCCGTCACCGACTTGCTGTTCAACTTTGGGCCAGATTTAGTCATTGTCTCTGGTGCCCGTCCCTGGTGTGACATCCAGAAGTCTGTGGCAAGCGCTTTGGGTTTCTGCAATGTGTGAGGAGAGTTTTGAATAGGATACAGTCAGCATGCAGAGCAGGTAGCTACCCAAATCAACATGCTGGAAGTGCAGATGCTGTGGGATGACTAATAGAAAATGCTAAGACGGAGGCATATCTAGGTGCTTCTGTGCCTATGGGGGACAGGTGGGGGAGGTCAGAAGGGGGATGTGGCATACAGGGCACCTTCAGTGGCTGTGCTGTCAACTGCAGGAGCAGCTGTCCCCATAGTGCAGTGGCTGCTGTTTTTACACTGCCCAAAATTAATGCCCAGAGCTGATGCCCCTTAACCGTGATACTGTGTTGAGGAGAGGGGCAAATCTGCCCTACAGCTCAGATGCCTTACTCAGGGCTTCAGGAGATTGCTGTCTACCCAGAAACCACAGTCTGAGTATCTTCCTGAAGATACATGCCTAGACCCCTTCTGTCTAGTAGTGAGCAGGTGCACCTTTTAAAAAGCAGCCAGAGGAAGAACCCCCTAGTAGTGGTCGGAGAGCTCCATCAGGAAGTGAGAGATCCATTTCCAGTTGCTTCCTCAGATGGAAGGGTGTTAAAGCCCACATCTACCACCTCCCAAGAGAGTGTCTTGATCCCCCGGATACAGGCCATGTTGGGAAAGGATCCACTCCACCCCTTCTGTTGAAGGTGTGTTAGGATGCAAGAAAAACTCCAGATGCATTGGGCCAGACAGAAGAAGCTGGAGCTTCACACTGCAGGGCACACTGCTGCGGAGCCTGGACTTCAGTCCGTGCTTCCCACACTGTTTCCGCATTTCATATGAAGCAATCGCTACCAAGAAAAAAAAGTGTTTGCAATTGTGGACTCAAAGTTTTGGTCTCCTGGGAGGCATTCATGCTTTTAGCTCCAAAGTTGGCAGTTGCTGATCTTACTCATTCAAATTCATTTTGTACATCTTAGCTGTAGTTTGAAGGTTTGTTTTTTTCCCATCAAAACTCTCCTTCTAGTCTAAAATGTCTTCCCATCTCTCCTAGTTATATATGATTTCTAACCATGCTGCCCTAGTCAGGTTAATAGTATATACATTAGCTGAACTGATCATATTGCTCATTTTATGCCTGGCAAATACAGGAAAATCATCTTAAGGTGATGCTATAGTAATGGAGTTCATGCGTACATATGAGAAAGAAGCATAAGTACAAACTCGGGTACATAACTGACATATCTGTGCTAGCTCGTTTCTGTAATTAAAACAGCAAATTCAAACCACTGTGAAGAAACAGAACACCAGCTCCAGTAAGAGTACCATATGTAGGGAAATAGCACCTTTAATTACACTAATGACAGCCTGTGAAACACACACGCTTTAGCTTTCACAGTCTCTCCCTTCACGCGCGCACAGTCACGTACACTTGCAAATACATCTTTTTTTTTTTAACTAAAGCTGTTTCAAATGTAATTCCAGCCTTACACAGCTATGCATATAGATGCTACTTAAGCAGCACAGATATCACATGCACAGAGTGATGTGACTCCAGAGTGGTTTCAGCAGCGGTGTCACATAGGGAGGGGTCCTGCATGTGCCCTTCACCTCCATTTCCCAAGGTCATAGGAGGCAAAGCGCCAACAACTACCACTCGGTTCCTTTTAATCCCTCTTGGCAAAGGGTCAGGACATATTCAGTGTGTCTGTACTTGCAACTGACTACTTTTTTACACTGTTTTTCCTATTTTTGCTGCAGCCATGGGTGGATGAAGGCAGGGCGCAACAATGCAGTTGCACCCCACTTTGATTTCTGATCCACCTGATGCTTCTTCTCAAGGAAATCCCAGGATGTCAATCTCTCATTGTACTTGGTGAGGCTGCAGCTGGAGTATTGCATCCAGTTTTGGGCTCCTTGATTCCAAAAGGATATGGAGATGCTTGAGAGAGTGCAGAGAAGAGCCATGTGCTGATCAGAGGTAGGAAAACAGACCTTACAATGACAGGTTGAGAGCTATGGGACTCTTTAGCCTGGAAAAGCGCAGGCTCTGGGGTGATCTGGTGGCCACCTATAAGTTTATCGGGGGTGTTCACCAGGATCGGGGGGAACAATTGGTCACCAGAGCACCCCAGGGAATGACAAGGTTGCATGGTTATAAACTCCAGCAAGACCATTTCAGGCTGGATATAAGGAAGATTTTCTTCACCGTCTGAGCCCCCAAGGTTGGGAATAGCCTGCTACCAGCGGTGGTTCTTCCACCTACATTGAACACCTTCAAGAGAAATTTGGATACTTATCTTCCTGGGATCTTATGACCCCAGCTGACTTCCTGCCCCTAGGGCTGGGGGCTGGACTTGATGATCTTCCGAAGTCCCTTCCAGCCCTAATGTCTATGAAATCTATGAAATTTAAAATTAGCTGCCTGGAGGAGGAGTAGCATTTCTCTTCAGGCAATGCGGAGGGAGTCAACTGACTTCATGGCTCATTATCATCTCCCAAATTCCTGCTAATTTCTCTCCCCTCCACATATGTTAATGATCCTCCACTCTTTTAACAGTCTTGATGTTCCACTGTTCAAACTATCATTTCCTCTTCTATTTTGTTGTCTCTGGGCATGTCTATCCATGCATGTAAGGCAATTAACATCACATGAGTCTCTCTAAACAAGATGCATTAAGGGCGGGTATACACATGCATAAAGCAGGTATCAAATTTAGGTGGGAGTAGTTAAGGCACCGTAACCTCCATGTAAGCATGGTACGGTTCCTTAAAGCTATGTCAGCTATGCCACCGGGCTGTGCGCTGCTACCCAACATCACCAGGAAGTAAAAGCAGTGGTGCTTTTGCAGCCACTCACATCTCCCATACTTCTGCCTCTGGGAAGATTTCCTGGCCAGGAAATGTAGACCCTGCAGTGGTGGGATGCCTCACTGCCTGCCCAGGATTTAGATGCCCCTAGAAGCTGGTGTTGGGGTGCTTAAGGCAAGGTGCACTACATTTAGACCAAATTCATGTGTAGACATGCCCTTTAAACCATTCCTGGCATCGGCTGTCTTCTATTTCACAGTCCTGCAGGCTGTTTTTAGCTCTAGCCAAAAACCTTAACTGAGATGTGGTAAGATTACTTTAGGTGTGGAAATGTGACAGTGAATTTTTATAAGCACTTTCAAAAAGGTGTGATTTTGTTTTATAAATCTGAATAAGAGGTGAACATTTAACGATAAGGAATATGGGACTAATAAAAATATCATTTGATTATTCAAACTCTTTTCTGCCTAGTTTGTTGTGGTTTTTTTTTAACTTAAGATATAGTTTAGCAAATTAGATCTATATAATCTAGCATATTCCAACAGTTATAGTTCTTTTTGCTTTGTTCTTCAACTCAAGAATAGAGTAGTAGCCCCCCTAGCACGTTAATAAATCTTCTAGTTTCTCTTTAACTGGAAAAAATATGTGCTGTTTGATGTGTGATGATGTGCCACACCATCTCTGCCCCCCTTTTCAAAATCCTAGATCTGCCCATAACTACATCTCTTTTACTTTTCCTTGCTGCTTTGTTTCTTGGTAAACAAATAAATGCATACATAGTTCAGCGGACAGGAAAAGGGTTAGACAATAAGTACCAGGGTTTTCAGCCTCCTGGCTATAGTCAAATCACCAGGACTGAAGTGAGCCATCAAACCAACCAGGAGGTCCATGCTGGCTGCACCCAGCTGCTGAATGGCCAGAGTTGGAGGGGTTGGGAATGGAGCCCCCTCAATTCATGAGCCTGACTTGGCTCCCCTAGTACCTCAGCCAGGAGATCGGGGGCAATTCAAACCAGCCAGGAACTTCCTCTCTCTCCTAGCCCTTCCCTCCCCTGGCCAGCCCAGGGGGCACAGGTGGGCTGGTAGCCAGCACAGCTGTGCAAAATTTTGCCGGCTGTTTTGATCGACACTGTTTTGACTCATTTCGAGCTTGAAACAGCGAAATCGAAATGAAAAGGCTTTGGAACAGCCTCAAAAGGAAAAGAGGGCAGTCAAAACGCTTCCAAAGTTTCAAAGCGTTTCAAGTTTCAAAGCTGGGCTTGCTTGCAACTAAAGAGAAACTAAGGAGAGGGAGGGGGAAGAGGGGGAAGGACTGCTCTCATTTTGGCTGTGTAGCTGGCCAGTGACTGTGATCCTTCCCACTTACAAGTGACATGAGTTTTGCTCTGAACAGTTGGAGGTGCAGCTTCCCAGAAACCCCTGCACCTATCTCCTTGAGACTTGGCAGGCTTTGTGGCCTCTGCAGAGGCTACCCCCCCGGCAGTTTTCACCCCATTGCACCTTAACCCACACATACAGTCACACATGTCATGAGTTTTGCTTGTCAGCAGCCTGAGGTACAGTTTCCCAGAAACCTATCTCCTTGAATCTTGGCAGGCTTTGTGGCCTTAGAGTGGGCTACCATCCCTGCACATCTCATCCACGGTCAGGCAAGAGATGACAAAGTTATAGGTAGTTTTGTGCTTCCTCTGATAGCCTATGGGAGAAACATCAAAACGGTTTTGACGAAACGAAACAGAACGGCAGTTTTGAAATGAAACCAAACTTGAAACGAGACACTGTCCTGTCAAAATGGTGACGTGGAAATTGAAACAAAATGGTGCTGTTTCACACAGCCCTAGTAGCCGGCCCACCCCAGCCCTTGCTGGTTGATCATGTGAAAAATTAACCCTGGAGTGAAGACAAGTTCCCCAAGGCACTCTGCTTTAGAGCACCCTTATGTAATACCAATTTTTACCAGAGTTAATTTTTCATGCAGTTGGCTATTTTAAAAGTGCCCTGCAGCTGTGCACATGTGTTATTAGGGGCCAGATTGCTTGAAAAATGTAACTTCTGTCTGCGGCCCATGAGGAACAATGAGGTTATGTACTGTGTTGGTGTATTTCTGCTGAATTCAGAAGAGCTTGCTCCAAGAAAGAACATAACCCCTTTTCCTGTCTTTTAGGACAATATAAAATATATAATTAAATCATGTATGGATTATGTTATCACATGCTAAATGGGGAAAAATGGAATTAACTGAAACAAAGAAACAAATTCAAGGCCATGGGAAAGTCAATAGGATAGCATAATTTTAAGCACATCTGGATCATAATCCTGCACAGTCTTAGATTTAAATTCAGAAATACACAGGCATAAAACTCAATGTTCGGTACATTAAGAAAGAGGATAGCCAGTTTATGGAAGGCTGGCTTTGTGTGCTTGCACAGATTTTGCACTTATCTTCCTGGGAACATTCATGAGGGCTAGGAAAGGAAAGCTTTGGTTTTGAATGAAAGCCCGACATTATTTATTTCATTTGGAGAGAGGAAATACATTAGACTGTACTCAGCAGACGTATTCTTCTTCCTACACATATGCTGCACCTACGCAGTCATTTACTGTAGGAATAGAAGTGAGAGACGAGACTAATAGCTTTGTCCACCTATTTTCCTTTCCAAAGCAGGGAATGAGACTTCCATTTTTAAATGGTTTTAGTGACTGAAGCTTGCTTTCAATCTATTCACAAAGAACCTCATTCATCAGGTACTTGGCCATGTGCCTAACCTTATATATGTGCACACTTTTGCTCATTAGTGACTTTGCATACCTAAATCAAACATGTGTCTGTGGGTGCTGCTGACCTGGAACATAAGGAACAAATCCTGATTGCTTTGAAGTCAATGACAATACTTCCATTTCCCCTACCCCTATGGGTATCAGATTCACTTTTGTAAACTCTGTGGTGTATTTCTGCCCAAAAACAGGTTATCCAGCAGAGCTATGGCTTTGATGCACATAAATCCCAGAAGTTGATATACACTGGCTAATACTCAGCCCTGTCTGTCCTGTACAGATAAATAGGTAGGTCACACATGTGATGATGGACCAAGAACTCTATCCACTGACATTTACATTAAGGCCTCTTTCTATAGCTTTGGCAGTGAGTTTGACCTCTAACTCTTCCCACTTTCAGTCTCCTTAACAATACAGGAGAGGGATGCATGTAAAAGGTGTAAAGTTTACATGACAATCAGGCCCTTCTTCTTTGGTCAGTGGAAAACAAAGCTGTAAATGCCTTTCCTAATCCCTTTGAAAATATATTCCTGCTTCTCAGCCTGTCACATTTTGTCTCCAATCTTCATAAGTCCTGGGCTGAAGTTAAGTGTTTCAACAGCTTTTTGGGCTTTGCTGACACATTTGAGACAAAGAGGAGACTCATGTGTCAGCCATTGGCATGGTTTGTTTTCTCAAAGGAAAACGGGAACCATAGTTGGAGCTCAGCGAGGAGGATAGTACTTTGGCATTCCTTCCTTTAGTTGCTGCAGCAGAACAAACTGCTGTCAAAGATGAGTTTTCTCTCTGGATTGCAACTAGTCATCAGTATGAATTCATAAACCTGTACCCATTGTCTATTCCTTCTCTCTAGGAGGAAGCTCTGAGATCACCAGCTGATTGGGTCAGGGCTGGGCCAGAGCCCCTGCTCTTGTGTGGCTCTAGCGCTCAGGGGGTGAGCACCATTGCAGGTTGCTCTACCTGAACTCAGCAGGAAGGGGAAGTAGGGGACCAGTGGAGGTTGCAGCACTCAAACTCTGGGCTTCAGAGCCATGTAAAAGCAAAGGTTCTGCCCGGAACACGCACCAAGAGCTCACACGAGACACAACCAAAGAAGGGTACAACTGCATCACCACATTGCCTCTAGCTTTACTCCTGTTCAGTTCACCAGAACTCAACCTAGTGTCCACATCAGAGTCACATTTCCAGCTACATATGCTCTCCTCCTGGTCCTGCATATTTCACCTTCTTGAATACCTATGGTGCCAGCTTCAAGGGAAGAGGTGGACAAAGTTCTGGGCCAGGGGCTAGTGCATGGCCTGGAGGTTCGCATGTCTTGCCGGCAGTTGTAGGTTTATAACCTCTTCCAGGTAAGGGAAGGAGGCTAAAGCCTAGGGGGCTTTTTACATGGCAATTTCCATAGTATCATAGTGCTTAGGATTGGAAGGGACCTAAATAGATCACCAGGTTCAATCCCCTGGTCTGGGCAGGAACAGGTGCCACGGTCATATCGCCACAGCCAAATATTTGCCCAGCTTCCTTTTGAAGGGCCCCAGTGTAGGAGAAAGTACCACCTCCCTTGGGAGCCCATTCCAGAGCCTGGCAGCCCTAACTGTAAAGTAATATCTCCTGATGTCCAGCCTGAACCTTCTCTCTAACAATTTGCAGCCCTTATTCCTAGTAATCCTGTGTGGTACCCAGGGAAACAGAGCCTTCCCCAATTCTCTCTGGTCCCCCAGGTGAGTTTGTAAATGGCCACCAGATCCCCTGTCAGCCTTCTCTTGTGGAGGCTGAATAGGTTCAGGCCCTTTAGCCTCTCTTCATAGGGCCTACCCTGCTGCCTCTTGACCATGCCAGTGGCCCTCCTCTGGACACTCTCCATGCTAGTCACATCCCTCCTGAAGTGCGGCGCCCAGAACTGGACACAGTACTCCAACTGCAGCCTGACCAATGCTGCATAGAGGGGGAGGATCACCTCCCTGGACTTGTTTGTGATGCATCTGTAGATGCACGACAAGGTGCAGTTAACCTTACTGACTGCTTCCTCACATTGGTGGCTCACATTCATCCTGGAGTCAACAATGACTCCAAGACCCCTTTCAGCCACTGTGTTGACAAGAAGGGTGTTCCCCAGCCTATAGGTGTGTTGCTGGTTCCTTCTCCCTCGATGCAGTACTCTGCATTTGTCTGCGCTGAATTCTATCCTATTTTCATCTGCCCACATCTGTAATTTGTCTAGATCTATCTGGATTCTGTCCCTCCCCTCCAGCATGCCCACCTCACCTCACAACTTGGTGTCATGAGCAAATTTAGACAGCATGCTTTCTACACCTACATCCAGATATTGTTCATAAAGATACTGTTCATAAAGATGTTGAACAATACAGGCCCCAGGACTGAGCCCCGGGGTACTTCACTGCCCACATCTCACCGGGTCAAAAATGACCTGTCCACCATCACTCTCTGGGATGGCCAGCTAGCCAATTTTCCAGCCATCTGACTGTGTAGGCCTCAATGCCACAGTCACCTAGTTTTGTTTGTTTGTTTGTTTGTTTTAAAGAGAATATGATGAGAAACAATGTCAAAGGCCTTCTTAAAGTCCAGGAAGACTACATCCACCGTGACACCTGCGTCCAAGCACTTTGTAACCTGAACATAAAAAGAATCCAGGTTAGTAAGGGAGGACCTGCCCTCAATGAGCCCATGTTGGTTGCCCCCGAGCATTACCTCCTCCGCTAGGACCTTGAAGATGTGTTTCTTGATATTTTTCTCAAAGGTCTTCCCAAGGACTGAGATAAGACTGACCAGCCTATAATTTGTGGGGTCCTCCTATCTCCCTGTCTTGTAAAGGGGATCACATTGACCCTTTTCCAATCCTCTGGTACCTGGCCAGCACCCCATGAGTGCTCATAGAGCTGTGCCAGGAGCCCCGCTATGATCCTTGACAATTCCCTCAGCACCCTCATGTGAAAAGCATCTGGACCTACTTATTTAAACATGTCCAACCTCTCCAAAAGTTCCTTAACTAAGTTGTTTCTGTCCCCAAGCATGGCGGTGCCTCCCCTGGGTCCATCCACAATTCTAGGGGGGAAGACATCCCTATTCAGGAATATGGAAGCAATTATTTGTTAAAGAGGTCAGCTTTTTGTTTGCTATAATCACCAGATTGCCAAGCCTATCCTGTAGGGGCCCCACATTACCTGGTGCCACCTTCTTACTTCTTATTTATTTGAAAAAGGACTTTTTATTATCCTTTGTTCTGGTCTCTAGCCCTAGCTGCATCTCTGCCTCAGCCTTCCCAACAGCCTCCCTGCAGTCCTGAGCAATGGAGGTTTTTTTGTGTGCCTCCTTCAGCTCTTAACCCCTGGACTGTCTGCACATTAACACCTTTAAGTGGTATTAACAACTCATGATATGGCTCATAATTATGCCACTCCCGGGTAGAACAATCTCTGATCTGCACAACCTGTTTCAACTCCTGTTCCATGAAAGTGTGGCCACCCCCCACAGATATGCCACCCAAGTTGCAGTCCTCCAATATCCCAGTATCTCTCACACCCCTACCCATAGAGCAGGGATATCAGCCTTTCCTGGTTCACCTGGCCTCTAGCAGCAACTCACAGCTCCAGCTCCTAGCCCTGCCCCTTCTCACCAGGCCTGTAATGGCAAGCCACAGCTGTGCAGGTGGGGAAGGGGGAGGGGAGAAGGCTGTCAGGGGTTTTAGATTAAGGATGTGATTGCTCCAAACTCCAAGCTAGCACTAACACTGTTCAGCACAGTGCAGCTCACAGTGTAAGGTGTAACAAGGCCTTAAGTTTCTCACTAGGTGGGCAAATATCCTAACCAAGGCCAGGTAGGTCCTCCTTGGCATCAAACAGCTCCTTATTATGACTAACAAATCAATAGTTCTACAAAATGCCGGTGCTTCTAACTACAAGGCAAATTAGGATTGTAACAGTCTGTGACTGAAGGGAGACTGATTGGTCATGCACTTCTGAGCATGCTCAGAAGGCCAAAATGGAGGCATACAAGGACTCTAGATGCCATAGTCATTTGGGGGAGAATTCTATTTCTTTGTAGTCATCTAAATAGCAGTATTTTAGCCAATGCATGACATTTTTAGCTCTTACACACAGGCAGGGATTCCATTATTGGACATATACCCTGACACACAAACAACTACATACATGCATACTTAATTAGCAGCAAAATGAAACAGAGAAGCACTCTTTTTTTTTTAACCCCAAATATGAGTGGCTAGAGTCTTTCCCCATGGGTTCTAGCCCCTTCACCCAGCTCAGTGCTCTGCCATTTTACAAGTCAAGCCCCTCTGGTGCTCTTTTTGAGGCTGAGCCTCTGCCCTTTGCAGATACTATAGTCACTGGAAAAAATGAGGGTGGCACATGGGGAATGTCCCAGACTCATTGGGAAGCAAGGCCCAATCTCAGAAACTCCTGCCTTTCAGGCCAACAACCATACAATCTCTGGCTTACGTGTTTCCTTTTGGTCCCATGTACTTAGCATACAAAATCCTCTCATGGCTGCTCAGGGGACCAGCTCCAAAAGGTGTCCTGGACAAGGGACTGGATGATTCTCACATTATCAACTGAACACACCCTTGAATATTTAATCCCTTATTTTTTTCAACCCCCTTCTCTGTTTGGGGATATAAATTGTCTCAACTTCTTTTTAGGGAATGAGAACAACACCATAGGTGCACTGCACTAGCCCTATTTTACTTTGTGTCATCTCCCACCATCAGCTTCATTTGCTGATACGGCTGAGGGTTGTTTCTGTGCTTGTTTTTAAATCCTGGACACACCAAAAACATTTGGTTCAGCTAGAGCATTAAAGTTTAAGTACATCTTGGTGACATGCTGAGAGTCCTAACCTCTGTAGCCTCTCTCTATTAGAAGAACAGAAATAAAACACACTCAGTTTAGTTTTTCATTTTCCACTAAGGCACTACTGAGTTATGAGAATGAGAAGAGAGGTAGGAAAGCAACATCATATAAATGGGTCCCACTGGTATGACTCATAGATCAGCACTGACCATCTAACTTTTCAGATTCTGCAGCTGTGATTGAAAGATGGATCCATCTCTTCCACCTTCTGAACATTTTTAAACCAATAAGTTCACTACCATATGCTGGGGGATACATGAAAGGACATAGGTGTCCAAGTCCTACCTTGGCAAAAAAAATCCAAGACTGCAATTCTCAAAACCCTACTCAGCTGCTACCTAAAATCCTTAGGCATCTGTTTATACCAGCATGGTTTACTGTGCACATACAGGTTATTTCTGGGCATGCTCACGCTACCTCAATCGTGATATGCTTTCCAGTCTGTTCCACTGAGTTACTGTTACAGGAGTAGATACAACAAATTGTAAAACCATTTTATAGCCAATCAGGATATGACGAGACCATATCAACCTTACAATTGGATTCTACCCAGCCCCACTAAAAATATTCTCATTAGCTTTTGTCACTACCATCAGATATTCATTTTCACTCATAATTGCATGACCATATTGAAGGGTGGATGAGGAGAATTGCTTCTAGCTTTTACCTCCACACCCGTGGCAGAGAAGTTGACTGAACATATGCAGGATCATGTCATGAAATCCCTTATTTGTCAAACCAGTGGGCTGATGATAGTGAAAATTTGGCTTTAAGAAGTGATGCATCAAAACAACAATTGGGATTGAACTCAAGACAAAGATAAAAACTACCCAAAGAGATTTTGCATCTTGCGGAGTATTTTGACTCTGGTGAAAATACCTAACAGGTAACCGGAAGGTAATTTTTAACATTAGGAAGCCTGATTTTCTGTGTGTAATTGAAACAGATTAGGATCAATCAATGACACGTTTTGTTCTTTTTATGATCTCTGGTGCCTCGGGTCATTTCTTGCTTTCTACAGAAACTTTTTGCATTTACCTAAGGTTAACAGGGTGTTCTCCAGGCAGCAAAGCACCTGGGTGTCTTTAATTAGAAATCTAATAGACTCCAATTGCACAGCTGGGAGAACTTAAATGATATTACTGGCTGGCTAAGAAGATTTGTCTTGCTATCAGCTCCACATATGTCAGTTTTTCTAAGTCCAAGACCTATCTTCATTTAAAGATTGGATTAGGCTACGTTATTTTTGCTTTCCGTCATTCTTTATTAGAAATGGTGTTGTTATTTCTTCCTAGTGACTCTTATGAGTAGACTCTGAGATAGTTGCCATGAGAGGTGATAGCGCATACAAATACAAATGGTCAACTCTTTTATTGATTAACTGACTGATTATAACGTCAGTATAGCGGAAGGCTCTGTGTTCCCACTTGATCGAGGAATGGGTAGCCACGAATATAAAGCAAAAATAAATATTTGAGCAATAACATGACCTTTTAGAGAGGTGAAAAAATAAATTGAGCCATGATAGTCACTGACTGCTCAGAAATATACATAGCTTGCATGAAAAATGCCACATACACAATGAATAGCAATACAAGGAAAGATTCATAGATGGGGTGGCATTGTATTACTGAGTTCCTGCTTCTAGCAAGTGTAATTCTGCACGCCCACCGCGCTCTTTACAAAGCATAGAAAAAGATAATTAGATTTCTTAGTCTGTCTCTTTAAGGCCAAAGCAAGATGGTTCATTCCTCATGGGCCTTTTTTTTTTCTTTTCTCTTTTTTTTGTATACTGTTTTCCTCAATATGGTAGTAATCCTCCCAAAAGATGCAACTCAAAATCTTTGCTCTGGAAGTCCAGTCCACATCTCAGCATCTCACTGTCATGAGCTGTCTTCCTGTTTAGCTTAATAAACAGAACTTTAGCCCTTTGTGATATTCCTAGGGCACAAAGAGAAACATTTGGGAGAAAAAAGAAAGCGGTGTGCCTGGGTTCACCTAATGTATACTTGGAAGTGGGGCCAGGCAGAGAATTAGGGAGCCAGATGTGGATTTTTGAGCACCGTTCTTCTCTGCTGAGGTCAGCAGAGTTGGTTGTAAGAAATAATGTTTCCCTGAATTACTTTTACATTACAGTACGGAGCCATTTCAGGAGAACAGGGGTCTACTATTAGCTTTGTCATACAATTTCCTGGCTTATTTAATCCATTCACGAATCAGACATACTCATCTTTCAGACGTGTTCAATGTCAAGGGTAAAGAAGGTTCTGAGGCCCTCGGCACTCTGTAAGGACCATATTTTATTATTATATTTTCCTTTAATGCTCTTGTCCCCTTATAATTCTTCTACAAACTCGTGTTACTCCTTGCTCTCCCTAAAGACAAACTCATTCTTGATTTAACTGTTGTCATTCATGCATAGATGAATCTGGATGCTGCTACTGAGAGAGATCCATACACGTGTTATTTATTCTCACCTACATACAGCCCAGTTCTAGCACCCTCACTGGCAATAGGCAGGATCGTATTGCATGTTGAGTCCACCCATTTCAAGTGTCTTTAGGAAGCTGTTCAGCTTGATTGAGGGTGATAGAATTTGCCTCTTGGTTAAAATATATGTATATTCAGGCAACAGTTCTGCTCTGAGTTAAATTACTTGATCTCCAGAGTGATTCAGTTCAAATCAGTGGAGTTTCAATTACACTTGTGTAATGGAAAGCAGGGTCGGCATTAGCTCTTAATGTCATGTCATAAACTTAACTTTCCCACCTCCTGATCATTTCTGTTAAATAAATCCTCTTTCATTTGTCAGTGTATTTCTGTTAATGAGATACTCAGAAATGAAGGCTCCAGCTTAGGTGCAGTTTCATCATAACCACAGAGAAAAGTGACATTAGCCTGTGACATCATTCTACTTTGCACATGCAATGGGGTTGATGGTAGTTAAAGCAATGTTATGTATAACTTATACTTTTTTTTTTCCTGTACCTCAGCTTCTTTGCCAAAGCACAGGCTAGAATACCTACTTTTAGTCATTTTTTTATGCAGTTAAACATCAGGACTATTACTTGTATAACCCTGATAACAACTCCAGATACTTCCCAATTAAATTTCAGATACAGAAGGCATCACATAAAGTCTCTTGCAAAAAAAAAAAGAAAAAGAAAAGAAGAAGAAACCATCATTTTAATACAGAAATCATTATAGATTGCATAACACACTGCAAGTAGTATTCTGAATGCTACAAGGCTTTTTTTAGAAAGCCTTTATTCTGTAAATATTCTCGTTTTCTCCATGCAGACTTTCCTCTTTCAGTGATAGTACAGTGATTTGTATAAAAGATCCCAGTATGCCATTTGCACTTCTTCATATAGCACACATATCTCTGGGCTAAATCAGCTTCTGCACTAAAAGTCTGAGTGCTGTTTACACATTTTTTAAGCTTCTGAATTCAAAATAACTTTCTACTCCACCACCTTGAATAGTGACTTGAATCCCATGAAAGCAGATAATTTCTGAGGCATCCACATTTTCCCTCTATACAACTCTGAGCTACTACACAGGCTTAAAAGTTATTCAATGCAGTCATACAGGCATGCATTTTTTACACTTTTGAAATTTGTTTTCACCCTGGCGGTGTATAAATGCCATATAAGCCCCACCTCTCTGCCCCCACCTCCCACCTTAGTCCGGAGGGGATGGAAAAAGACTTTGAATGCACTGATCAATATGGGAATTAGAGACACTGAAAAACTGTATGTGCAGTATTGGGGGGCAAAACTGCTTCACACTGTGCCCCACCTGCTGGGTACTTCCTCCCTGTGGAGCTGGAATCAATACACACAGTGTATCATTTGGAAAGCCCTTTAGTGAGGGTCCTCGTTATAATACTAATTAATGCCTGGAAGGCCTCTTGGAAGATATCACCCAGCCTCCTTAAAAATGGTGTCTATTTGTATTTTGGGAGTGGAGAATGAAACCTGGAAAATGGCAAGTAGCTAGCCTCAAAGTCTTTGACTTCCCTTCTAGATAATAAAGCAGGTACATGGTTAATATTCAGTATTTTCTGGCCTCCTGCAGTCATGTGAGTAGATGTCTCAGTAAGATATCTATGTTACTCATTCAGAAGGAAATAGAAATATGACCGGGCCAGATGGATACATTTTAGGACCAATTAACCCCGCTTTCCCCACCCCCCAGCTTAGAAAGAATGGGTTATTACGTGCTTCCTGGGCAATAGATCCATATCTGGAGATAACTAAGTGGTGCTGCTTTAAATGAATCAGAAAGCTGTGCAATTCTTTGCAGTGAGGCAAAGCACAATGTGCCTCAGAGGTGCATTGACTATGTTGAAAATGTAGAAGGACCTTGGGCCAAATGCTATCACACCTTTCCCCTAAGTGGCACTGACGTAGCCATGGGAGTATCATTTTGATGTATAATTTAAAATTCTATTTCCACATGTGACAGAATGGGATTGCTCCTAGTTTCCAGTAAGGAAGAAACTTACCCACTGCTGTCTATCCGTGTGTATTTTGATCCTCCTGTACAGGTGTTAATTTGAAACATAAAACAGGACCACCGAGGTCACTGAAGCCAGTGGTCCCCTGGTATTGTAAGCAAATATGTCATATAATCGCTTTGGTGAACTAATAAACATTGGGTGCGTCTATTTGAGATTTTTACTACGTAGTAAACTAATTAACTCTGCAGTAAATGTTTCAGCATCTATACATGCAGGGCTATTGGGCAGGAGTAAACTTATGAACACTGCAGCAGGGTAATGCTTGTGAATACAAGTACTATCCTTCTGTGGAGTATTTTACTCCACAGCACCACATGTAAAGATGCTGATGCCACTGTCTGGGACAGAAGGGTGCTTCACTGTGGGGTCTTGTGCCCCAGCCAGCCCTTCATAGCACAATGAGGTAGGTGAGAGTAGCCCCAGGCTGGCAGACTAACCCACAGCCAATCTAGCTCAGCATACTGCAATCCCCAAGGATGCACGGGGGGCAATAAACTCCAGAGCAATAAACCCCAGATTTTATTGCTTTGCATTAATTGCACATGTAGACATGCCCATTGAAGCTTATTATTCAATAAGGATCAACACCATGAACTGCCTCACTCCATTGATCTCTTCTCTCCCAACCCCCTGCATTTATTAGTACCTACCCAATAAAAAGAGTCTGGAATGCACAGGGCGCAGATCTTACTAGGCTTTTTCATGTCAAGACAATAGCTGCATATTTAATTGTGGACTGTTCCTTTGGCTGTTGCTATCACGTTCTGGGATTTCATAATGCAATGTACATTTCTAGGAACTATTTATGACGTGATTGCTCAAACAACAAATGAACAAAAGTGAAGGGAGGGAGTCAGAGAAATGAAAAAGGAAGCAAACCAACATATTTTCTAACCAAGGCTTTGATGAAAAATTGAAAAAGGCCTTCTTTCTATTGGATACAGTTTAAAATAATATTAGGAGTATGGCATTTCCCTGACCACCTTTTTAATACCAGGTATTGGAGGATGGGTACAAAAGAGATAAAGATTAAAAAAAATAAAACAAGCAAAAAGATAAAAGTTGCTTGAAAAAAAAGAAATGTCAACCATTACATTAAACATGTCAACCCTTTGTACTCCTATCCTCAACCTACAGAGATGTGAGGGATAATATTACCTACATCTTTATCAGCAATCTTCAATGACCTTCCTCTGTCAAACATCGATAGCTCCCCCTCTAAACACCTTCTCAGTATCAAAATACAGGACATTCAACCTCACCTTGTCCTTATATATCCCTTGTTCCAACATGCTCAGATACAGTATATCTCAAACCAGCTCATTCTTTACTCTAGCGTTCACACAGAAAAGCCAAGAATAAAGTTTATTCCGAATTAGAACTTCTCTTAGGGACTCTGAATCTGTTCTGTTCCTCTAAAATGAATTTATGCTATATATATCCTATAATTTAGGACTTTGTGTCCTATTTTGAGTCATGACAGAACATTTAACGCGGTGAATTTTGAAATTTAAATAATTGAAAAAAAAGATTAATTGATTTTAAGACCACATGCAAACTTAAGTGGCTACTGGATTTAAACATGTACTTAATCCTAGAGTGTTGTTACACATTAACTTAAATACATATTAAGGGCCCTTCAAACAGGAGTTGCTGCACATTAGGGCAGGGAAACATGTGCTAAGGACCCTCTGAGTGGCTCAGAGATATTCCTTTTCCATCGAGGATTATCTTTAATTGTTTTTGGATAGCTTGTATTACTGCTCCACAGACTCCAAAACAGTTGTAAGTGGTCCTCCACAATCCCACAAGGCACCATTCCCAGCTGTTCTGTTTTCTCCCAGAGTCACTGTGGGGTAGCATCTAATGGGTATGAATCCCACTCTCCTTCCATTTCAGGCACTTCCCAGCCCCTAGATCTTGCCCTGTCTATCCTCCCCAACTCTGGGGCTCCCCCTCGGCTCCTCTGGACCCCCCACCCAGCCCCTAGGTCTCCCTATCTGCCCCCGTGCCCTTGCAGATCACTTGCAGCCCTTGGCACTGTCTTGGAGGAGCAAGCAGGGAAGGGAAATCCACCTGCCACCACCACCGCTGCTGAGCCACAGCAGCAAGCAATGGCAGTGGGCGGATTCCTGTTCCCTGCTTGCTCTTCTGGGAGCCATAGGTAAAGTGGGAGTCGTGGGGCAGGGGAGCAGTCAGTGGTGATTTGGGGTGCAGATGGGTGAGCCTGATATAGGGGTGCAGGGGGGGGGCAGCCCACTCATAGCGTCCATCATGCCCCTCCTGCTGCTCTGAATCAGGTGCATCTGCATTGGGCCTGCTGTGCTACCTGCCCCCTTCGCCCACCCTGGACCAGGCCCACACCCTCCTGCACTCTAGATCCCCACTCCCTGTGCCCCTATTCCCAGCAGCTCCCAGCTTACATGCAGTTCCAGGAACTGTCCAAATGGTGCAAGCAGGGAAGAGAAACCCTCTTGCTGCTGCTGCTCTTGCTGCTGCCACCACTCTCTTCACTGGGCTTAGCCCAGAGAGCAGCCACAACGTGGCAGCGGTGATGGTGGCAGCAGTGGCAGCAGCAGTGGCAGTAGGAGGGTTCTCCTTCCCCGCTTGCTCTTCTGGAACTATACCAGGAGCTGCAGGTACGCTAGGGGACACGGGGAGGAAAGCGAGCTGTGAGGTCCAGCAGGGCCAGGTGGCAATCCTCAAGAAACAAAGAAGGAGCCCTGGGATCAGTGGGGATGGGAACGACAGCAACAGTCCTGATGCAAGCTGGTGACTGGTGGCAGGGTGCAGTGGACTCGATTCAGGCTGATGGGGGCAGCAGGGACCCAGTTAAGGCACACAGGAGCTTGCAGGCCTGATGGGACCCTGCCAACCCGCATCTGTCCACAAACCTACCCTGCCCCTGAGAAGAGGTGAGCTGAGCAGACACAGAGCCAGCATGGCTCTCAGCCATGTCCCTACTCACCATCCGTCTATGGGCAGGTCAGAGCAGTGCAGGGTGGAGGGTGCATTAACCCTTAAGGTGTGACTGCATGTGCTAATTTTCGCACCAGTTACAATTAGCATGTTCTACGTGCAATGTGTAACGAGGCCATTAAACGTGTGCTTACATATTTTGCTGAATCTGGATCATAGTTCATGATCAGCGAATGTACGATATTTTCCCTAAAGTTATTTCTGATTCCTCGGAGCATTCACATTTAACACTACTCAAGTGCTGTGGTTTCAGTTACTTTCCTTGAGTGCCAATAGTGCATTTGACCAGTCTCGAGAATGTTTTTTTCATATTTATTTTAGTCCATTGTCATGACTTCTAATCATAGCACTGTGTCACCCGGAACAAACCCTTTCCCCCCTTCTTAATACTTTTCAGTCACTTCTTGAAGGGCATTTCTTTGTGCTAGAAGACTTTGTGTTGCAACATTTAGGGTGTGGACGTACGTAACAACAGAACC
Source organism: Caiman crocodilus (assembly GCA_030014935.1). Taxonomy (NCBI): domain Eukaryota; kingdom Metazoa; phylum Chordata; order Crocodylia; family Alligatoridae; genus Caiman; species Caiman crocodilus. The sequence goes on along the minus strand of JAGPOW010002514.1, from coordinate 58,591,708 downwards.
TGTCAAAATGTCACTGGGAACCGGTTCATTATCGTGTGTAGTGTGCTCTGGCTCTAACACCAAAGGAAGGAAGTGAGCACCCAGCCCAGCCTGCATCAGATTGGGTAAGTACCTGTGTTCATTCTTTGAGGCCCAGAGGGTGGGTGTTGTACAACTGGGGGTATTTTCATGTTTTTGCTTTCCCTTATTTCTTCAACATAAATTCAATAAATATCCATATCTTGCAATTATCCAAAATATGCAGTATGCTTGCCTGACTTGGAGTGAGTGGGAGAAGTGCTTGGACTCACATTTTTGGGCTCCCAGGGTTTGGGGAGAGGGGTGGGGAATGAGGATGAGGAACAAATGAGTAGGGAGTGAGGACATAGTGGCTGTGCCTACATGAGACTCTGACTTCGTACTAAATGACTGTGCAATAACCAGCGTTACTGCTCAGCAGCATCCCCAAATGCCTTTTTGGCAATGCTGACTGAGCAGTAGCTCATTACTACTGCGCAGTAGTGTTGTGTCATGCTTCATGCCACATAACGCTACTGCACAGTCAGCATCTTGTGTAGACATTGCCTGTAAGTTGTTATCGCTGTTATTGTGCCAAGAGTATAAGGGAGTCTATTGGTAAAAAGTGCCAAAAAACAGGGGTGAGGGGTGGGGAAGACGGCAGTAGAGTTCTAGTTGTGTACTAGAGCAGCCATTCACAGCCCTGTATTTGGGCGGCGGGGTGAGCACTGATGCAGTTTGGGATGCCTGGAGGATCAACCAGCTACATGTGTCATGGAGCACTTGCTATCCACGTGTTACAAAGATCTGGTATGCAATGAACCAGTTCAAAAGAGTATGGCCCTGAATAGATACCTCATTTGACATGGGCTTATTTGCTTTCTCAAATCAGAACGGATGCAACTCAGTCATTTATGTACATTGTCCCAACTTCCACGGCTGCTTCTCTGCCAGTAGGCAGTGAGAGAGAGAGCACAGTCTGGCCAGCTTGCCCATAGAGTGTCCTGCAGTGACCCTATGGATGCACATGGCCGTGTCCCTGGAAAAAGTGTTAGCACATTTTCTTCCACATACTTCAGAGGGGACTTGAAGTGGGATAGTAAATCTCTGTACTTCTGTAGGATCCCAGGAAATAAGGCTTTCTCCTGCGACAAATGCAGCTTCTATTTACAGCCGTGATTTTTAACCAGGTGGGGTGCCTTGAGACCCTTTCAAGGGTGGCGTGGGGTGTGTCACACAATGTTAGGTGTACAAACATGATTCACAAGACCCACCTGGAGATTTCAAATAGGAAAAAAAAAATCATTCTGCCCTGCAGTGGTCTTTCCGAGTTCTTTGCAACAGAATTGCTCTCTGATTTTTTTTGTAGTAAAAAAACCCAACCAAACAAAAACCTGGTATTTTCCAAGGGGTGCCTTGAGTCTAAAAAGGCTGAGAACCCATGAATTACAGACTACTGATTTTCTAGTTCCACTTTTGACCTATTCCAGGCAGCTTTTAACCTGTTTACCAGGCCTGTATGCCTATTCAATCAGGCTTAAACTGCTTTTAAATGCCTGTGTTACATGTGCCCATACCTTAATAAGTATGTAAAAGTATGCCTAATATTGTTCCATGCATTCATTTTTCCTGTATGCATGAAGAAATCTGAATTGACCTAAATGAATAGTCTGTGTTTTACTGTGACAACCCAATATTGGTTGTTGCCAGCAAGCCTGGCAATAAAAATCCATCATAACATGTGTCATACTCCCCTTTTTTGCTGCTGATATGGCAATAGCACATAACAGGTATTTGATTTTAATAAAACAGAGGTAAAAGACAAACAAGTTTACAGTCTGCTCAGTTGATATTTCTTGTTGGATATAATAGTTTAATTAACTCCATAAAATATTTCCCAGAACTTGGATCCTTTTCTCTGAATTTAAGTTTAAAACATGCATGGTTATTATGCATGAATAAACAGTTCTTAGAGTACAAACTCTATTGCAGAAGGCATTGCAATACGTTGATCATTCATTAGCGTGATGGGCTGGACTTGATGATCTCTTGAGGTACCTTCCAGCCCTGTAATTCTATTTTTCTGGGATTACTTGAGATTCTCCTGATTTTAATTCTCTTATGTTTCAAAACAAGCTTCTCTTCTTACAGAAGTTTAAATGTTTTTTTCCCCAATAACTACCACTGTGGGAGAAATTGAAAGGGAGAAGGAGAAATAAGATGAGAAGGCAAAAATGCACAGTGCAATGGGGAGGGGAAAGAAAAGAAAATATGGAAGTGAGAGGGAGGGAATCAATCCAACCTCAAATCTTAAATGCAGCAGGGCTGATCATGGGGGATTCTGGTCTTCTCTGTTTTAAAAAAATCCCAGAGGTTCTGATTTAAGAAAATTAACCCCAAATCCACCTTTTTCCATGATTAAGATGAAATGGCATTATATATATTTTTTTTTCCGGGTGCCACCCAGGTGTCCCCAAAGTAAGTGTCCCCCTTCACCAATAGAAGGGGACAGTCAGCAGGGCACACGTTCTGGGGGTAGAAACTTTTAAGACTCGAGGCATTCCTTGTTGGCCTGGAGGCAGCCCTCAGAAAATTCCAGCTCGTAGCAGGGAGATTCCAGCACCCTGATTGAGAATCACAGCTATAGGGAGACCAACAACCAACGGTAGGAGCCTGAGAAATAAACAAGGCAACTTAGAATTGCTCACTTATGACTATACATTCACCTTGATTGTACTACTAAAAATTGGTGGAAAGATTTCCATTCTTAGGATGTTAAAAACAATAGTTATAGCTTATTTAAATAGGAACAATGGGCTCAAGGGGAGGTGTAACTGCATTCTACTTAAAAATGGCACTACCTGATTCTGATCATACTTATAGATGGGTGATGCTCCGGAGTTCGGCCCCACAGATGAGTGGTACTGGTCCACAGGCTGAATAGAGCCCATCGCATCAGGATTTGGTTCTGGGGGCTTGGCATCGGCCCTCCTGGCCCTTGGGCACCAGAAATGGTCCCTTGGAACCTGGTTGCACACCGTCCTGGCCCTTGCACACTTCCTCCCAGCCCTCCACACCAGGACTGGGCAATGGGGTTTGGCATTGCTCTCTACCAGCCCTATGCACTGTGATTGTTTGCTTAATCCAGTGTGCACAGTCCACAGCACCCTGTGGGTCTGAAATTTGGCAGCAGGGGAGCAGTGTCATTGCTTCTTCACTGCCAAGTTTCTGGACCCACAGGAAGTTTCGTGGGCCACGTGACACAATGTCACCAGCCAGATCAGGCCTTCAGGCTGGTGTTTGACTACTCCTGTTATAGACCAATGCCCTAACTTATTGGGCACAATATAAAGTACGGGCTGGTGTCTGTCAAAGACTACAATATGGGAAGATGAGATCCATAAGCACCTACTCATAATAAATGGTCAGGAAAAAAAAGGAAGGTGAAAGCAGTGAATAAAATTTAAATAGGAACTGTGAAAAATTAGCAATGGAAACTAAAGAATAAGAAAAGAAAGTTAATGGCCATTGCATTGCAGTTAAGGAAATTAAGGAGATTTTAAAATCCTAACAGTGGTATTAACACACTACTAGATAGAAATAATAATATAGAAAAGACACCATTTAATAACATTTTGGGAGTGGGAAATAACAATGCATTGATATCATGAGATCCCATTTAAAAAGGTACTCACAACAACCTTTGTCTGCAGCTATTAACATTTTTAAATCTTCAAATTTGGATAACTTGTATCTGAGAATTTAAAAAGAGCTGACAGAGGAGCTCTCCGGAATGCTAATGTTGATTTTCAATATGTCTTGGATCACTGGGGAAGTTCCAATGGATGAGAGGAAAGCTAATGTTGTGGCAATAATTTAAAAGGGTAAATAGGATGACCCAGATAATTATAGGCCTGTCAGCCTGACATTGACCCTGGGAAAAATAATGAAAGAGTTGATACGTGGCTCAATTACAATAGACATAAAAGAAGGCAATATAATTAATGCCAATGAACAGGGGTTTATGGAAAATAGATCTTGTCAAACTAATTTGATCTCTTTTTTTCTTTTTTTTTCAATGAAATTACAATTTTGTTTGATAAAGGTAATAGTGTTTATGCAATAGACTTACATATAGCATTTGATTCAATATTATGGAAAGTTTTCATTAGGAAATTATATTGATAAAATGCATCTTGATTTCAGATGGATCTAACTTATGTATCTTAAAACATAACTGTAAACAAGGAATCATCCCCAAACAAACATATTCTGCATGGGTCCTGCAAGGATCAATTCTTGGTTATATTCTATTTAATATTCCTCTTATGATGGGTGTTTAGAAAATAAAAATAATTCCTGATAATGTTTGCAGATGGCTTGAAGATTAAGGACTACCTTTTCCAAGACTGGTTCTGTATCTTACATTGCTTAAAACATGGAAATAACCTTGGCACCAAAATCCATCTCTGCCTGCTCCCAGGGGAATGGCAGCATCATTGGGCATATGGGGGCAGAATTACCCTCTGCTTCCTCTGATTCTGACCTCATGAATCTTGCACTGTTGGCTGCCCCATGCCCAGCTTCACCAAAAGGTGGGAAGCAACCTGGTCTGGGTGGGATATATGTGTTTAATTCCCCTGAGGATACATTGTTGCCCTGTGGGGTCAGGCCAACTCCCAGGATCTCAAAATTGCACTGCTAGACAGGAGGGCACAGTGTACAATTGCACATATACAAACACAGAAAGCAATTAGGTGCATGCACACACAGAGTCAATGACCAGCCTAGGCATATGCACACCTGTCACCAGTTCAAACACCTACACACACTATACAGACCAAAAATTAGACCAGAATCAATTATCAGTACCTGCACACCCAACAGACACATGGATCACTAATTCGTATATTATGCACACAGTGACATATATGTATATCAGTTCACATACATACTACTCACTTACACGTACACACAGGTGAGTTCCTACCTTGGGTGTTGTGATGTGTATGTATGTATTTGCTTGGTGTACTTGGGATACCTGGGGAAAGGTTAAGGTAAGGAAGTGGAAGTGAAAGTTGCCGGGACCGGGATTAGAAATGGTAGACTAGGGAGAGCTGGGCTGAAGAACTGAGGCTTGGGGGTTACTTTAGGTTAATTTACCTTAATTGATTAAAGGACAACACCCAACCCTGCAGAACAGTGGAGTGATGCTGAAGAGAAGCGGGGACAGAGGCTGGGACCAAAGCCGGAGCTACGGGGGGAGCCAAAAGGTAAACAGGAAGAGGGAAACTGGGGCAGAGGTTGCAGGGGAGCTAGAGAGGGTGAAGAGGAAGCTGGGGGCTGGCTCCAGGAACCAGGGGTGCTGGAGAGGGACTGCTGGGAAGCTCAGGAAGCTACAGGGAGAGGGGCTACCAGTGCCGGGAGTGAGAGAAGGGCTCCAGCTGCTAGAAAACCTACAGGACAACCCAAAGGAGCTGTGGGGAAGTTGGTGACAGGCCAGAGGACTGTGGGGGGAGAAGAAGCAGCTAGAGAGGGTGTGGGGGAAAGCTGGAGAACACAGAGGGAAGAGGGGGCAGGAAAGGTTGGGAACAGAAGGCAGAGAGAGAGAAATAGGGATAGTCAACAGGAGGCAGAAATGAGCAGGGTTGGGAGACTAAAGGTGGCAGGAAGAGCTGTGGAGAGACACAGGAAGCAGGCGGTGGACACCAGAAATGGGGCTAGGAGGCTAGAAGCAGAAGAAATGGCAGGAAGGGCTGCAGAAAGACATGGGAAGAAGGCGATGGACAGCAGGAATGGGACTGAGAGATGGCAGAAAGCAACAGGGCCAAGAGGCTGCAGCAGGAGAACAGAGAAGGGACAGAGAGGAGGCAAAAAGCAGTGGGAGTGGGGCTGAGAGGTGGCAGAAAGCAACTGGGCCGAGGCTGCAGCAGGGGAACAGAGAAAAGCTGAGAGCTAGAAAAACAGAATTTAAGATGGGGAAGGGACCAGGGCTCAGTAAAATACAACCCAACTCAGGGTTACAAATGACAGTGTTTTTTATTGAACAGGGGAGATGATGATACAATATCTTATCGGTTTCTTTGCACGCGCATGTGTATGCACACACTGGCAGGGGTTAAAGAGGCTTGGTGCAGAAGCTGAAGTCTGGGACAAGCGGGAGAGTCCAAATTGGAGGAAGAAATGTGCAGGTAATATCTACCTATCCCAGGCTGAAAGTTGGGCCTCAATGGCCAGTCAGGGTCTCCTTCAACTCGGTGTTGTCCAGAGGGGGTTGCCGGCAGGGCCTCTGGGGTGGACAGGCAGTGTGACATGGAGCTGGTCTGGTTCAGATAGAAATGGTGTTCCCACTGGGTCTGTCTTCACTGCCTCTTTTTATAGGGGCAGACCTTGTGTGACCCTAGTGACAGGAGGCATGCCTAGGCAAGGGTCAGCCCCTGGCGTACTGAGCATGTGTGCTCCAGGTAGGGGTGTTCAGTTTCGGGTGTCAGTAACGATGGGATAAAATGGTAGAGTTGCTGATTCTGCAGGGTCTTTTGTCTTTCAAATGCTGGGTTTTTGTCTCTGTTCTTGGGTGAGGTCTGAGGATCCTGGTTGTGAGGTGATGACCTGGTCGTTACAGGCCGTTCAGTAGAGGCCTGCTACCATTGTATTTCAGTCATTCCCAATCGCCCCCATTTATCTGAGAACCAATTTACATGCATTACAGTTACAACCCAGGGGATGCCCGGGCAGAGGACACAAGATGGAAGCTTGACATACAAAATGGACACTTGTCATTACTTTGGTTCACTTACAAACACAGACCTAAACCATAACAATAAATGAAACAATAAAAATTAACACAAAAATGATAATACAATATACAACAGTAAGAATCAATTCAGACCTAACAAAGCATTATTTATGATATAAAAAAGTGGAGCGCTTGTCATAGGGGAATACAAGAACTTAGCTTACCTAATAATACTAATAACTATTTGTAAGGGACAGAGGGGTCAGAAAGAACGCTGGGAAGGAGAGGGAATGCATTTAAAAAAACCCCAAAACTGAGGGATTTTGCTACATCCTCAGGTGTCTCATTTAGGGAGTGTGTTGATCCTCAGGTTCAATAAATACAGACACATAAATTAGAAGAATTAAAGAATGACTTATATCATGGAGGAGTAGACAAGCCTCTGCAGGCCTTTGTCTCTAACTAGCTCCAACTTAATTGAGGGACCATCTCTTAATTCAAAACTCTTCTAAATTTGGATGTGTCTCTAAATGATACCTTTTATCATTACAGGAAATGCTGGAACTAGCAAGTATTCTTGCTTCAGGTGCACAAATACCACTGTTACCAAGAAGACTGAAGAGTGAATGTGTGGTGGTCTAATTTGTATCAGTCATCGACAGTCCCTCAAAGTCAAGGATGACATCCATCAGGCTTGATGGGTCCTCAGATGACTGTGGAGTTGTTCTGGATACACATATTCTTTGACAATGGGGGCATGTTCTTGCATAGGGTGGTGGGATTTGCAGCCCTAGTTGGTCTCACCCTTCCCTCTCCGCTACTGTTTTGCCTCAGTATTAAGTCATTGGGCCTCGAAGTGGTGCACACTTTGGTGGACCAGGTGGCACCACACTGAATGGTCAGCAGCTTCCTCCTCCCAGCTGTTGGTGTTGATACCTCCATGCTTGAGGGTGATCTTGAGTGTGTCTCTGTATGTTTCCTTTGGCCGTCCGTTGAGTGTTGGTCAATGGAGAGCTGGGGAAAGAGAATCTGGTGAGGGAGGCAGTTCTTGGACATCTGGACTGAGTGGCCTGTCCATCAAGGTCGATTTCTCAAGAGCAAGGCTTCGATCCTGGTAGATGCATCTTCATGGAGGATGCTCACACTGGTCTAGTGGTCCTCCCATTTGATCCCAAGGATTCAACACAAGCACTGCTGGTGAAAGCTGTCAAGGGTCTTAATGTGGCATTGACAGATGATCTAGGTTTCACTGCAGTAGGGGAGTGTGGGCAGCACGTAATTTGTATAGACCCCAATTCGACCAGTATCAGATGTGTTCTACCACACGCCAAACAGATCAAGGACTTAGGTAGATTTTAGGCATCCTACCCCCCAGCACTCAACTGGACACAATGAAATGTAGATACTCCATCTGAGCATGTGCACAAGTCGAGACCTAGGCCACAAGTCAAAACCCAGGCCAAAAAATGGAGGCACTTAGCTGCTTTTGTGGCCTGTGGGCCAATCAGTCTGGATTGCTTTTGCGAATCCAGTGCTTAAGTTCTACCTTTATATCCCTATGAGAGTCCCTTTGTGGATATATGTGTAGCTGTCTAATTTTAGAAACCATGCTTGACATTTTCGGTCTAAGAGCCTAAACAAACACCAGATTTATACCAGAGTGATTTACATTGTTTTTGTACACTGCTGTAAATTAGGTTGGGAGCTAAAACAGACAGACCAGCAGTCACCCAAAGATAGATGCCCTTCAGTAGATGCTATGACAGTGTCTTCCCACTAGCTGGTAAGAGAGCAAGTTTGCCTTGTGCTAACTGCAGAGATGTGACACGCTGATGTGAATTACCCTAGTCTAATTTTATCCCTGATTCCCCCCCCCCAGTAATTCTATACCCAATTCAAACAAGTTAAACCAATATAAGGGTTCACAATGTCAGTCTGATCTTTGGTTACAGTGATGCAAAGGCTGATCCCATTGGTGTAAATGTGTGTGTTTCCAAACCGTAAAATCAAAACCTAACTTCCCTTAGTGTCGATAAGTAGAACTTATGAAGTGAACATTAGCTACGCAGGTGTCATCTGGGGTCTCCCTCAGCCTGAACAAGTGACCTGGACATTAAGCTATTGGGCTAAAAGGTGAGAACATCTTTCTCCTCCATTTTTGAGACTTTCATAGTGTTGCATTCCTTCCTTGGTGGAGTAGGATCTGTGAAGTCTTACTTTACTGGGAGGTTTGGATAAGGATGATCCTGCCACAGGCAGGGGGTTAGACTTGATGACCTCTGGAGGTCCCTTCTAGCCCTACTTCTTTACGATTCTATGGTGACTGGCCAAATTGGTACTTATATGACTGAGGTTAACCACTTACTTTTGTATTTATCTGTCTAAAAGTGGAGTTGGATTTCAGATTAAGTGACTTACAAAGTGCCTGATAGAACCAAGAACAAGAAATGTTGCCCTGTCTCAAGCCTTAGTCCCTGAGATGTCATTCCTCTCCACTTCTCTTTAGGTTCAGTATGCAGTTGTTTCATACATTTGTTTACTTTACTTTCCAAATGCAATCATTTATTGAAAGGATTTCAAAGCACAAAATAAATAGGGCTATGCCAGTGAACTGATCATGTCAACTGGAAAATAAGTGTAACTGCATCATTACTACTTAATGTGTTGGGTAGCTTTGAATGTACCTGGAAGATAATAAAGAGGTATCAGCTTTATTCATATGTTTTAATTGCTTCCATTAGTATTTCTTTTTCTATCCTGGGGGTGAAATAGTATCACTTCATTGATTATACAGTGGATACAGGAGACATAACAATATAGAATCAAATATACTTTTAACCACCCGTTGCCATCTTATAGCTATAAGGAGCACTATAACTTGGCAATAAAAACTATTTACTGTTAAAATTAAAATTGCTTTTAAGAGTTTTATAGCATGCAAACAATTAAAATCATTATATCAGGCAGCAGCTGTTCTTTGCACACTTGTGGAATGGCAAAGAGGAGAAAAAAATGGAAGGGAGATCTAAAACCAAAGAACATCTTTTCACAAGAGGGGCATGAGACTGCCAAGAAATATATGCACTCCCTTTAATGGATGGTTTCTATAAAAAAAAGTATTTAATTATTTAACATCTTTATTATTATATGCACGTATTTTATCTCTATGCAAATAAAATTGTAGATCTGAAAAGCCTCCATCTTGATCCTTTTATCCCATGCAGAACATGGCTTCCTAGAAATGGTTTGTTGCATATTTAATTGATTAAATTAAATATGTGACATGTTGCTGTCATTGTAATCCTGCAACTGTGATCTAAAGTGACTCATTTGTCTCAGCTTTTCATAATGTGACTACCATAGGTGACTAGTAGGGGGGTGCACTTACCGCCCCCCATGAAGGAGCAGACCTTGGCTTTATCCTTCTTCCCCCACCTCCTTGCTAGGGAAGTGAGGTAAATGTAAAGATCAACTGGCCCATAGGCAGTAGGGGTGTGTGAAACGGCACCGTTCCATTTCAACTTGTGCTTCAACTTTTCAATGGAACAGCATTTCATTTCAAATTTCATTTTAATTTGAAACTGCTGTTCCTTTTCATTTCACTGAAACAGTTTCACTGTTTTGATACCATAGGCTATTATGGGGAGGGTTGAAACAGCCTATAACTTTATAATTTCTAGCCTGATTTAGATTCAATTTGCAGTAATGGTAGCCCCTTCTGAGAGCATGAAGTCTGCCAAGTTTCAAGGAGCTAGGTATAGGGGTTTCAGGGAAACACCTTAAAGTCTTGAAAGCAAAAAACTCATGTCACTTGTATGTGATAAGCCACAGTGGGGTCAAAAACTGCAGGCATATTTTGCACCTGCTGAGGCCGCAAAGCTTGATAGCTTTCAAGGAGATAGGTGCAGGGGTTTGGGGGAAACTGCATCTCAAGCTGCGGACGAGCAAAACTCATGACCTGCATGACACTGTCTGTGGTAGGGCGCAGCAGGATGAAAGCTGCAGGGTTGCTAGCCCCTGCTGAGGCCATGAAGCCTGTCAGCTTTCAAGGAGACAGGTGCAGGGGTTTTGGATCCTGTGATCCTGCACCTCTGGCTGCTGACAGGCAAAACTTGTGACATGGGTGGGTGACACTGTGTGTGTTCAGGTGCATCCTCACTCAACTGACACCAAAGCAGAAAGCAGGGCAGTTCAAACAACGCTGCATTTTCTGCACCTCCCCAGAGCACTGGGATTGGAAGAGACCTCAGGAAAGGATGATAGCCACTGGCCAGCTACACAGTCAATAATGAAAACACTCCCTCCCCACCCTTCTCTTCTCTTCTCCCTCCCTCTCCTTATTTTAGTTTCTGTTTCCCTGCAGGCAAACCCAGCTTGAGTTTTGAAATTTGAAACATTTTGAAAATGTTGAAACATTTTGACTTGCCTCATTTCATTTTGAGGCTGTTTTGAAGCTCTCTGTTTCATTTTGACTTTTCTGTTTTGAGCTCGAAATGAGTCAAAGCAGTGTTGAAACAAAACTGCCGGCAAAATTTCACACAGCCCTAATAGGCAGTAGGGGTGCACAAAACTGGTCATATTCAATTCAAATTCAGATTCAGCCTGAATCAGAGGCAGTGATTTGATTCGGATCACTGTCTCAATTCGATTCAGCCAAATCCAAATATGAAGAGTCAATGCTGACTTGGAGAATCAGCAATTCAGCCATAGAATCTCAGAATCAAATCAAGCGACCCTTTAATCTCTCTGATTCAAATCAGAATCCTCTGAATCAATTCAGAGAGATTCAGAAAGATTTGATGATTTGGGCATAGACACAGTTTTAAATGCTTTTTCCACGTGCTTGCATTAAACTAGCTTCTCTGGGGGATGGGGCCACAGGGGGACATGAGGACACTTCCCAGCCAAGGCAGGTGATGAGCACAAGAAGTACCCAAGTAATTGACAGGAGTCCAGATAGTCCTAAGATAAAGGGGTGGTGCAAGCACTCATAGGAGGCCTTAACTGTCTCTACACTAATGCTTGTAGTATAGGGAACAAGCAGAAGGAACTTGCCCTCATGCTAGCTAGCACAACTTGGACATAGTAGGGCTCACTGAAACCTGGTAGGATTCAACCCGTGATTGGGCAGTAAACATTAGGGGCTACAGACTGTACAGGTGGGATAGAATGGGGAGGAAATGTGGAGGTGTGGTGATGTACGTCAAGCAGCAATACGTGTCCTCAACAAACAAGACAGGGTCAGAGAAGGGGCAGACTGAAGTGCTCTGGGTAACACTACAAGGGGGTCATGGGGAAAGGGACTTAATGGTGGGGATCTAGTACAGACCACCCAACCAGGGGGAAAAGCTGGATCAGGAATTCTCAGGTCAGTTCATGGAGGCAGTTAAGTTAAGGGACATGGTCATCATGGGTAATCTAAACTACCCAGACATCTGCTGGGAGGAGCAGTCAGCCAGGTCTGATCACTTACGTAGGTTCCTAGCCAAGATATAGGACCTCCACCTAATGCAGGAGGTGCAAGTACCATCAGGGGAAATACCTTGCTGGACCTGGTCCTGGTCACAGGTGGTGATCTGGTGAGAGGACTACAGGTTTTTACCACCTGGGGGATAGTGATCATCACCTACTGGAATTCACCATCCAGCGCAGGGTGTCAAAGGCCTGCAGCAAGGCAGCAGCAGTGGACTTCAGGAGGGTGGATTTCAATGAGGTAAGGAAACTAGTCAGTGAGGCACTGAGGTCGCGGAGGGGAGGGGAGTTGGGAGTCCAAGAAGGGTGGCTATTCCTTAAGGAGACAATCCTCCAAGCCCAAAGGGTGACAGTCCCAATGTGAATCAAAGAGTGCTCAAAGCCCCTATGGCTTTCCAAAGGCATTTAGGAACATCTGAAGGCTAAAAAGGAGGCGTACATCTGGTGGAAGAGAGGGTCTATCACCAAGGAGGATCATACCTCCATTGCTTGAGACCGTAGGGGGGTTGTTAGGAAGGATAAGGTGGAGACCAAACTAGGACTAGCAACAAGGATCAAAGGTAACAAGAAATCTTTTTTTAAATACATAGGGAGTAAAAAGGTGACACATGATAACATGGGGCCCCTGCAGGGCATGCTTGGCAATCTGGTGGTTGCACTAGATGAAAAAGCTGATCTCTTTAACAATTTTTTTTGCATCCATTTCTCTGAGCAGAGACCAAGACATCTCCTTTACTGGGATTCTGGATGGACTCAGCAGAGGCACTGCCAGGCCTAGGGTCAGAATGAACCTAGATAGGGAACTTCTGGTGGGGCTGGACATGTTTAAATCAGCAGGTATGTATGATCTCCACCCCACGGTGCTGAAGGAACTGTCAGGGGTCATTATGGGGCCTCTGGCACAGATTTATGAGCGCCCATGGGTGCCAGAGGACTGGAAAAAAGCCAATGTGGTCCTCATTTTCACAAAAGGGAGGAAGGAGGACTCAGGTAACTCAGGTAGGCCCATTAGTCTTACCTCAGTCCTGGGGAAGCTCTTTGAGAGAATTATGCAGGAGCACATCTGCGAGGAACCAGCAGGGGAGATCATGGTCAGGGGCAACCAATATAGGTTCATTAGGGGCAGGTCCTGTCAGACCAACCTGTTTGTGTTTTACAGTCAGGTCACAAAATCCTTGGAGGCAGGTGTCGCAGTTGATGTAGTCTTTCTGGGTTTAGGAAGGCCTTTGACACTCTCTCACTCCATTCTCATTAAAAAAAAAACTAGGAGACTGTGGTGTTGATGCCTACACAGTCAGATGGGTCGCAAATTGGCTGGAGGGATGCACCCAGAGTAGTGGTGGAGGGATCCCCCTGGAGGGATGTGGGCAGTGGGGTCCCTCAGGTCTTGGTCCTTGGGCCTGCACTGTTCAATATCTTCATCAGCGACTTGGAGGAAGGGGTGAAAAGCACGTTGTTCAAATTTGTGATGATGCTAAGGTGTGGGAAGAAGTGGGTATTTTGGAGGAGAGGGACAGGCTGAAATTAGATCTGGACAGTTTACAGGGGTAGGCAGATGAGAATATGATGGGGTTCAGTACTGACAAGTGCAGGGTACTGCACCTATGGAAGAAGAACCAGCAGCAGACCTACAGGCTGGGGAACTCCCTTCTCATCAGCACAGAGGCAGAAAAGGATCTTGGAGCCATTATTGATTCCAAGATAAACATGGGCCGCCAATGTGAGGACACGGTCAGTAAAGCTAATCGCACCTTGTCACAGATCCATCAGAATCCACAGATGCATCATGAGCAGGTCCAAGGACCTCTTCCTCTATGTGACATTGGTCAGGCCACAGCTGGAGTACTGTGTCCAGTTCTGGGCACCACACTTCAGGAGGGATATGGACAGCATTGAGAGGGTCCAGAAGAGGGCCACTCACGTGGTCAGGGGGCAGCAGATCAGGCCCTATGAGGTGAGGCTATGGGACCTGAACTTGTTCAGCCTCTCACAAGAGAAGGCTGAGATGGGATCTGGTGGCCATCTATAAACATACCAGGGGGGACTAGTGAGGAATGGGTGAGGCCCTGTTACCCCGAGCACTATCCAGAGTAACTAGGAATAACGGCCAGAAGTTGATTGAGAGTAGGTTCAGGCTAGACATCAGGAGGCACTACTTCACAGTCAGGGTGGCTAGGATCTAGAACCAGCTTCCAAGGGAAGTGGTGTTCACTCCTACCTTGGGGGTCTTCAAAAGGAGTCTAGATAATTACCTAGCTGGCGTCATTTGATCCCAGTATTCATTCCTGTCCATTGCAGCAGGTTGGACTTCTGACCTCATCAACTATGAAACTACATACCTCAAGATACCAGGCAGCCCATCAATGCTGCGATGGTAGGAGCATGGGGAATGTGGGGATGAGGGGTCCCCAGCATTCTTGGCAGTGGACCTGGAAGTGAAACAGAAGCATTTCATGTACACTTCTGGGTCCACCAGTGAGTGCATGGAAGACCTCCTCCCTGTCCCCTGCTAAGCGACTGGTAACTCCTGGGTCTTGGTGGGTACCTGGGGCCCTCTGTGGCCTATCGCTGAACTGGGAATGGATCCCCTGCATGCTCAGCAGTAGACCTGGAAGTGGAAGTACTTCCAGGGCACATAATACTGAGCAAGAAAGTACTTCCAGTCTACTTCCAGGTTTGCTGCTGAGCATGTGGAGGCCTTCCCCCGCCACATTCCCATGGGGTGCTGCATCCACCCCCGCATCACAGCATTCATGAGCCAGGCCTGGTACCTCAAGGTATGTAGAAAAAACATTTAAAGCTGTGTCTATATCTGAATCATCAAATCTTTCCTAACCTCTTCGAATCGATTTGGAGGGTTATGATTTGATTCAGAGAGATTAAAGGGTCTCCTGATTCGATTCAGATTTGGAGATTTAGAGATTCTATGGCCAAATTACTAATTCTCTGAATTGGCATTGAATCTTTAAATTTGGATTTGGCCGAATCGAATTGAAACAGTGATCCAAATCAATGAATCAAATCACTGCCCCCGATTTGGGCTGAAACTGAATCAAATACGGCTGATTTCACACACCCCTACTGCCTATGGCCCAGTTGATCCTGACATTTACCTCACTTTCCTAGAGAGGAGGTGCGAGGGGAATGATAAAGCCAAGCTCTGCTTTCACATAGGCTCTTCTCCACCTACTTTGCAGCTAAAATCTCCTATTTATAATGTTTAGATTGTGATAACATTCTCTAATATAGTCCCATAAATCCTCGGTAATGGTAGGGCTGTGTTTTCTACTACGCATACCTAATCACATTCCAGTCACTTCCCACCTATTTGAAACCACTTAACATGGTATATCGCCCTTAACAGAGCTTTAGCTGTGCTAAATGGCCTGCTTCATCTGTGACCAATGGAGCTCAGTCCAGACAAACACCATGAGAAGCTGCCTACTCTGAAATTCTCACCTAATCTTGCTATTAGCTGGCCAGAGGACAACACGGGATTTCAGGAAGACCGCTGTTGTGTGTTCAGCAGAAACAATGATATTTGAATAAGTATCTGAAAACACAGGAAAACATCTCCAAGAAGATAACTGATGGAGGGGTTAGTCTGCTTTCTACCCAGTGTTGAAAAGAATTAAAAAATCTCAAGGGCACCCACTAAATGGCAAAGGATGGCAACTGCAGCTCCATTAATTGCCTGTCTATCCTGCTTTTTTGCAAGCAGAGTAACCAGGTGTCAGTCTGCATGAATGCTATTGAGGCAGGATGATCTGATTTTTCAGGCTGTGGGCAGATAAGCCGGAGATAGGGATGCTATCGCAGAGATAGCATCAGCATGGGAAATGGTGGAGCAGGAAGAGACCATAGAGCTAAAGCAAAACCCAGCGACATGGGCTGAAATCAGAGAGGATCTGGAAGTGGATGACAAAAATGTTACAATCAATGGAGTTACTGTTACAGAGGATATCAGTTTATAAATAAAGATAGATTTATTTTCCATCAGTAGATGGTCTTCCAAAACAGGCCTGAAAAATTTGTTCTCTCTTGCAATCCGGAATTCCAAGCAGATTAACATCCATAAGGCCATCCTGGTGGATAACATACCCCTGCTTTCTCTCCTCAAATTCTTGATTAGACATTAAATTATTATCATTATTAATCTAAATTCATTGCCATTGTGTGTAGACTGTGGACTAATTTATAGACTAGCAACAATTGTTTCTTGCAACTTCTGGACATACTATACCAGAGATGAAATAAAGGCATGTAGAAAAGTGGCAACATGTAACCTTGATGTGATGCAGAATATGTGTATGTGTTTGTGTGTGAATATGTATATGTATATAAAAATATATATTTCTTCTCAAGAAAGAAAAAAAAGGTCTTTCATTGTCTTGGAAGGTCCATCTTCTTACTTTGCCACAATGATGTATAACCTCATTTTCCTGGTAAGGGGGGCTGTGAACCAGAAGGAAAGAGGTAATAGTTAAGGGCTGATTTCCTACACGAAACATACTTCATAGTAGTGCAAGTTAGAGAAGCATCTTGGTTACTAAACGAAAGAGAAAAAAACAGTAGGAGAAAGAAGAAGAATATCCAAAACAAGGACAATATGGTCCGTCTCGTTTGGTCTCTTTTCACCCTAATACGCAGGGATTGCATCTATGCATTCAATTATGGTATCTGAATAAACCTGAATAAATTTAATTGCTCCCAGGTGAACATTCAACTGGTGTGCATGGGAGCAATTAACTCTGGAGCAAGAAGCTCTGCAGTTTATTCAGGCAGGGTATGTGAAGCCCAGGCAGAGTGGCCCTGGTGCCAGGTGGCTCCAGGGGTCACTCTGCCAGTGCCGGGCTGCTCCCCTCTGGCTCAAAGTACTGCAGAAGGACTGGCTGACTTATGAGGGTGCTCCAGTGTAGGGATAGCCACCAGGCAGCCCCTGCACTGAAGCACACTCATGCTCCAGCCAGCCAGGCAGCATCTATGCATGTGCTGCTTTGGAGCAGTAAGTTAGTTTACTCTAGCCTAATAGGGGTGCACATGTAGATCCGGAGACATTTATTGAATAGCTAGCTAATCAACTGCATGCTAAACATCTCATGTAGATGCACCCAGGAAGTTGCAAGACCCCATCTTCAGCATTGATCTTGGCGCTGAGATTGGGTCTTGTCTGCAGCACCATCCTGATTGCCTTTGTTACCATGTCATGCAAATTCTTCAGCCACCATGTAGGCTAGGGGCTGAGTGGGCTACAGGCCAGTTCAGAAGCAAGCAGAATGGAAATATGTAGGCATGGATAGATGTTCCCTCCTCAGCCTGTATAACCAGGGGATGAGAAGAAGAGGAATACTGCTGAGCAGCAATTACATTAGCACTGGAGTGGCGCTGTGTGGCATCTCTGCTCAGCTTACAAGGCACACATCTCTTTTAAATTGTCTTGCCATTTGCACATTGTACTGAATGGCTGCCTGGGGGCTTGTAATGCTTTTTAATATAGTCTTTGTTGTGCAATGCATACTTTTCTTTGTTTTTTACTTTTTAATGAAGTTTTATGGTTATGTACTATCTTGGCATGCACGTGTTTCAGAGCTGAAGAAGACATTGGAGGTTGTAGCCATTTAGTACAGTATAAAACTTACAATCACAGAGAAGTTACAGAAAATAAATTGTTATGTATGCAACGTCCTTAATACAACATAGTAATTCTGAAGCAGAGACCTCTCCATCAGCTGGATCTCTTCCACCGGATGTTTGGATGCAAGATTTCTTGTCTGAAGAGGTTGTGGATGCTCCGAAGTTAGTGTGCCAACCATGCATGACTCCAGTTGAAAAAGCCTGGCAAGAAGGACTTGTGGCAAACTAAGAAGATGAGTCTAACAACAGTTCACCCTGAAGAACTGAGCCAGGGATGCTAAGGAAAAGCAATGGAGAGAGGACAGAGAAAAGACAACATGCCTCAAGCACTACTTAGATTCAGCTTCCGATTCTGTGTCTAATACTTGTATACCCTATAGCTAGGGGTCTGCTGAACTTGAAAAGGCAGCCGGCCAATTTTGCGGGCAGATCGTGGGGCCAGTCACCATTTTGTGGGCTAGCACAGTGGGGGGCCCCCACACCCCACATCTGTGATTGGTTTAGAAGCTCAGGCAGTCATTGCCAGATAGTAATTAAGCCATGGTTTCAGGCTATGATTAACCTGGGGAGCCATTAATCCATGCATTATTAAGCATGGATTAATGGCTTCCCCAGGCTTAATCAGGATAATTAAGCTATGACTTTAGTCCATCTCCAAGTGGGCAGGGTGCATGAGCAGCTGCAGCAGGGTTTCAGGCTGGCTGTGGTAGGCCAGGGTTTGTGAAGCCATGGCCTGGCTTGTTGCTGGAGGTAGGTGCACGCTCACAGTGAGCCAGGCTGGGGCTCCGTGGACCCCAGTGCAGCCTCCCAGCTGCCTGCCGCAGCCAGCCCAGGACCCTGCTGCAGCTGCTTGTGTCGCATCCCCGTCTCCTCTGTGAGCAGCTGCGGTCCTCCTCCATTCGCCCTCCCTGCCTCTGCCCTCTGTCTCCACCCCTCCTCACTTCCTCCTTCTCCTTCCCCCACATGCCTCAACAAGGCGGTTTCCCACCTTTTCTCTGCTTTCTGATAAGTTTTGTTTTGTTTTTCCCACACCCAGCCCACCACTTTTTGCAGAGGTGCCTGGATTCACAATTTTCATGAAAATCCCACAATCATTATTTTGGTAGGTCCTTATTTATATCAAGGGAGTCGTTCCAGAATGGACTTTATAGCCAGTCTGAGGAAGGCAGGGCACATAATATTGAGCAAGGACATGAAACAGCACAATGCCATTGTTAATCTAATGCTATCCTTCATTGTTCTTGTTCTTTCTTACACTGTGATAGGATGGGGACAGACTGAGGAGGGAATATTTGTCCATTCACATTTCCATTCCACTGGTTCCTGGATTGGCTCATGGCCCACTTGACCTCTGAACTGCCAAGTGGCTGGGTTTTTTTTTCCTTCTTCTTGGTAGAATATAGGATCATATACAAATGCGTTTGGAAGGGACCTCACAAAGTCATCTAGTCCTTACTCCTGCTCAAGGCAGGATCTTCTCTAACTAAATCACTCCAGCCAAGGATTTGTCTAACCAAGTATGTAGGATCTACAGTTTCTGTAGGTAGCCTGTTTCAATGCCTGACGACCCCCAAAATCTGAAAGTTCCTCCTATTCTCTAACCTAGATTTTCACCTGCTGCAGTTTGAGGCTATCACTC
Source organism: Caiman crocodilus (assembly GCA_030014935.1). Taxonomy (NCBI): domain Eukaryota; kingdom Metazoa; phylum Chordata; order Crocodylia; family Alligatoridae; genus Caiman; species Caiman crocodilus. The sequence continues at coordinate 58,572,230 of JAGPOW010002514.1, read as the reverse complement.
CTAATCCTGTCCCCTATCACTACAGAGAAAAGCCCATCACCATTCTCTTTGTAATTGCCCTTCAGGTGTTTGAAAACTATCAAATCCCCCCCTCAGTCTTCTCTTTTCCAGAATAAATGATTCCTAGGCCTCTAATCTTTGATACTCTGTACTTGAATTTTTCCAGTTTGCATGCATCCACCTTGAAATGTGGGGCCCACAACTGGACACAGCAATCTATAGGAGGCCTCACCAGTGCTGAGTAGAATATAAAAATTATATCCTTCAATTTGCAAGTGGCACGCCTGTTAATACATCCCAGTATTCTCTTGGATTTTTTTTGCTAAAAGGTAGTTTGGAAGCATCCACAGACAATTGATAGGGTGCTGATTGTAGACTGCTGTCATTGATACAGATGAGTGTCAGTCAGACAAGAATCATATTCCTCCATCACAAGGTCAACTTTTTCCAAATCTGTTACTATGTGATGAACCAATGTGGGTATACACAGGATTATTTCCCTCACTTAGAGTGCTTTCTAGTTCTACTGGTAGGAAAGGTTCTTTGGGTAGATGTGATATCTTTTATTAGACCAATTGAGTACTTGAAAAAATGTTCTTTGCAAGTTTTGGGGCAGAAGTACCCTTCTTCAGGCTTTGGGAGTCTCTGCTGTTGTTCTGAGATCTCCAAAGAATGAAAGAAGCTAAAAGTATGACAGGAGGTCTGTGAAAATGCAAATAGGTGGAAATCAGGAAAATAATGGGTGGAGTAGGGAAGAGAGTGGGTGAAATGAGGGGGGAATAATGCCAAAGGGAAGTAAGGGAGACCCAGCAGTAGTTGAGATTCCCAAGGTAGAAAAGAGGCAGTCTATGAAAAAATAAATAGCTGGGAATTAGGAAGACAAAGGACAGAAAAGAAGGGGAGGGGAGGAAGGGGGAGAGGGCAAAGAAAAGTGTAAATTATAAGGTCAGGCAGGTACCTGGTGAATCAGATGTCAGGCGGCTGTAATGTGTCATAAATGCAATGTCTATATTGAGTCCATGATTTTTTTTGTATCCAGTAGATTTATGAAGTGAGGTTTGTAGGCTCATCTACGAAAGGTGTTTTGTGATTTCCCTTTGAGGATTAGAACTGAGAGATCAGAGAGGCAGTGATTGTCTTGTGAGAAGTGGGCACCCATTGGGAACTAGATATTTTTGTCGTTGATAGATTTTCGGTGCGTGTTCATCCTGGTGTGCAGTTGTTGTTTGGATTCACCTAGATATTTTCCGTCCAGGTATTTGGTTCATTGCATGAGATATATTACGTTTCTGGAGATGCAGGTGCAAGATCCAGGAATGGTGATGGTTCTGTTGTGGGGTGTAGTTATTGTAGGAGTGGTGGAGATGTGTTGGCAGGTTTTGAATTTTGTGTCCTGGCAAGGTCTGGATCCATTAGGTGTGGTTTGGGTCATAGGAAGTTTGCTTCTGGTGATAAGGTTAGCAAGGTTTGGTGCTTGTTTAAAGGCTACGATGGGTGGTTATAGAAAGATCTCTTAAAGAATTGGGTCTTCTAGCATGGACAGACACCTGGCTGGACGGTAGCCAGCACTCATTCCTGCCCAGGGCAGGGGTCAGACTCAATGATCTAATACGTCCTTTCTGACCCTAACATGTATGAAACTATGGGTTGTAATTGTTTGAGGATTTTCCATGTAGGTTCAACGGAAGGTTGGTATGTCAATTAATGGGGTGCGATTCATGGGAATTTTCTTTTTGTACTGCAGCAAATCTTTGTACTTTTGAATGAGCCACCTGGATATCATGCAATCGCTCTCTCTCTGGAGGAGTGTCCATGTTGGGTGAAAGCCTTTTTATTGGAGAGCTTGGCTGCAAATTACAGCTTTCTTGGTGTCTTTAGGGTGATTCCTGGTTCTGTATAGATATGCATATTGGTCCATGGGTTTCTTGTATATGGTGGTTTGTATTTTACCATTTTGGATATTAATCATGGAATTGCAAACAGCCATGTCTTGAGCCCACTGCTGAGGAAAGCTCTTTTTGCTACTCTTACAGAAGAAAAGGAATCTTTTTCTTCCCTTCAGTGGAATGAAACTGTTTGAATGATGTGAAATAAATGAAAGGCCATAAAAAGTAATAATCCATTACCAAACACTTTCCTACTTGATTTTACAGCCATGTTCAAATAATTATCAACTTATTTGCTAACCTGAGCAAATAGTTATTCACTAAATTATTTCCCTTTTATTATAATTCAAAATAACAAAGAAAGCTAAATTATATTCCTTATATTATATTTGTTTTAAATATTATAGGTACAGGAGAGGATTAGAGATGTGACCAGAAGTCATATTTTTCAACACTTTCATACTTGAAATAAGGCTAGTTAACAATGGAGAATTTCTATACTGAAAAAATCACATTCTTTTCTCATTTACTCAGATGCAAAGCTAACCAAACACAGCTGAAACCAATGGAAATGCATTTACTGCAATATATGGCTTGGGTCCTCACTACCTTTAACTTATAGGAGTATTGGTCAGTGGATGAAATGCTAAAAGAAACATGTTAACACAGCAAACATTTCCAGAATTTAGGACACTTGACCAAACAATTAGATCAAATGCATTGCATTAATTCCTCTACAGGTCTGCAACTACAAGACACTCATGTTGTAGGCCATTGTTAACGTTATCTAATTGTTTTTTCCCCCTTCTATTTTTTCTCTCTACCTATTTCCAATAGTCTGTAGAGAATGTAAGCTCTTTAGGACAGAGGAAATCTTTGTTACATATAGCAGCCATAAAGTGGTATTTTCACTTTTAATGGCCACAACCATACATATAATAAATAATAATGGCACCAATCTGTATAGCTCCATTAGCTGTCAATTTTCCCTTACTGAAGCCCAGATTTTTTTTTCTGGGAATATCATTTAATAGAAACAGATTTTCATGCAAAATTTCTACCGCTTTATCATGATAAACCTTGGCTATGCAGGCTCACTGCATCCTAGAGTTAAAGGAAATAACTGTCACCATGCCTTTCCCTGCACCTAATATTTAATTGGATAAAATAAATAAGCAATACTGGAATAGTTTGTCCCTCACTGGGGATGGGAGGCCCGGGCTGGAAGCTAACTCTTCCTCCCTAGCCTCTCTGGGCACGTAGCCCAAAGCCTGGTGGTTGTAGCACTTTTCTAGAAAGCAGATACCAGTTCTGACCCACTCTATTCTGAAGGGGGCTCTGAAAACCCAGTTTCCCAGGGCAAGTGCTGTAATTGGTAGGCTATCAGGTGGGAAGGCTCTCCTCTTCTATCTTACAGTACCCACTAATCATTGTTTT
>JAGPOW010002514.1:58449018-58568807 GCA_030014935.1 Caiman crocodilus | reverse complement strand
TTTTTTTCCGTGACAAAGATTTTAGAATTTCAAAAGTATTATATGTTTTCTTGGGCAATTCTATTCCCCACTGATACCTACACCACTTGAATGTATCCTATTAACCATGCTCAGAGAAGAAGCACAGGGCAAGGGACAACTACACCAAAGCCCAACCTATGTATAAATGCCAAAAGCTGCAGTCAATTGGCTAAGAAAATTCCACCGAGACATGTGAGGAAGAAATAGTATCTCCCTCTTTATAGTAAGTAAAGAGACTTACAGAATCCAAGAATTGGAAGGGATAATCAAGGGGATCTAGCCCAACTCCTCCGCATCACTGAAAGATTTGAGTTTCCTCAACCATCCCAGATGGATAATGATCCTCCAGTGAAGGTGATTCAACTTCACCAGAGAGTTTATTCTAATGGCCTACATTTGTTACAGTTAGCAAGCTCCCCCCCCCAACCAAGATTTTTATTTAAATCTGCTTTAGTTTATATCCCTTGCTTCATGTCTCACCCTTTTTGACAAAGGATACAAATCTTCTAGGATAGCAGATCCTTACAGAATCCATCTCAAAGCACTTGGAGAGGAAGGTTATTAGGAATAGTCAGCATGGATTCACCAGGGCCAAGTCACACCTGACCAACCTGATTGCCTTCTATGATGAGATGATTGACTCTATGGATGTTGGAAGACCAGTGGATGTGGTGTTCTTGATTTTAGCAAGGCTTTTGATATGGTCTCCCACAACATTCTCGCAGGCAAGCTAAGGAAGTACAGACTGGATGAATGGTCTGGAAGGTGGATAGAAAACTGGCTGGAGCATCAGGTTCAGAAGGTCATAATCAATGTCCTGATATCTAGCTGGCAGCTAGGGGCTGCTTTTGTTCAATGTGTTCATCAGTGACTTGGAAGATGGTATAGAGTACACCCTCAGCAAGTTTGCAAATGACAAGAAGCTGGGGAGAAGTAGTACATATGCTGGAGGATTAGGATTCAGAGAGACCTAGACAAATTGGAGGCTTGAGCCAAAAGGAATCTGATGAGGTTTAACAAGGAAAAGTGCAAAGTCCCTCACTTAGGATGAAAGAATCCTCTGCAGAAAAGGACCTGGGGGTTACAGTGGACAATAAGTTGAATATAAGCCAACAATATGTTGCTAAGAAGGCTAATGGCATACTGGGCTGCATTGGTAGGTATGTTGCCAGTAGGACAAGGGAAATGATTCTTTCCCTCTATGCAGCACTGCTGAGGCCATATCTGGAGTCCCGTGACCTGTTTTGGACTCTACATGGCAGAAAGAATGTGGACAAATTGGAGGGAGTCTAGAGGAGGGTAACAAAAATGGTTCGGGGGCTGAGGCACATGACATCTGAGGAGAGGCTGAGGGAACTGGGTTTATTTAGTCTAGAGAAGAGAAGACTGAGATGGGATTTAATAGCAGCCTTCAACTACCTGAAGGGGGAGTTCAAAAGGGGATGGAGCTGGACTGTTCTCAGTGGTGGAAGGTGACACAATTGCTCCTTGTTCTGTTAAGTTGCAGGCAAAGAAGTTGAGGTTTGATAGTAGGAAGAAGTTTCTCACTAGGAGGGTAGAATAACACTGGAAGAAGTTACCCAAACAGGTGGTAGAGTTTCTATCCTTGGAGGTTTTTGAAGACCTGGCTAAACAAAGCTTTGACTGGGATGATCTAGTTGGGGACGGTCCTTCTTTGAGTTGGGAGTTGGACTAGATGACCTTCTGAGGTCCCTTCCAACCCTAATTTTCTATAATTCTATGAATGTTTCCATTTATTTTTATGGCAGTCCTTCAGATATTCGAATACTCATATTGTGATCCCTCTCATGCTCTTTCTTGAAAATTTATGGTTATTTCAGTCTTTCTTTATATGATGTGCATTCTAATTCCTTCATTATTTTTGTCATTTACCTTTGGATTCTCTGTAGTTGCTCTGCATTTATCTTAAAAAGCAGTGCCCTAAATTGGACACAGCCTGACCAACAGTGAATAGAAGACACTGTCATTTCTTAGAGCAGTAAGGTTAACACAATTAATCACTCAGACTGTGCAAAGCTTCAGGTGGTGATTCAATTCAGAGGAGATTTGGCTCGATTTAGTGGCTGAACCCTCAAATCTGAATCAAATCAGGGGACTGCCATGGGATGGGGTCGCCAGGGATGGCAGTGGTACCCCTAGGACTCCTTGACCACGCTAATCTTGTCCAATGCAGACCCTCTTTCTTTCCTGCCATGTCTTGTTGTAACTATAATAAAATAGTGAGGCTGCCCTCAAGTTTGTATTTTGGGCATGAACCTGATGGACCTCACTGAACCCTGTGGGTTTTCTGACCCCTTTTGGGTTCTGCTCCAAAATGGCTGGCTCTTGGAACACCCTCAGCCTTATGGGCTAGATGCGTGGCTCCAAACCACTCCTTTACCATGCCCCAAGCCTCGCAGATGACATTCACTCATTGTCCCTCCAAGGACTAAATTTAGCTTGGCCTTCAGTCCTCACTGGGCTCTCTACAGTCCTGTCTCTCAGTGCCCCCAGCGCTGGGCTCTGTTCACCCTGAATACAACACCTACACTGGTACTGGGCTCTGTTTACCCTGAATATGGCACTCACACTGGCACTGGGGTCCCCACAATGCAGTGGGTCCCCAGTGAGGCCTCCTTCTTCCCCAGTAGCCTCATCCCGATTCTCCCGTATACAAACAGAAATCAAAATATGAGCCCCTGGGCTATAACATAATGCAAGCAGATCTGGGTGTGCTCTGCCCCTTTAAAAAAATCACCCTTGCCCCCAGCTCTATGTGCCTTATAGGCCAGGTTATCTGGTGAGCTCTTGAAGTCCCTTAATTTTACCAGAAGCAGAATGGGCAGTCAAGCATTTTCATTTAGCTTCCTCTAGGAGAGCTCCTTCCCTCTTGCCTGCTGGCAGAGAACTGACTCTCTGGTCCCAGCCCTGGGGTTTATATATGCCCCCAGGCCCTGCCTCTTCCAGTCAGCTGACCTCCTGCAGGTGCAGGCTAATCCCCTCATTCCCGCTGCCATGGTAACCTGCATCTGAGGGGCTCCTGACTGACTGCTAGGGCTCTCTCCCTAGGCAGTTTCTGCCCTTAAAGGAGCAGGTACCTTAGTGCCCTGCAACAGGGATCAATAAATAGATCTGAAGTGATTCAAAGCTCTCTGAATCAATTCAGAAAATATTTGGAGAGCTTCAATCATTTAGGTAGTCCCCTCCCACTGCAGCAGGGTGCTGGAGCTGGACTCAGACCTGGTAAGTAGGCGGCAGGGAAGGGGGGTTGGAGGTGGGGAGGGGACCCCTGCAAGGCCCCATCCCCTGCTTGTCTCCCTAGCCTCCCAGCCCTCCAACCCCTGCCTGCTTTCCCAGCCCCACCCATGGCTGCGCTGCCCAGGGTGCTTTAAAAAAGAGCCCCTACTCACTGGGTGCTGCAGAGCAGGGAAGCAATCCCCACTGCCCCCACTGCCCCATGCTGCATGGGGAACTCTGCCATGAACCCCCAACCCTCCCCCTCTCCCAGCCCTCCCACGGCTGCCCCAGCCACCCCAGCTCTAGCCCTTTAAGAAAAAAAAACAAAAACAAAACACCCCTTGACTCACTGGTTCCTGCATCCAGCCTTGGGGCTTTGTGGGCCTTGTACAGAGCCCCCCACATGGTGTGGGGCAGTGGGGATTGCCCCCTGCTGGGCAGGAACTAGTGAGTCTAGGGGTTTGGTTGTTTGGTTGTTTGTTTTCTTAAAGGGCCAGAGCTGGGGTGGGGGCAGGGCAGCCATGGGGGGCCTGGGACAGCAAGAGGTGTTGAGTGGGCTGGTGGCAGAGCCCCTTGCAGCATGGGGCAGTGTGGGGGGCAGTGGGGATCATCCCCCTGCCTGGCAGCACCTGGTGAGTGCAGACATTTTTTCCAAAGTGCCAGGACCTGGGGCGGGCGGAGCAGCCATTGCCTGGGCTGGGTGGCTGGGCCAGGGATGGGGCCTGTATGATTTGGAGATTTGGCAGCAGCCAAATTTCTAAATCAGATTTGGCTGAATTGATTCGGGACAGTGATTCAAATCATCAAATCGAATCACTGTCCCCTGAATCAGCTGAATCTGAATCCGAAGTGAATACTAGCTGCTTCTCACAGGCCTACTAATCACCCCATTTTTGCAATAGTATTATGCTGTTGATTATGATCCACCATCAACCAAGATCCATTTTACAACTTCTGCTGCTAAGCCAGTGACTCCCCCTGCTCACTAAGGTTTTCTTCCTACATTAAGCATGTTACATCTGCCTTTGTCAAATATAATGATATTGTCTACTTCTCCAGTTTGTTTTTGAATTTTAATCCTATGCTCCAAACTGATTTCAACCCCAACTTTGAAACCTTTACTGCCATTTTCAATTCTGATCAGTATATTCTCTACCTCTGTATCCAGGTCATTAATAAGAATGTTAAGCAGAACATAGGCCGCACTTTTGTGGGGTACCTGTTGAGACCTCCAGCCCCTCTGACACTGCTACAGTTGTAGTAATTCTTTGGCTGTAGTAATTCAGGCAATTATGTGTCCATTTGATCATACACTTATTTAGTTCTCTTTTCTCCATCTTATGAGAATGTGATGTGGGACTGTCAAAAATCTTACTGTAGTCCAGGTACTTAATTTCCACTACTTTTGTCTGATCCATCAAACTAGTTTCCCTGCTAAGAAACAAAATGAAGTTGCTTTGACATTTGTTCTTAACAAATCCGTGTTGGTGGACTGGTAATAAGTCCTTCATTCTACAAATGTGTATAAATGGACTGTTCTATAATTTGTGCTAGTAACGTCCCAATACCAAAGTCTGACTGATATATAATTCCCTGGACTCTCCTTCCTCCTGTCCACTCCCATGAATACTGTGCTCTCCATGAATACCACATTAGCTATTCTGCAGAGCCTTGAGAACGTGGCTTTGCAAATACTGCTAGTACCTTCAAGATTAGCTAGGTCCTTCAGCATCCACAAGGCGATGCTGACTTAAATTCAAGAAATTATCCAAAGTTCCCTCGCTTGTGTTTTAGTTCACTTGAACTGCAGCTCTTCCTCCTCTTTGTTAGTAATAATTTTGCTGGTGATATTTCTTTCCTTCAGACCCAAGAATTATAGCTCCCAGTTCTTCACTTCGCCAATATTATACAGTGACTTCCAGGCGAGCCAAATATTTCTACATCTACTCATTTTTACAATATAGGATTTGAAAACCAGAGCCTGTTTCCTCCACTTTTATTTTCAGATAACAAAATATTTATTTTTCATGAAGGATTCATGCACTTCCTCAAATTAAAATTAATTCCTAGTCATAATTAATTATGATTGTGATATATTACCTTTTTAAGATAAAGAAATAATACGCATTTGGATAATATCATCTGTGATATATTTTTTTTTTTTCTATTTTGATATGCTTCCCTTTTAAAAGCATGCCAACCTATTGAGGAAAAATGATGCAGTTTTGACAGGCATAATCCCCAAAACTGAAGCTAGAGAACATCTTTTTTTTCAAATGTACTCTAGCCTTAAAACATGTCTCATTTTTCCAATTGTTGAAGAGTCTGTCTTTGATTATCTGGTGTAGCATTTGATTTTCCCCAGTAGCTATTAAATGGTTTACGCATTTTAGGAGCAGCTTTTTTTCCTCTTGCTAGCTTAATTTTAGGTGAGTCCTTCAATCCAGTGGAAGTCAGTGTCTTTGTTTGCCAGGATAAACATAGCCAACTTATTTTAGTTTTCTCTCTTCATTCCGTAGTCATTCTGGATTGGTAGGAACACACCCAGTTTGATCTTGGAAGCATCTACATTTTGGAGTGTCATTGCCTAAAATCTAAGTGCATTAGCTTGTGAGCCTGCTTTCTGGCCAAAAAAAGAGAAATCATTTGAACAAGAGGGACTGGAATGGGTTTGAGTTCCATTAGCAAGGCTGGTGGGGCGGGGTTTCATTATAGTTATAATGAGCTCACGTCAGGGTCTAGGGCCCAACTGATCCCAATAAAATCATCAGGTCAATCCATTCACTGATGCTGCAGGGAAAAAGTCCCTTCTGCAGCAAGCTTGGATCAGTGTCCTGAGCCCAACCAGTCATAGAATCATAGAAAATGAGGGTTGGAAGGGACCTCTGGAGGTCACATCTAGTTCAAAACCCTGGTCAATGCAGGACCAACCCCAACTAGGTCATTCCAGTCAAGGCTTTGTTGAGCTGGGTCTCAAAAACCTCCAATGATGGAGATCTCATCACCCCTCTAGGTAACCTATTCCAATACTTCACCACTCTCCTAGTGAGAGTTTTCCCTAATATATAACCTTAACTTGCCTTAACACAGTTTGAGATTATTGCTTCTTATTCTGTCATCTGTCAACACTAAGAACTGTCTAGCTCCATCCTCCTTGGAATCACCCTTCAGGCAGTTGAAGGCTGCTATGAAATACCCCCTCATTCTCCTCTTCTCCAAACTAAATAATCCCCACTTCCTCAACCTTTCCTCATCAGCCATATTTCCCAGCTCCCCAACCATTTTTGTTGCCCTCTGCCAGACTCTCTCCAACTTTTGCACAGCCTTTCTGTAGTGGAGGATGGAATCCAAAACTGGATACAGTACCCAAGGTATGGACTCACCAGTTCAGAATACAGAGGAATACTTATTTCCCTTGATCTGCTGGCAGTGCATCTCCTAATGTAGTCCACAGTATGTTGTTAGTCTTTTTGGCAACTATAACTAATTTATTCTTCACTGTAACCCCCAGGTCCTTTTCTGCAGAGCTTCTGCCTAGCCATTTGGTCTCAGGCCTGTAGTGGTATATGAGATTCTTCTGCCCTAAGTGCAAAACTTTGCACTTGACCTTGTTGAACCTCATGGCTAGGGACAGAAATTACACATATGCCAGTATAAATTATTGGAAACTGGATCAAATCCATAATATAACAGAAGTTCAGTGCACAGAAACTGCTTTCAAAATGCTTGAAATTGTTTTAAGATTAACCTGGATGGATGTAGTATCCGACTTAACTGATTTAGGTTAAATCAGTTTATTGAACTCTGTCCTTAATCCCCTCCAGATTCAAGTTAATTCACAGTCTCCCAGCATCTCAGGATGCTTTCCACCTCCCCTGAAACTCCCCCTTGCAGGATGGGGGCTGGGGGCTAGCTTTAGCCCAAGCTGTTTGCTCTAGCCAAGCTTGGAGGCATATTCTAGCACCCTCTAGCTTCTGGCCTGGACCACTGCAGGCATGTGGCTGCATTTCTGGAATCAAAAGTGAATGTCTGTTCACTTGTTTATCTGTTCAGTCTATGCAGTTCAGACTAATCTGCAAAGATTGAATGGATTCAGCCTTGGGCTTTTTGACTGTCTGTCTTAGCCTATGTGATTTCTTTTGGTCTAAAGTCCTAACTGGGCAATGAGGGCAGCCAGTGCCCAGAGGCCAGGGACAACAGGTCCTAGTCACACTAGCCTTTATAAGCTTGCCCCAACTAGCAGTACCTTGTCCAGGCACAAGTTGGTGCTTGCTCTTGATCCTTCTTCAGTCCCTTGATTGCTTATCAGAAACTCTGGCTTTGACTCCTGGTGCACTTTGATTTGGTGCCTAGCTTACCTGGAACCCCAGTATCAACCCCTGGCTCACTATGATCCTGATCTTGGCTTCTGGGTCCCCATCAACACACTTCCCGGACTTTACCTAATTATGAAGTCGCTCCCCAGTACATAATAATAATCCATGTTTTTTCTCTTCCTCTTGAATCATCTGACTACCTGTCCTCCAGACAATGGGTGGGTATTCCTGGTATTGTCATTTCTAAGCTGAATTCAGTGCTCTTGGTGAAAGTTAGGCATACTTGGAGAAGGTCCAAGTCCTTTCTTCCAGGGACAAAGGCACCCTCCTAGCACCAAACTGTATTATAAACTAGCAGAACTAGGAGTTAGGCACTTCAGTGAGCATACTGAATTGCTTTTAAGAATGTGAAAAAGCCCAGAGGGAGGAGCCTAGGGAACTTTTTAAATCCAAAGTGGACAATTTGGTCCAAATATAGGTTCCTGGACTGAGTCTTAAGGCTTCTGAACTAGTGACTAAGGTGGTCTATATTTGACTCCTAGGGCTAGGGACAGACATTCAAAAAGCCTGAGCCTGAACTGATTAAATCTTTGCAGGCTAGTCTAACCTGGCTAGGCTGAACCAGTTTGCAAGTACATAGACATTCCCCCTGGACTGCGAAAATGCAGGCACATGCCTGTACTGGCTCAGACTAGAAGCCAGGGAGTGCTAGAGCAGCCCTCCCTTCCCTTCCACAGGACTGATGGGAGTGGGGGGTGGTCAGGACCTGGCAGGATGCTCTAATTAGGGAGAGATCCCCTCCCCTGTCCCTGCTCCTGACCAGCAAAGGAGCCAGCAGGGAGTTAACACAGCATTTATCACCTCATAAATAAAACAAAAGCCTCTCTCATTAGTTTAAGCTCTTCTCAAGCTCTCCTTTTTCCATGGAAGGACCAGAAGGACATTAACAGCTGAACTGTTGATTAACTCCAAAAACCCCTAAGCGGACATGGTCCTGTCTGCCTTTGTCTCGTCTGCCTTAGACAGACACCTCTCAGTATCAGCTAGTATACCACTAGCTATAGTCTGTGTTGTGGGAGAGGGGAGTGGAGGAATCCCTGCTACAGAAGAGAGTGGTGAAGTGGTGGTGATGCAAACAGAAGCCAAGCCGACCCTACTGTGCCTGCAGTCTCTGCCGGAGCTCCAGGTAGGGAGCAGAGCGGTGGAGCCAGCTCAGCTCCCTGGAGCAGAGAGCCCTGCCCAGGGCTGCAAAGCAGCTGTGATGCTGGGGGACTCTCGTTTAACTTAAAACAGGAAGGAGTCTGGGGAAGATATTGCATAAAACAGTTTGACCAAAATCAGTTAAGTCTAATACTACATTCAACCAGATTTATCTCAAACCAGTTTCCACTATTTTCAAATTGGTTTATGTACACTAAACATCTATTCTGTTACAGGTTTAAACCGTTTCTGATCACTTAAACCGGTGTATGTATAATGTCTGTCCCTAGCCTAGGTGCCTAAATTCCATTATGTTTAGCAACCTTAAGATGAAATGGGGCTGGCCTTCTAGCCCCTTTTTTTGTACTTGGTTCACTATGAATTCATCTTTACTGAACACGGATGGTCAGAATTGCACAGTATTCCAGATGAAGTCTTACCTGTGCTTTAGGGACACATTAAAACCTCCCTGCCTATACTGGGAAAACCTTACTTAATACATTCTAGGATCACATTAAATTCAAGAGCAGGTTCTGCTTAACCTTGACGAATTAGGACAAAATTATCTTTATCAACATTTATTCAAAACTTACATCCCTTGAACAGATAAACACACTTACATATAATGAAAACTGGATGAAGTTCCAAAAATAAATGTAATAGCAAATGGAGATGTATCAAATTCAGGACAGGTGTCCAGCTTGCTGCAATGCTAATGGGACCTGTTTTCAGTCCTGTTTCATTTACCAACTTCATTAATGAATTGGCACTCAGTAGCATAACCATTTTAATTACACTTCTGGATGATACCAAATTGGGAGGTGTTGATAACAGAGATGAAAGTAGCCAAAAAAGCAAATCAAATAAATGAAAACAAGAGAAAGTGACTTAGCAAAAAAAAAAAAAAAAAAGCAGAAAAATAATAAAATGCATTTTGCATTTAACTGTCATTGTGGGATGTAAAAAAATAATAATCTGTTGGCTCAGATTAGAACCTAAGACTCCTGCCTTCTAAATGAATATCCAAACCACTAGATTATAGAGCTATGCCCCTGTAGGACAATGTTACATGCTGTTGCCAGGCTTGTCCATTTTCAAGAGGCCTAGGCCTAAGCTACAGAAGTGAGCTACATTGCATAAACTGGTTTGACCAACAAGGCCCCAGACACCTGTGTCTGAGTGACCATAGCATGAACCTTCATAGATGTAACAACTGGTTTGGTCAGCAAAGCAAAGGAAGTCATCCATATGTTTAAACAGACACAATCAAATAGAGCACAAGGTTTAAAAGGAAACACTATAGGACCCGTAAGTAGTGACTGATGTAGCCAAATCTATTGAATGTTATTTTGCTATAATAGATGAGTTTTTTTAGAATGCTTAAATGAGTTATAAAAAACCAAAGCAGCCTTGTCAGATAATAAACTAAGGTGAAGAAGTAACAGGCCAACATTAAACATTAACCCTCATTCCCCAAAGAGAAGGGAAAGCAGATGAGGAATCCTTTCTTTTGATTCTTTTGGTTTTGCAAGGATGCAAATAGGGCTGTGTGAAACGTTGGCCCATGATTCGATTCAGCAGAGATTCAGACCAATTCAGTGTCCCTATCTCTGAATCCAAATTGAATCAGGAGACCCTTTATTTTTTCTGAACTGAAACAAAACCCTCCAAATCGATTTGGAGAGATTCGGAAAGATTCAATGATTCTGCCATACAGTTTTAAATATTTTAGCTACATACCTCAAGGTACCAGGTAGCTCATGAATGCTGAGATGGTAGGGTAGATGGAGTATCCCACAGGAGCATGGGGGGCTTCCCAGTATGCTTCGCAGCAGACCCAGAAGAGGACCAGAAGCACTTCCGGTCCACTTCTGGGTCCACTAAAGAGTGAGCTGGGGGGGCCCATGCCAACCCACTTTTGGTCCACTTCTGGTTTCACTGCCAAGCACATGTTCCCACCCCCCACCCCCACTCCTATGGGATGCTCCATCTGCCCCATCATGGCAGGGTTCACAAGACACGCTGGTACCTCAAGGTATGTAAAAAAAAATGTAAAGCTGTGTCTATGGCAAAATCACTGATTGTATCTCCTCCCTAGCACGCATCAGCATTGAATCTTCAGATTCAGCCAAATTGAATCAAGGAACTGTGATCCAAATCAACTAATTAAATCACTGTCCCCGATTTGGGCCAAATCTGAATCAAATACGGCCTGTTTCGTACACCTCTAGATGCAAATCCCACCTAAATAACACTTTCCAAGTCCACAAGAAATGTATTTCTGTCCAGTTCCAAAAGTTTCAGTCAAACAAAGACATGTAAATACAACTAAATCAGAGATCATTCGTTAGAATATTGGGACAAGCCATCTATAAAATTTGGGCACAGAGTGGCAGGAAATTTAGACTTCTATATTTAGATTTCTAAAATTTGGACTTCTTCAGAGCTCAGTGAGCCAACTTAAGTCCCCAGGGAAACAAAGAAGCCTGGCCAGTGGCTTTGTTTCTTCCCTGGATCCAAGGCTACATAAGCACTGTCTTTATTGATCCAAATGAGTCGTTGTTTTTGTATTTCCTAACAAAGCTTTCAGGTTGTGACTGGAATGGTCTCACTGGTCAATCCATTTTCTCTTACCCACGCTTAAAATTTAGCATAACATCCCCTCTTGTTCTTCTCCTCCCTAACTTGATGAAACTTGTATTCCTTCATGAATAGTAGCTTAGCTTCAAATTTGGGGTAAAATAATTTCCTACTGAGCATTGTTGCCTATGACTTGACACTTCTGATAGTTTCCTAAAATCTAGAAGATGTGGATGTGAACATCTACACACTGAGTGCATTCTCACACTCGTGTCTCTCACTTCTTAGCTGATTTTCTACTCGCTAGGCTGCCACATGAAGGATGGATATCAACATCAGCCAAGTGTCAAGGAAAGCATTGCACCCTGCTCAGTCCTTCCAATAAGTCAATAGGAAGTCAGAGGTATCAGACTTGGGAGTGCCTTCTCTGAACTGCAAGCAGATAAAGTTGTTTTTGTACCATCTGCTTGAGCATCGGAGAAGCGAACGTATTCAGACACACTCCTGACCTCAGCATTTCCCACTAGGTAGCTCCAGGGAATTTTGGATCATTCTTTTCAGGACTGAAGGGGCCTAAAAGTCAAGTATGGTACTGCTTACTTTGTAGATACCTAAGTCTATTATTAGACCTATCCAAATATCCATAAAGATTATTACAGTGGGATTTAGGTACCTAAATCTCCTTAGGAATAGATAAGCGGTATATACTTCATATTTGGAAGTATTTTTTGGGGGGGGGAGTTGTTTTATTTTATTTTTTTTTAAATAAGAGGTTAGATATACACTACTCTGAAAAGGTTTATATGGAGACAATCCTCTCCCCCTGAACAGGGAGTGGACTAGAGGACCTACTGATTCTCCTTCCCTGTTTCTCTTTGATTCTGTGATCCTGTATTGGAGTTGGCTATCTAAATGTTTTTGGCTAAACCATTTTTGAAAATTGTATCTAGTAGCTTCTCACATAATAGGGTAATGGAGTGTGGCTTAGGGACACGATAAGACAACAAATCACAAAGCAAGGAACTGATATTTCACATGTATATACTCTGTGGATAAGACAATGCCAATACAATACAGTTCAGTTCTCATCACCTCTTTAGTAGAAAGGTATGAAAATATCAAGGAGCTGGTAGTTTTGATTTACAAGGAAGTATTAAATGAATTATTAATTATAGTGAAATAAGAATTATCCTCAAAATGTCTTGCACAGCCACTAAGTTATCAAGCTTCTAAAAGAGCTCTTTCTTTCTTTTAATAAGGAAAAATATGCCTGGTGCTTTTTATCTCTTCTGTTTTATCACCCATTGCTGACATGAATCATAAAATCATGGGGTTGCCAGAGTTACCAGAGCAGTGCTTGCATTAGCACTGAAAAGTGATGCTCATATAACTTTAATACAATTAATTCATTATCAAGTTACCCCCATAAATTGGAGCTTTTGTGAAAAATCACCAAATTCAGGAGCAAAAAAATGAAGTTGTTCTGCTTTATTTCATGGGACTGAATATAGTCATTCAGTCATGGCCTTAGTGCAGGCAATGGCAATTTTGCTATTGACTTCAATATAGTCCAGGTTTCACTATTTGCCTCTAGCTTGTACATTGCCTTTATAGTTGAATGACACTGGTATCTTGTTTGCACGTGCTTTCCTTTGTAAATCTAAATGATTTGTGTCTTACACTTCTTGGCTGATTCTCTACTCACTACACTGCCACATGAAGGATGGATGTCAACATCAGCCAGGTTTTCAAGGAAAAACTGAACTCAGTTCTTCCAATAAGTAGTTGGAGGGATGAGACTCGGGAGTGGCTGATCAGAAACATACAGGTATCTTTCTGATCAGTACATTCATTTTCTTAGATTCCTTTCATATTTCTAATGCTAGCCCAGGCTAGAAAGTGAAAGCATATGTGAAAATATAATCCCTTCTTCCTGAGAATGTAAATGGGTTATGAGTTCTCATTCACAAAACTAGCTCCAGGTTTCTTTTTTTGTTACAGACAGCAATCTCAAGGCAGGGGGCATATTCCCACATGCAGGGGTGTGTGCTTTCAGTAGCAAAAAAAGGAGTGGCACAAATTTGTGCCGCTACTTTTTGCTGCTGCACACATCCCTGCACATGTGCTTTGGTATGAGGCAAAATGCCCTGCTTCAAGGCAACTGCTGTTTCCCTACTCCTCCCAGCATGCAAGAAGGGCCAGGGTTGAACTAGAGGAGGGAGGACCCTCTGCCTAGTGGCTACATTGTCTCCTAGGAGGACTGAGCCTCCCTATCTGCTGGTGCATGCTCCTGTGGCATGTGCCACATCACTTTTTTCATGGTGTTTTTTTGCTACCAGGACTTCCTGGTAGCTAATTTTGCCCCCACGCTGCAAATTTGCAGTGCAGAACATGATTTAAAATACTGGGCATGCAGTTTGTGGTGTCACAAAGAGACTTGCAGTGCCACAAACCACAATCTGGAACTGGCCATGATATGCAAAAGGTTTTTGTACAGCTGAAAAACCTGAACTCAAGCTCAGCATTTATATGATCTTTAGCTATTCCTGCCCGGTCTGTTACATATTAATTGATTTATTTAATTAATTATCAACCCTAAAAAAGTTGAAACATTCTTTTAAAAATACTCTAGTGTAGAAAAGTAGTTTTCTGATGAGACATATTTCCTGAATGTGTTTTTTTTTTTCTCTGCCTTAACTTGAATGTTGAAAGATCAATGAGGGGAAGCTGAGTTAAAATATTTTTGAAAAACTGCTAAAGGCTCCTTGAGCACAGGACACATTTCATTCCTTTTAAAACTCTGAAGACATAAACTGCAAAGTTTCTTATTATCTCATATCTTACCATCTGAGCCTGGCAAGTGAAGAACTCAAACAACCAAGCATCATGACAAATGCTTTACAGCTTTCTCTATCACTATATAAACCTGCTCTCTGTCAGGATATAAAGAAGGGTTTTGACAACTATAATGATTAGAAACACAAACTTATTTCCATGGCATTGGCCATTGATTCTTTCTAGACTCAGGTTTAATTTGTCACCTATTTCTTATTTCATATGAAATATAGTGCAAGAGCGCATGGACATAACGTAGTTGCAGGAAACCTTCTGGCATATGTATTTCATTACATGAAAATGTGGCACTTTGCTGTTTGTAAATCATTTCAACTTTAATGTAAATGCAAATCACTTACATGTGGAAGTCTCTTGGATAACCACAGTCATTTTTTTTAATGCCTATCCCTCAATAAATCAAACCATGCTGAGTGTTGGCTATTTCTTGTTGCATTGAACATTATGCAGCCAGTCACTGGTGACAGAGTTAATGGCCGTTGACCATTAGTTACTGTATGGTTTAATTGTTGCACGTGCAAGACTTATTTAGTCCTCTGCTGCATTTGTTTTGGCATTTTTGGCATTTTCAGCAGTTATTGGTCTGGGTTCTTTTACTGTCTATATGGATAAGTCTTGAACATCTAAGCAATCCAAATCTAGAAGCTATATGAAAAACAATGTTAGTTACAAATCATATGAACAGAGTAAGATCTTTTCTACTCTAAATGTGACACTGAAGGCAGAGGATCGTAGGTTCAGAGGGCAGAAGGGCTGGAAGGAACCTCATAAGGTTCAGCCCCGATGCTCAAGGCCGGATCATCCTTGACTAAACAATACCAGCCAAGTGTCTGTCTGACTTGCTCTTGAAAACCTCCAAGGGTGGAGATTCCCCAGCTTCCTTTCACATCCTCTCCAAATGCTTGACCACCTTCAGAGTCAGAAAGCTCCTCTTTCTTAATCTCTAACATAACATTTCCTCTGCTGAAAGGTGAGGCCTATTGCTCCTAGTCCTGTTCTCTATGGCCACAGAGAAAAACCCATCTCCACCCTTTGATGGAAGACTGCTATCAAATGCTTTCTCAGTCTGCTCTTTTCCATACTAAGTAATCCTAGTTCTTTCAGCCTTTCCCCATAAATCTTGCCTCCCAGGCACCCAGTCATTTTTACTGATCTGCACTAGATTATTTCCACACTCTTCACATCTTTCTTGCAATGTGGGGCCCTAAAACTGGACACAGTACTCCAGGTTTCACCTGTGCTGAGTAAAGTAGAAAATCCATGTGCAGAGACTTTGCTGTTAATACAATCCTGTATGCTGTTTGCCCTTTTTCACAACTATAGCATGCTGTTGGCTCATATTCAGTTTATGGTTTACTATATTCCCCGGGTCCCTCTCTGCAGCTAGTCATTCCCCAGTCTGTATTTATGCATGTAATTATTTCATCCCTAGTACACAACTTTAAACTTGCCCTTGTTAAAACTCATCTAACTGACTGTGGACCATTTTCCCAGTCTATCCAGGTCATTGTGGATCCTGCTCTCTGGAGACTGCAAATCCGTCTGACATAGAGTCATCCACAAATCTGCTAAGCATGTCCTCAAATACAACATCCAAATCATTAATGAAGATATTAAACAATACCAGACCCAGGACAGCCTCCTGGGGAACCCCACTTGATACTTCATCCCAAATAGACATTAAGCCATTGAGGACTATTTGTGGTGTATGAGGATCCAACCAGTTATATGTCCACCTTTTGGTACTTCCATCTAGTCTGTATGTCCTTAGTTTATTCATGAGAATGTCATAGAAGACAGTGTCAAAAGCCTTGGTAATATCAAGGTATATCACACCCACTGCTCTCCTTTCATCCACAGATGCTGTCACCTTATCATAGTAGAAAATCAGATTAGGTAGGCATGATTTTCTCTTACTGAATCAATGCTGGTTGTTCCTGATCACCTTGGAACAAGGTTATGAGAAAAAAGTATTATTTGTTCCTTCCATTTGAAAGACAGTCTACTTATTTCTTTCATTCATCTTCCTCTTTCAGTCTGATTCTTCTCTCACTTTTACACCAGAGTAACGGAACTCCTCCCTTTTAAACCAGGAGACAGTAGTCAGTCCCTGTGAATTATGGAGGGCAAGAAAGTCATTGCAATCCTTTGGCTATTAGAATATGTATCTTTGCATTGACATTTTAATATTTCCTTTTATATTAAAATAATGAAGACATATTTTAAAGAGCCTGCATAGCACTGCTATTGATGCTTTTGCTATTTATCCATGGAAAAATATGGTAAAACCACATATTCCCACTTATGGGGACATAAGCAAAATGCTCATTGTTCACCCTTACACATTTATTTTCCATTAAAGTATACATCAGGGGTTTTCTTCCACAGGAATGAAAATCAAAGAAAAAAATGTGATTCTTTGGGAGTGAAACTCCAGAGACATACAGAGCTTTGTTCAGATGCTAAGGAGACAAGTAATAGATAGATTGATTGATGGATTTAAATTCTGTTGTAGTTTGCATGTTAAAGAATAACTGATTAAAATCTGGATTGCAGTTGCTTTTCCATGTCTCTAAACTGGTTTAAGAAAGGATTGCATGCCTTTTTCAGGGTCAAAAATGACAAAATTACAGGCACCCCTATGTTATCCTATTGGAGGCTCAAGTTTCAAAGAAGATCACTGCAATATTATTTGCTATATCATGTGTCTCGCTCCATCTCCTTTTGTACCACTTTTCTTCCCTTCTTGGAATAAAGATCCTAGCAAGATTTACAACATGCCTTAGTGGCTTTTGAAGGGAATTAGCTACCAAAGCTGCTTAGGTGCTTTTCTAGTCTTACTAATCGTGTGATGATGATGTCATAGATTTCATAGACTTCAGGGCTGGAAGGGACATGGAGGATCACCGAGTCCAACCTCCTGCCCCAGGGGCAGGGAGTCAGCTAGAGTCAAAGGATCCCAGCAAGATAGACATCCAAATGTTTCTTAAAAGAGGCTGAAGTGGGTGCTTGCACCACCCCGGGAGGGAGTCTTTTCCAGGTCTTGGGGGCTCGGACGGTACATAGACTCCCTCCAGAGGTGGTGCAAGCACCTACTCTGGACTCTGGACATGATGGGTGGTTGCTGGCGAACAAGTAAGATTGTCTTCCAAGGATCTTAATATTGAGTCTGCAGGTGGCTCCACAGTTCAATTCGAGATCCGCATGCCTTGTTGCAGTGAGCACAGGTGTTTTCAGGAGGGATGGAAGCAGCACTGTGTTGCTGCGTTGGATGAATTGTTTAAAGGTGTTGAGGTCCCTCCCAAAGAGCCTTCCTCCATTTTGGTCAGTCCTAAGCAAGGGTCTCCCAGGTGTTGTGGTCAATGTGATACCTTTTCACATTAACCTTCAGGTTGTCTTTGAAGTGCTTTCCTTGCCCTACGCTACTAACTGTGTATTTGCATTTTAAAGCACCTACATACCATTGTAAATCAACAAACATGGTCATACATACTGTCCTATAGGCAGAAGCTGCTTTAATTTATTCCTACTCTGTTTTTATAGGTTTTTTTACAGATAGTCATGCAGCTCTGATACGCACATACCACCTATCCCTATTACTTAGCAATATGCTCCCAACCAGAATAGCAAACCGCATGGGCTATAAATTAGAGAAACCATAATTACATTTTCATTGAGCAAAGGAGAGCTGATGAAGTGCAAGAAGGTGTAGGTAAGAAAATGGGGACAGTAAATCTGCACTTTGATGTTTCTTTTTCCCCCTTTTGCATAAATAATAGGAATGTCTAAAAAGGGAGACTTTAAATAGTCATTATTCTTTCTGGGCTCCTATTATGTGAGCTGCTGAATAATCTCTTCTTCCATTCATGTTAACCATGCATTCTGGTCTTTGTGAAAGTCAGAGGTAATTCACACATTACAAGTCATTAGCAGAGATAGTTCTGGGAGACAGATTTGCAGCTGTTTATCTTCATGTTATTGTAAACTGCTAGGCGGCTTAAATCCAGTAAAGTTTCAGATACACCTGTCACACCGGGTCTGTTACAAGCTTTGGGAATATGTCATATCCATATGTGAACCCATACGCCTTTTTCATAGCCACAATTAAGTTTCTAAACTTAAGGTTCTAAATTATTATTTACAGGGGTGTAGGTCGTAGCCATGGTGGTCTAAGGACATAGGCAGACCAGACAAGGTTCTTTGGGTAAATCTGGTATCTTTTATTAGACCATGGAAAATCTGAGAGATGCTTCCTCAGCCTGATGAAGGGTATTTGTACCTGAAAATTTACAAAGAAGAATTTCTCCAACTATTTAATTTGATCTAATAAAAATACCACAAAATTTTCATTTAGATATCTGTGTTTTTACCAAAAAGGTGTGGTTTTTGTTGTTGTTGTTGTTGTTTTTAAAACTTTTATACAGTAGGCTAAAGGATTCAGAGTTCAAAATTTTGGGATGAATTTTTCAGATTTTTTCTGCTGTGTTTTCCACCAGTTTCCTAAATAAGTGACCTGATTTTAAAACAAGT
Organism: Caiman crocodilus; assembly: GCA_030014935.1. NCBI lineage: Eukaryota > Metazoa > Chordata > Crocodylia > Alligatoridae > Caiman > Caiman crocodilus. The sequence continues at coordinate 58,550,070 of JAGPOW010002514.1, read as the reverse complement.
CTGAGTACCTGGGAGATCCTGTTTAGCTTATTATCCCTTTGGTTGTGCCTGGGACAGCATTGCATGTTGTACAAGCTGCAGGACAACATTCCTTTCAAGGAGTTAAATAATGAAGACCAAATGTGACATAAATCACAGAAGACTGTAGCGTGAAGACGTTATTTGGTAAATAAATTAAAGCATTCAGTCACAAAGCCAATAACTCAGGGAGATAGAAATTAGGAAACACTGGGCATAGGTTTTAAATTGAGATAAGAACTAAAGAGAAAGTCAGTGAGGCAAGTAACTACCTGAAGCTTATTCTGGGTGCCAGAAGTTTCAGAGGACAATATTTTTGCACCAACAGTATGGTAGTTTGCACCAACAGACTGTAGTAGGGTAAAGAAAGGACTTGGATTAGACAACTAGAATGAATTAGCTTCTAAAGAATTAGGACGGCGGGAGAGCTCAGAAAGTCAAACCCCGTGTAAGGTGGGATGACTCCTGTCTATACAGTCTAAGCCAAATGCTTGTCCAAAATAGAGACTCAGTAAGCTCTCTTAACTGCCCTTGTAGTCAGCGTTCTTCCTAACTTCTAACCAAATTTGCCGACTCCAAGGGCACCACAACCTCAACCAAGCAACAGCCCGTTTCAAGGTAAAACTTCTTTCCTTTGAAGCAAAGAAGAGACTGTGGAGGAAAGAAAAGGAGAGGAATCCCAGCCTGCAACGTATTCTCCCTCATGGAAAGACCTGCAACTCTGTGGACAGATATGTGCTCAAAGATTGGACTCTTAACCTCAAGATGCATCAGTGAGTTGTGGTAGAGTCTATTCTCAAATTGAGAAGTTGCCAACAATGAACAAATTCTCTGTTCTTGCAATTTAAAGCCATTGTTTCTTGTTCAGTCCTCAGTGGACATGGGGAATAATAGATTGTTGCCTTCTTTATAATGATTGTTTTTTCTATTTTCTTTTATACGCTCAGACTTCTCTTCTCCAAACTAAACAATTCCAATACTTCCAACCTTTTCCTTTATATGAGGTTTTTTGGTGTTTTTTTTGTTTGTTTGTTTGTTTTTTGTTGTTTTGCTTGCTTCTGGACTTATTCCATTTTGTCTTTATCTTTCTTGAAGTGCTACACTCAGAGCTGTACTCAGTAATCCAGGTGAGGCCTTACCACTGCTGAATATAGTAGAGTCACTTCCTATGATTTGCATATGACACTGCTGTTAATACATGTTTTTAGGGTTGTTTTTTTTTTTTTTTTTTTGCAATAATATGCACTGTTGACTCAATTATATCTTTGCTGAATCATTCATAAAATCTTGCAGAACCAGGTCTTTAGGACAAAATTCAGATGGTCCTCAACTGGCATCTCCAATGTAGGCATCACCATTACTAATAATTAATGTGCCTGGATGCAGGAGGATGATGGAAAGAAAAATGATTAGGTATTGATATTTCTTATATAGTCATAGAGGGAGATTTAGGAACGTCTGAATGATGATTCAGGGAGTCCAGCCACCACACAGGAGACACTTAGGATCCAAATGCACTTTATCCAGTTGCGTAACTGCTGTTTTTGCTCTTCAATCCTATTGCATGTGCAATATGGACACACAAGTATTCACATGGCTACTGCGCTGTGGCTGAGCAACTATGCAGTTTTCATTTCCAGGAGCCTTCTTGAAGTTGAGCCACTGAACCTTGTATTTAATTCTCATTTGATAGAGAGCAGTTTTTGTCTCACTGGGATCAAGGGCCACGGCTAAAACTAAGCACCTCCTCCCTCCCAGGGTAGCAACCGCCTCACCCAACTGTATACCTACTAGCTTGCATTATTCTGCCTAGCCCCACATAGCTCACTCTGTGGTTTATCAAAATGAATCTGATCCTGAATCACTTAAAGTAATGTGGCAACTCTGTGCCCTGGGCAGGGGCAGCTCACAGGAAAGCACTGGCAAAGGCATTGCCTGGTACTTCCCTGTTCAACCACTCATTTACACAAGTGTCAAAACCCACTCCCAAAAACCCCAAACTTTGGAGCAAACTAGCAAACTGGAGGAAAGATTATCAAGCAGCCTGGCCTGTAACTTGTGATTTAGGAGAATTCCCTTCGCTGTCATGCACGTCTTCTGCTGCATCGAGTAAGTTGGCCGATTTATACGTGCCTTATTTTCCCTTACCCCTTCTCTGTCTCGCAGGGCTGTTGTGAGCATACACTCTTCAGAAAAACAGGTTGCTCAAATCTACACAAGCAGGGGGAAGATGAGCGACAAAGAGAGAGAGATCACAAACTCTGTTGCAGTCATGTTAATGCAGCCTCCCTTCAGTGAGTTTGCTCGAGTTATTCTGGTTTTAGTCCAATGTATTGGAGTGTAGAATCTCTTCATCTGACAATTCTGTATTGGATGCCTCAAATCCAATGTACTCTTTGTTTTCTGTCATTTTTCATCAAGAGGTAATGTGTGCCAAACTGACAGCATTACTGAATTAACTATTCAGGAAAACAGTAGCAGCCTGGATTATGAAGACCTGACTAATTGCCTATTAAAAATTATGCATTGCACCTACAAGACACAATGGCAGTGGCAACCAATTTACAACTGCATGTTGATTTAATTAGGAAATTAGCTGATTTTTTTTTTTTTTTATCCTGGCTTCTTAATTAAAGCCTTCACGGTGTATGAATGCTTATTAAATCCATTTGGAATGTGTGTACTAGCCATATTTGGGATACATTTTAAATTGCCAGAGGCCTCATATCTTCCCTCCTCCCACCCATTACATATTTTTATGCCTTTTCCCAATGAAAATTTTATACAGGTTTTACTCAATTTATTTCAGACTTTAGTTTCAATAAACAAAGGAAAATTAAGCTAAGAGTAAAACATTACCTGCAACGAGACATGGAGCAGTAGAGATAAAGATCCATGCTGTCAGTTGTTTCCTGGCACAGCATCTTCATCATCACAAGCAAGGGTGATACCAGTGCCTATGGTCAAATGCTCAGCTCAATTGGTATTAAGTGATCCATAGTTTCATAGATGGTACAGTGAGAAGGGACCGCTTTTATAATCTAGTCTGACCTGCTGTATACCATGGGACTCAGGACTTCCCACTTGAACTATGGCACATCCTTTATACAACTATCTGAACTTACTTTCAACATTAAGGCTCATTTCCACAAAGAAGTCCAGAGATTCCTATACCCCCAGGTATGACCGCATTGATCTCAGAGCACCATACTATATTGCATGCCAGCAACGCCTCTGTGTTCCTTAGTTTCCAGGTCAGAACAAAACCCAATTAGCCCAGCAAAGAAAAGAATAAAGCTGACAGCTTTATCCCAGAGGAAATGTTGATTCAACACTTCATCTCAGCATCTTCCACTAGAGTACGTGCTTGGGTTTTGACATCCTCTTCCCTCATGGAGGCTTATCCACATGACTGGATCTCCATTTAGGCTCACCTGTCCTCAGGAAAGCTGAAGAATAGAAGAATACCTCATTTGTAATCCTTCTGCCCAGGGAGATCAATAACCATATACTGTGCAGCATTGGCTAATAGCCATGTGCGGTACATAGGCTGCTGTTACAAATCATAAAGTTATCTCCTCTATTTAGCATTGTGATTGGGTTACAGTTCTGTTTATTGGACCAATACTGATTGAAATAAAACATTAGTGATAAATTACTGCCATTACATTGAAGTGATGATAAGTAAATTATCTTAGCAACCTAATTTAATATTTTTAGTAGTAACATAACTGAGATTTATATGGACAGTTTTTATATTCTCTACTAGTAACTTTTTTATTGATGAGTTAATGGCCAGCTAGATAAATTAAGCTCTGTCAGCTTCACCTAATGTCTTAGAACAACTCGCATTGGTCATTAACTGGTTGATTGGTAAAGTGTTTTATTATTGCTTTGGCAATATTACCTAAGATGAAGCAGTGTAATTTGCAAGACTCTATCATTTTTATTTTGATGGTTTGACTTTTCTATCAAAAACTGTGATGCATATTGAGCAATCAAAGTCTGAGCAGGTTAAAGCAATTTAAACGTAATCCATAGAAGAAATCTTTCAATTATGGACTTTTGCACTCAAAATATTAGTCTGCTCGGGCACTGTGAAGCATCAGGTTCTGAAAAGAAACTAACCCTGTTTTTAAAGAATCCCACAAACAATCCCTTTTACAAGGATGGGCATATTTGATAAAGTTCAGCTCCTATACTAAATTTACCGGCTATGCTGCATGCAATTCTGTTTTGGCTGAATACTGAGACATGAGAAGATTATGTGGTTTTTGAAGAACTTAGCAATAGTTCCAAAAAAATGTAGCTATTGGTATTCAAGACCAGTCACTGACCTGCACATTTGACCTGCAACCATTTTAAATGGTCACTAGCTTCACTTTTTCCTGAGGTAGGTCTTAAGCCATAGAGGTGGATTTCTGTTTCTCTTTGAGTACTTGAAAGGCAGTTTTCTAACTATTTTGGCCCTGCTTGATACTTTGGCCAACTCTAGACTGCACACTGGCTATGCATGTATATGGTCTGTAGGGATTCACATCTGTACTGCTTTAACTTCCTAACACAATAGTCTAACCACCACCCTACAGGTCAGGCATTACTTAGAGCTTCCTTTAACTTTAATTTTGAAGCTAGGCCCTGGCAGTTGAGAGAGGGAGGTCCAGGAGGAGAAAATGTGGTTCAGCGAGAAGGCTGCTGCTTCCCTGGGCTCTGTAGGGAAGAAGCTTCTCCATTGCATTGCGCTCTAGTTAATGCCTAGAGAAAGCAAAAGGCAATGAATCAGCTTCAAAACGTGAGCACGTGTATCTAAAAAGTCCTGTAACCAAAGCTGTAACAAAAATGGCTAGATACAAAGGTAGGGCCAGAGCACTTTTGAAAACTTTGAAATTGAGTTGGCAAGGATTTACTCCAGGATGCTGGAGAAACTGCCTGAAGAAACACAAGAGCCACAGGCTAATATTTGTGAAGTCCCGGGTAACAAGCAGGGTCCCAGGGACCCAGGGAAGGACTAATTTAATGTCAGCCCATGAAAGGGGGAAAAGTTTGTTCTGAGGAATAATAAATTGGTCAGCATGACGTTAATACCTGGGAAGTTACTAAACAGCAAATTATAAAACTGTCAATATATAATTATCTATAGGATGACGATGTGGCTATTTTCAGCCAATGTGAATTTCTTAAGAGTGACTCATTTCCAGACACCCACTTTGATTTCATTTCTTTGATGTGGTAAGTAGTTTGGTGGATGGAGAGAATATCATTTGGGACTACCTTAAATCTGTATTAAACGTTGGTATGTTACATTGACTCTGAAATGGCCAAGAAAAGAGCAGAATCTGGGAGGATGTGAAATAAAAAGCAGATCAAGAAAAGTGGCTTGAGTACAGTTTGATTTTTGTTCATCCCATACACACAAATATTTGCAGATGCGGGTCTGATCCTGTTGCAATGCTCCCATTGGAGCATTTTGGGGCTTACTTAGTTGACTGTGAGCTATAGTTAAGGAGCCATCTTGTGTTAAGCCCCTGTTAAATGAGCTTAGTGTGCTGCATTGCTGGAGCTCTGATTTTCTACCAGTTCTACGGGGCTATTTAAGAATAAAAGATTGCAGCATGTTCTCCATGAACAAGCAAAACTCAGCCACAAAAGTACCCCTGAGGTGCAAAAGTATAGGCAAACCAAATTAGAGCTCTAGTGTAAGGGGGGAGAGGAGAGTATTAGCCCTCAGATCTAGCCCTAGGATTTGGAGGGACCACATGCCTGAGCTTTCTAATAATAGACCTACAGCTTTGCCTGCAGAGATCTGGCTGCTACAAGGCCCCAGAGCTAGGGCTGGGAGTAGGAAATGTTCTGCATGGGTCCTTGCTTACTTGCTGGGTGAGATAAAGCCAAATGCTCAACATTCATCTGTTTTATTTTATTGTGTATATAAGTTTCAGATTCTGCCATCCTTGCATTGAACCAGAAATTTTGATGCAGAGATTCTTCCATTGATCCTAGTGAGGATTTTCTACTGTTCAGCCTCTGTAAGCCAGGCAAAATAAGGCCCTAAACTAGCAATATGAATTCAATCCTAGTAACTAGCTTGTACTCCCAGAACAGTTTCCAGCAGATTAAATACAAAAAATGATTTCTAAATGCCTTCTCCCAGTAGACTGGGATATTTTTATTTGACCTGGTGGTGCTAATGAGAGAGAACTCCTTGTAATCCCCATGGCTTCTGAGTGTGAGGAATTATGTTTGCATAGATATGCGATTTTGCAGGACGCCAAAGAGAAGTACTTTCTTCCCATCTATGCTCATTAGCTTAGAAAAATGTATTCAATACCAGCTGACCTGAGGAGCACAGTTGTATTTGCTCAGGCAGCAAAAATGGAGATATGAAAATGTCTTTTTCAGCAACATAAAGACAGCCGAAGCATATGAGGAGAGTCTTTAGAATAATAATTATATAAGCAACTTAATTAGTCTTTGCTTTAATCCTGAGGGAGTATAATAAGATCAGCAAGTTATGATATATCCACAGAGACTAAGATATTCAAAAGACATCCATACACTCCTCCCGGGTCCATCATTATCTTCATGTTCAACAATAGTCAACGAAACAAAGCAAGGCCAATCGAAAGCAACGAGGAGGAGGATTTTGGCTAAATGGAAAGGAGAACAATGTCCCCATTGATGAGAATAATTGGGTACTGAGATTTCCCTCCAGAGGTACATAAAGATAGCTGAAGCAGACTAAAGCTATTAATCAAACGAATATGAAAAGTAGCAAGAACAATGTGCCCAGTGCTATTTGCATTACTGTGGGTGCATCTACATGTGCACTTTGCTGCAGTTGACTAATTAGCTCCACAGCAAAATGTCACCATCTACACATGCACTGGCATTAGAGCACAGTGAATTAATTAACTCTGCCAAAGCACACATATAAATGGGGACAGGTCCTGGCTGGGGCACAATGGTGTTAAAGGGAGGGGGCTGCCTGTTGCCTAGCCCTGCACTTTAACACCCTTGTGCCCCAGCCAGCCCCTCCACTGCCCAACACCACCACCTGAAGCCTAGGCATGACCCCTGGGCAACGTGCCAACCTAGGGTTGCTCTGCTCTGGCTCAAAGTGCTGTGGTTCAGGACGCACGTGTAGATACTGTGCCTAGGAGCAGCTCACTCTGCTGCAAACTGTCCCGGAGTTTATCACATTACCTTAATGGCACATGTAGGTGCACCCAGTAGTACTTAGACTGAGACTGAATCCCCATTGTGGGAAGTGCTGCACAGAACCATAGCAAACCTTGCCCTGAAGGGTACAATTTAATAGACAAGGTAACCAAAAGATAGAGGTAAGGAAATATTATCCCCATTTTATAGCTGGAGAAGTGAGAGAAACAGCGATTAATGACACAATTTAGAGTTTCTCATTAGGGCTTATCAGCAGCTTGTTTCAGGGATGACAGAACTATGCATTTCCCATCATGCCTCACCTGCCCAAGTCCACTCACAGGCTCAAAAGCATGAGGTTGCCTTCAGCGTGTCTCTAGTGACTGATCTAAAGAGACTGAGGGCTAGAAAGTGGGTGCTGGGAATGATACCAGAGTAGCCTCACTGGTGAATTTCCAGTTTTGGAGCGTGCTAGCAAGATCAGGAGGATGGGACATGCTCACTCCCTGGGACCAGCTGCTGATCTGCTTTAGACAGGCATTAGGTGCCTCCAAAATAGGCCTCGGTGTGCTTAAAAATAAAGCATCAGGCCCCAGGAAGGTAAGAAATGGGATTAGGTATTGGCCCTCTTACACAGTTAATGGGGATAGCTGAGTGCTAATCAATGACAATTCAGAAATCCTGGGCACTGAGCAAGGAGTGGCCTGGAGTGTGACAACAGGAAGTGCTGAGGAGAGGAGTATGTCTGATTTCCCTCTCTTAAAGAGCATGATTGAGGAACCCAGATCCAGTTTCTAATCTGCCGGTCATCAGCTGAGTGGAAACATTGTGGGGTTTGAATCACAGAGCACTTCTGGCCTGGTGATCTCCTGATTAGGCCATGCTGGGTCCCAGCCCTGGAGCACTCCCAAACAGGTGATTATCAGTGGGATTGGGGCCACCCAGGGCTGTCCCGTATGGTCCTGTTTATGTGGACAATTGGCTGATTATTGTTCAGTATTAGGTGCGATGGAAAGCAACTACGAAGTTATTGTATATACTTTATGTAATAACTCTGGGGCTGGTTTCCTGTTTTATTTTACCATTAATTACACGAACATATGGCCAGGTTACACTTTAAGACACAATAAACTTGTGCCATGGGGCTCAGTTATATATCTACCTTACAGTACTTTCATTTATTTTGTATTTCTTTAACTTCTTAATGAGAATGTCTTTGGAGATAATGTCATGTGATCCAAACTGTAGCTGCCTACTGCCATTTTTAATTGTTATGGTGGCGTCAAACTGGGTCATTTTAGCACCTAAAACCCATCCATTTCATCCTGCTTTATGTGCTTGTCTCATTCCCTATAAATTATCTCAGTTTTATCATCTCTGCAGATAAATCCTTTTTAATTCTTACCTTGGACATCACCATGTCCTGATTTATGTTTCTGATTTCCTTTTTTACCACTATTCCCATTGTTCAATTACCTTTCTAAATACTGGTACAGGGTGCATCTACACATGCAGTTAATTCACAGAAAGCTTACAGTTGCAATAAATACTGCACTGTAAGCTTGCTGTGAATTAACTGCATGTGTAGATGTACCCTGCCCTGTAAAATACTGCACTGTAAACTTTCTGTGAGAGCATATCTACATGTGCACCCATCAGGAGCAAATTTGCTCCCTACAGCAGCAGTTCATGGCAGGGATCTCCCTACCCTGCTCTCCTGCCATACGGCAGCCAAAGGGAGCTCTAGACTCCCCCAGGTGCCAGCCCCGGGCTGGCAGGGGACACCAGAATCAGACGTGGGCTCTGGAGGCAGGGTGCAACTCTTTCCAAGCCCTATATCTCAGGGCTCGGAAAGTGTCCCGATGCCCTGTTTTCCAACCCCTCGACCTGATTAGCTGGTGGGGAAACTGGCATTAAGTCCCTGGCTGTGGGGGACTACCTGCCCAGCTGAGGGCTCACTGCCAGCTGCCCCTCCAGTGAGACAGCTCCTGCTCAGCCCCTGGCTGAGTGAGGATTCCCGACCCAGCCCTGAGCTCACTGCCATCTGCCCCACCGGTGGGACAACTACTGGCCAGCCCCTGGCTGAGTAGAGAAGCAAGAACTCTCCAGTCCTGGGGCTGCTCGGATCCCCACTCCTCTAGGGAGCCAGGATCCCCACAGTGCCAGGACACAGGGGCACAGAGAGGGACCTAGTCCCTGTGCTGTTTGGGTCCCAGCCCCAGAGGGTAGCTGGTAGCTGAGCATGATCAGGATTGAGCTCCCTGCTGGTGTAGCTGACCAGAAGCAAATTTGCTCCTGATCAGCATTTACATGAGCCTTACTGTGCACTAGCTACTGTACAGTTAGTTTAGTACTTGTATTCACAAGTACTAGATAACTGCACAGTAGACTAATTAACTGTGCAGTAGCTGCTGCACATGGTTACACGGTGACACTTTACTGTGCAGTAAATCTACTGCACAGTAAAGCATCTTATGTAAATACACCCACTGAGAAGTAGATTGCAATCTGGTTCATTTTTCTCAATATTTTTGTGTGCTTCTGTTCTTGCCAAGGACAATAGTGATCAATTCTTTTGTCCCCATTCCTGCCAACTCAATACATTTCCCTTACCCGTATTTTACAAGGTAATAAAATTCTGTCTGGCACAAATAAAAAGTATTGATGTTGGAAATGTGTGGTGTTTTCTTCTATCTCCTGCATTATGAGACAGCAAGCAAGAGAAACATGATATTAGAAATTAAATTTCTACCTGGCTTTTAGCTTAGAAATCTCAATCACTCATTAACATGAATAGCTATGTTTTGTTTTATGAAGGGAGTGGTGTTCCTCATTATAAAGTAAAAAATAGCTGTAAAGTGAAAATAAGGTAATGGACTGAATCCAACAGTGCCAAACATGCTGGATATAGAAAATAGGTATAAAGTCATAAAATAATTTACACCTGGGATGTATCTGGCAGGCAATAGATTGCAAAATAGGTATAATTTGTAGGATGCAGTATAAGAATAAAGTATGGGAAAAAAAATTATTTGGGAAATATCAGCAGGAGAGTATAAGATAAATTATCTTCTGCTTTCCTATTATGCCTCAGAAGACAAATATAATGAAGGTAACAGAACTTGTCACAAAGGTGAGTTGGTTCGAAGGGGAGGAAAAAAATAATTTTAACACATTTTAGCTTGAACTGTTTTCTTAATTACTGTTTTCTGACCCCAAATTCTAATTTTTTTAAGTACTTTTTTCATGGTGGGTGAGCTGAATATAAGTGAAATACTACATTGGACTAAGGGACCGTTTCCCCGTATCCTCTTCCCAACAGTAACGAATAGTAGATTGAGGGAAAGTAAATGGAAGGAGCATATCTAGTGAAATCCATTGACTTTCAGACTCTGTCATCAGTTCTCTTAATGTGTTTGTATCAATAAAAGTTTAAGAAGAAACAGGTGTATAAAAGAAATTTATTTTTCTCACCTTTACTATTTTTTTTACAGTGGGAATAAGAAAATTCATTAATTCCCCTTCTCCCCCAAAGCCCCCTGAAATGGCCCAGATTCAATGCATCTATTATTTTCAGAAATTTCAAAATTTTCAGTTTCGGATCAAAAATGGGGAAAATGCAGTTCTTAATATTGGTATATTGATGGGTGCTGAACAGAGGAGTGATCCATAAAACCCCCTAAATTACCATTTTAGAAATATTTGAAGAGTTACGCCTCCATGAACATGTCGTCATATCTGAATACAATTGTTGGAAGATATCATCCCTAAGGACAAGATGCAATTTGATATAGGACTCTGAACACCTCTGTTTTCCAATATATTATGTACATGTCAATTATAGCCTCGTACTCTCTTACTCCAGATGTAACTTTAGATCAATGGACCAAATTCATCTCTGGTAGAAACTCCATATAGTCAATAGAATTGTCTGTGGAATAAATTTGGCTCCATATATTTAGCAAGTGGATAATTAAAAAGCATCTCTGTGTTGGCCTTAATTAGTATTTTAGAATGGCTGCATCTTCAATACTTCATTATTGCAGAAACCAATAAAATGTACTTGTTACTTTTTAAATAAGTATCCTAACAATATATGGGTTAGCAGCAGTAAAAGTGTGTTCTGTAAGAGAGAAGCCGGAGCTGAAACTTTTTTAAGAAGGACACCATTGCAAAATGCAGCTAACCGTTAGAGGACGGTGGAATCTGGAATGATACAAAAATAATTGATGGTGTCTAAACAGCCAGTCAGGAACTTTGGCTAACTATTTTTTTCCATTAAAAATGTCTGGCTTGTAAAAACCAAAAGAAGAACTTTGAATTAATTTTTCAACTTAAATAGAGTTGGGGGAAAATATTCAGAAGCTGCCAACCACTCCGTTTCATTTTTCCAAATAAGGTCAAAGGGGAAAAAAAATCCTATTCAGGATACAATTCTAAATTCCTGAAATTAAATAATTTGATTGACCTGTATCATTTTTTCCAAGATTTTTGGTTCATAAAATGTTGACAGGAAAAAAAAGTCAACAAGCTCAATTTTTTTTTTTTTAATGGAATAAGAGAAACAGTTTCCACACAGTCTAGGGGAGAAGAGAAAGGCAGCCGAAAGGGAAGAAAGAAGGTGGTGATTCATGCACGGTTCATTTACTTTCTCCAGGAAGACAACTGGGCAGAAAGAATTGATTTTAGTTTGCAGGGTGTTTGGTGAATATATGCTTTTGCCTCTGTGCATTCAGGGCAGCTGTTCTGAGTTTTGAGTTCTCATCTATGACTTTCCTATTTGAATGCTGTAGTGTTTTTGGTCCTCCTTTTTTTCCCCTCTCTCACTTTGCAAAAGCTTGCTTGGATATAACAACATACAGCCTGCAATACCAACTTTAAAAAGAGATACCAGTAAAAGAGAGGGTCAGAGTATTTAGGCAAGGACAGTAGAGGGTTTTTCAATGTGCTCACCATCCAAACAGAACTTGCCCCTCTGTTATCAAGAAGCACTGCTCCATGGGCTGCCTGCCGCTTATATTCACCATCTGGAAAGGTATTAGTTGGCGGACCCCGGTAGAGTTACACATTGTTTAGGCTCCTCATTCTGTTTGCTTTCCTTTTCCTTTGGGGCAAGATGACAGTAGAGGAGCTTAGCTTTGAGCAGGATGACAGCAAAGGAGTTCAGCCCAAGGAGACTGTCACTAGGCCCTGAAACACAATGGATGCACCTACACGTTCATTAATGCACCATAGTTATGGTGCCATTAAGTACCATTGGTACCATATGGTACCATTAAGTTTAGTACTTGCATAACTAAGTATTAAATGCATGCACAGTTACTAGTGCTAATGCACAGCAGTGATGGTGCATGGGTTTTTACAGATGCTAACGACGCAGTAGCCTAATACTACTATGCAGTAGCATATTAGCATGGCTTTTGCCTGACATGCTACTGCGTAGTGTTATTAGGCCACTGTACAGTTAGCATCTTGGGGAGATGTGTCCAATGCTACCCAATCTTAGATTAGTCCCTGCTTCAAGTCCATGATGAATTACTCGCTTCCTGAAGCATTTGATTCACTCATGTGAAAGAGGAAAAATCCCCTTGTATCCAACACAGGATTAGCCTGACTTCCTTAATATTCTATACCAATTGAGCTGGAAGTATAGACAGAAAGCTTTCTAGGGGTAGAATTTTCCCCAGTGGGAAGTGAGAGGGATACACAGGGCAAAAGGTTGTATTTTTGCTAAATTTCAGCTGTTTTCCTCTTGACCTGTAATAACACAATTGCTCAGGTCCTGAGAATCTCTCCTACACTAGACAGCAGGAAAGCTGTTGTTTCTTTGCCAACTCTATTAAATGCATGTTTTATTTATGGATAGTAACTATAAGCTGCCAGGAGCAGAATATCATTACATGCTTGCATTTGCCAATATGGGGAATGTTAATTGCTCTTCTAGCTTCGCATGAAACTGTTGTGAGTAGTGTAATAAGATACAAGTAGCTCATCATTTATTTAAATAGAATTAAGAACAAGGAAGACTTATTGTTACCAGCTCTCAATGTTTGTGCAGATATATTAAGTGCAGTAGAAATTAACCTGGAAGTGATAGTGAGATTTAACTTTCTTCGGGAGTTTAAGAGGTGCTTAAGCTTTCTCATAGGGTATTTAATTAATGCAAAATTATATGTTAAATGGGTTAAATATTACAGTCCATAAATGGGAAGTAGATCCACAAATGCTAAATTAAACCACTATTAGGACATGGATATGCAACAATTAAGGCTGTCTGTGGTGATGAACTCTGGTAGAAACTCAATTAGAGTGCTGTAATTCCAAAAATTGTGCCATAGATCACTTGCACATTACGAAATCTCAAATAATATCCAAGTGAATCTTAATAAAAGTGTAGTGAGGAAATCCATTTCTGACATCAGCCTGCATAATTCTTAAATGCATCAATTCTTAATCCCTTATTCCCTTTCACTCCCACATACATCTAATTGTTGCTGCCTTTATTCGGTCATTTGTGGAAGTTTTTTGAGATGTTGGATAACGGTTAAAAAATGAGAGAAAGTGCTTTTTTTTTTCCTTTACCAAAATAGATTTTTTGGGGGACAAATTATACCAAACTGTGTTTGAAATTTTCCATTTGCAATGTAAAAGAAAAAAAAAAAACGTCCTTAGGAGTACATTTCAATGTATTAAACCAGGTGTTTCTTTAAAAAAAAAAAAAATTCTTGCAAGGTGAATGTTTCAACAAGCTTTATTCTTTGGAGTCTATCGGGGCCTCCACTGAATGACAGGCTGCTTCCTTCTATTGAATGGCATTGAATTCCAGCTCCTTCTGCGAGGATCGTACAGCCGAGACTTAGGGGGCTAGGAGAACCTGCACCATGACCTGCACAACCCTCCAACGATCTAAGCCGCCAGCCCAGCTCTAATGAAATGTAGCATGCTATTCTAGATGAGAAGTTACTTGCTTGCTCTTTGCCATTTATTCAAAACCAGTATTATAGGCAGTAATTAGTATTTTAATAAACAGTTTTCCATTAAGTATTTAACAGCAAGGGCAGAGTCTGTTTTCTGGCATCCATAAAGCACCTTCAATCTGTAGTGGAGTTGCACGGGGGAAGGTAGATTGCCGTATTAATATAGTTCTGTGAGTGGACTTGTATAGTGAATCTTCCTTCAATCAACAAATAAAAGACTTTTAAATGGCTGCAGCCTGATTTATTTGACGTAGGGAAACATAATGCGCTTAGAAGATAGCAGACTAATGGAGCCTTCCCTAGCAAAAACAAATCACTGGTCACATACTGTAGGGGATTTTTCTGTTTTGTTTCAGTTTATATGATGTATTGAATGCAAACAGGAGGAGTACATAGTGTGCTCTTCTGGCTCCCTGCTTCAGATAAAAGCTTTACCATCGGAGTGTTTGTCATTCACTCACAGGGCACGCAAAATATTTACTGGAAAGAAGACTTAGGTCAAGTTAAGGCAACAAGCTGTAAGCTTTGGATTGATTTTGGGGGGATATTTTATGAGTGGCTTAATAGATATATGCGTGTGCGTGTGCAGGCAGGGGCAGAGAGTGTGTATGATTGTGGGCCTCCCCCACTACGGGCCCCCCCAAAGCGCAGAGCCCAAAGTGGCTGCCCCAATCCCCCCCCACCCGAGGTGGCCCTGCCTATCCCCACCCCCCACAACCTACAAGACTAAGATTTCATTTTAGGTTACTGTGCGATATGCTCCACGTGCGCTGCACAAACTTGTAAATCTGGACAAAAATATTTTCTGAAATCAAATTAATGAACGCAGTAGATGTTTCCGTTTGAGAATATAATTTGGTATTTTTCTGGTTCCAAGATGGCACAACTCCTTGCTGAAAGGACTACTTCCGGGGATAAGGGGAGGGACTTCTGGTGGCAAAGGTCAGGGGCTAAGGGGTGGGACTTCTGATCACAAGATGGTGACCAGAGGGTGGGGCACCTGGCAAGGGGTGTGGCTACCCGTGTGGCCCTTGACAGCTTGCCAAAACTTAATACGTGGCCCTTCGCCCAAAATAATTGCCTGCCCCCGCTTTACCTGGGCGGCCCCAAAGGGGCAAGTAAACACTCCTTGAAACACTCCATCATTCATGATGGGCAATTGGCTACTCTATCTCGAGTGGCCTATATATATTAGTGACCTACATATATTTAGATCTAGATCTAGATCTAGGTACAGTAAAAGCTGCCTTAACTGGCATCTTACCAGCTGGCATGCTTTATTAAAAGCAAAACCAGAAGTATCCACCTTGGCACTTACAGTTTCACTGAGTCCCCATGGCCCAGGGTATAGCAGGCTGCATGGGGCTGCCTCCCTGCTCCATGGGGCTCATGGGAGGATCAGCAATGCGGGGGGAAGGTTGGCGATGCGGCAGGATGGGTGGCAACACCCCGGGTGCAACAGGGGTACCTGAACAGGTAAAAATGCTTGTGTGTGTGTGTATATATGGTATATATATGTATATAACTTTTATATACAGATAAAAGAAAATATAGCTAGCTAGCTGGCTATCTTTTATAACATTGTGTCAAAAACAGACTCACTAACACCACTTCCCATGGAATATATACACACACACATACACACACACACATACACTCTGCTCCTGCCTGCATTCACAAAAACACACCCTGCCTTTGCACACACACACACACACACACACACACACTGCCCCTTCCCCCTTGCCCACACACCCCTGTAACCTGCCCCTTCCTCTCTGCCCCTGCCCACACTCCCCCCTGCACCCTGCCCTTCCCCACACACACTCTGCCCCTACACACACCTACCCATGGGGCTCCATGCTTCAGGGTGGGGAAATGCAGCCAGGAGCTACCTGGTGTGGAGCAGGGTGGGGGCAGAGAGTAGGGAATGGCTCCAGGTCAGCAGGACTGGGCTCCTCTAGTGCTCTGGGTCCTACTGCCCCAGTCTCCTCTCAGCTTTGACAGGCTGCCAGGGGCAAGTAAATATTAAACCCTAACAGCTTCCTCTGCCTCTGCCTCCACCTTTGCCTCCATCTCCCAGCCTGAGGAGGCAAAGCCCTTCCAGCCAATCCCTCCAGCCCTCCTGGGGAGGATGAGCACTTGATCAAAAGCATTACAGACAGACAGACTAAGCCCTTTATTATATTAGGAGGGGGAGAGAGAGAGAGAGAGAAAGAAATTATTTTATTTACATCTATATCTTTTAATATATATATTTATGAGTGGCCTAATAAATATATTAGTCGTGTGTGTGTGTGTGTGTGTGTGTGTGTGTGTGTGTGTGTAAAAACTTGAGACCGTTGTTTCAGAAGGAATGCACGTTTTTTCAAGAATCCAAGACTCCAGTTTAGTTTTTCTGAAGTGAAAACTGAGCCAGCTGTTTGGATTCCTGTGCACTTCATTTCAAGGGAATCTTGGACGGGAAGCCTACAAGCCTTGAAACTCCTTTGAACCAGACTTTGATCTGTTAAGAAACCTAAAAGGGTGGGTCCCCACAAGCTAGAATGGGCATTTCCCCAGGCACAAACAGCAGTAGTACAATACAGGGTCGTCATAATTTTAAACTTTAATAACTTAGGTTGTAGGCATGATAGGAACAATCTGTCAATGACATTTAAAAGCAACTTTCTTAAAGTTTTAGGACAACTGCAGTATATAATGCTAAACTTAAACATAAGTCCATCCATCATAGACTGTATCCATTGTGATACAGTGCTCAATCTGATCTTCCAACTCCTTGAAAAAGTTTCCCAGTTGCTCTTGAGTTACTGCACTAATTGCACTGTTGATCCTAGCCCTAAGTTCCTCCAAAGAATGTGGCTTTGACAAGTAAACTGCACTTTTAACAGGTACCCATAAATAGAAGTCCAACAGCAACAGGTCAGGTGAATGATGTGGCCAAGCAATTGGTCCACCTCTGCCTATCCACTTCTCCGGAAAAACGTCATTGAAGAACTGTTGCACATTCAGAGCATAGTGGTAGAGAGCTCTATCTTATTTAAGAACAAATTCATTATGACTTATAAAGTGTAGCATTGTGTACTCTAGTTTTCCTAAAACTTTAATACATATACTTTTAAATGCTGTTCACAGATTTATTTTTATCATACCTACAACCTAAGTTATTAAAATTAAAAGTGCACAAGGACTTTATGAATACGTCGTATGTGCCACTGCTACTTGTCCCTGGGAAATGCCCCTGCACAGGTGCTCTGGCATGCTGCATGCTGCCCTGGGTGGGGTAGGGGAGGCTGGCCCCAGCATCTTTAACCAGGGCTCTGGGGGCTGTCAGGGGCTGCGGCTGTGGCAATCCAGCATCAAGGAGCCTGGCTGGCAGCTGGAGCAGGACTCCAGGCAGCCAGGCTCTGGTTTCAGGTGGCACACGCTGCTGCCACATGTGCTGCCCCACTTTTTTTAGGAGTAAGGTTTATTTGACAATCAGATCTCCCCGTGTCAAACCCCGCTCCCCACCCCATGGTGCAAATCAGCAGCATGGGGAATGCCTGCATGTTCAGCATGCGGTGCATGGTGTTGCAGATGGGTCTGCAGCGCCGCAGGCTGTATTGGCACGATCACATCTGCAGAGTAATGAGCACATCAAGCTGGGACTCTCAGGATCTCTAGACCTTCCAGGATGTCTATGGAGGAACAAGACTTCTAGGCCCTGAGAAATAACTCTTCAGCCAAGATGTAATCAGTGACTAATTCCCATCCACCTGTTCTACTTGCAGTCCTTGAAAGCAGGTGTGGGGCCGTTGTAAGCATCTGATTGAGGTTTCCTCTGAGACAGAGGGAAAACTTCAGTGACGGAAGAGGTAGGCAGTAGGGAGATAGTGCCTCTACTCTTCCTTTTGTGCTGGCAACATCAGGGTGAAGCAGCCTGCATGTTTCTTGGCGTCTTTTGAAGCCTTTGCCCTCCAAGAAACACTTTTAAGACGTGCTGAGGATCTATATTGCAAACCACAGGAAACTGGATTTTTTTTTCCTGTACTTCTGCATATTGTGTGCAGATTGAGCACCCAGAAAGTTGAGCACCTAAAATCTGTTGCAATTTTCTTCAGGACCATGAAATCAACCATTTTGCATTCTTGGCTGGGGTGGGGGAATTGCTGTGTCACCCTCCCGTTCTCACAGCTCCATGCCGGTCTTTTTTTTCCTCAGTCAAACTAATCTCAAATCACTCATAGGGATTAGAAGAGATCTGTGGGCGAATAGGTGAGCTTGTGAACTTACTGTAAGGAGCAGATCACCGTGCCATGAACCAAGAGGGCTGAAACAGAAGAGATATATTCAGGACCTGATCTGAAAGTATTTCAATTCTGGAACCTAGAAGGGAAGATATATCCCAGTTTCTTCAATAGGAGAGATCAAGGAAAGTGCAATACAGTTTTCTGATGTGAACAGACATAATACTGTATTATGAAAAGTGTATCAGCATCTGCACTAGGATCGTTTTTGAAACAGATCCAGTGTATACATGCTAAGCCATCTGGAAACTAGACTGGTTAAATGAGAAATAAATTGCATTTAAATAAGCTGGCAAGAATAATCTAGGGAAGGAAAAGGTCCTCAACTCCAGCCATTGGAAACTTATAGCTGCTTTGATTATTATGATAATAATAATGACTTACTTTTACACACTCTACTTGGTGCCTTGCATTCAATTAAAAGTACCCTCTGAACCCTCTCTGGTACTTAAATGTGGTGGGCTAAATGTTCTCCTCCTGCTGAAGCAAAGACTGGGATCAGGAGGGAAGAAACACATGCCAGGCTGAAGAGGAAATGTTTACCCCGTGAGTAGAAATCACAGCTCTCACGGCAGATGCGATTCAACATAGTGACTAGTTACCAAACAGCTGCACACAGCAATATTGCACGAGGGGTTTGGATGTAAAAACCAGTAATAGAAGTCAGTTTGACTGTTACTGTTCAATTCAGAGTTTGATGAGAAAACTGGGATAACTCTCCTTCAGAAACAAATGGTTTAGGCCGGTCTCTTTTGGTTAAAGACCATTTCTAAATACAAGGGTTTAAAAAAATACCCGGTGTTGGGAGAGTTGAATATCTGTCCAATACAAGGTTGCTTCCTGTAAAGCATCTGCATCTATTCATTGACAGAAATAGGATATCCAAGATGGTCTATCCATTTGATTATGTCTGACAAATACTGTGGTTCCTATATCGTTGCATTTCTTATATGGTCATGCTCCGGCATTTGTTCAGTAAGAGCTTTGTGTCAAAGCAACGGACTCGCTAACATAACTTCCTACCGAATCTGCTTTTTCCTGGTGAAGGGTATGCGGCAGTTTAACGTTGCTAAACCTGTTTAGTTGATGAGCCACAACGAGATGACAGCCTGCGCTGGGACAGCAGGTGGTGGTGAACAATCCCGGCACGTAGGATGGCTGATGCTAGTGACACAAAGCAAGCTGTACCTGAACGCTGAGTCTCTCATCAAGTACATCTTTTTGTAGTGTGCTGTATCTTTTCACAGGATGGTAGCTAACATGAACTGAAATCCTCACAGCTTGCAGACACAGCTCTCAGTTTGAGCAAAAAGATGTACTAAGCTTGGTTCAGCTCCATGGCAATGCGTTGTCCTGCTGTGTCTCCTCTAGCACTGCGCCTGCTCAAGGCACTCCACTCTGCTGCCTTTCCCTCGGGAATGCTAGGCTGTGGGGTGGGCAAGGGATGCATGGCCAGTGTAGGGGGGATGGCACCCCAAAGTTCCCCATAGCCCCCCCGTATCCACCCCTCCCTGTGCCACTGCTGCTGCCGTCTGCTCTGCACAGAAAAGCCCACCCTGAGCCCATCCCCAGCCCTAAGCCCATAGCAGGCAGTGTGCCCTCACCCCATTCACAAATCCAGAAGGCACATGTCCCCCATGCCACCCCCAGGGTTGCATGCAGTGATGGAGAGCCACTTCCACTTCCCCGCTGCACTGTGCCAATGGTTCTGTCCCACTCCCAGCCTTGGGGTCCCATTCACTGCCCTGGCTGGGCAGCACCAGCCCCCACCCTGTGAAGAGGCAGGACTTGTAAACTGTGGTCAGATTCGAAAATGTGCCAATTGTTTGCAAAAGAAGACTTATGAACTGCTGCCTGCATTGTTTGATCAACAAAGGCGCAATTAAGGTACTTGAGATGATGGGGAATATAACATGTAACAGGAAGTGAAGAAACGTTGCAAAGTACCTATCGTGCAAACTGCAGCAGCAGCAATAGTAGCCAAGCCGACAACATCAATCCATAGAGTATAGAAAATATATGAAGGTAAGGGCAGACAGTCATAACGCTGGTAGGAGATCATCAGAGCCAAATAATAATATTGATACTGTGACTGTGTTTTCTACTGTTCTCTGCATGAACACAAGGAGAGTTTCAAGAAGTGGATTGTTTTATTCTCCCCAACAGCAAAAAAAACCCCAAAACAAAATGAAACAGATGTCACTTTTTACTTTATAAATTCATGTACATTTAAAGTCTTTTGGAAAGGGGAACATTTCCAGAGGGTAGCAGTCAATGGGTACATGTGAACAGGCTGGGAATGATACAAATATAGCACAAACCTGCACCAACTTTAACAGTGCTTCCTCCAGGGCTGCTGCCCTGCCATAACATTCCCCTTTTGACATGGCTCCAAATGTACCTGTGCACATACCTATCGCTGCAACACGCTCACCGATCACAGACAGTTTGTAACACCATTCAAAGAAGGAACCTTGATTTCTCCAGTCTCTGCTCTGACCTTTACATAAAACAGCAACATAAAGCAAGCCATTGTAAAGATCTCAATCCCTCATTTTCATTCACTTTGTATTCAGAGATTATTAATTGTCCTGATGGTAGTATGGACAGCAGAGAAACCATGGTGCACAACTCTTCTTTTTAATTTTTATGAATTTAGGCCCGTTCCCTCATCACACACCCTCTACTTCTCATTATCACATGCAATTGTTCATGTGGGATCCTACGTATCTAGACAATCATCAGATATTGAGTGCTAAAGCATCTTGCAGATTGTCCAAATATCTTTTTTTTTTTTTTTTTACTGCAGAGTCCAGTTATCCCTTGAAAGGTTTCCACCCACCTCCTGTTCATTGGTATAACTTGTTTGCATAATGCCATCTGGAGTCAATAACTTTTTAAAAGATGTATACTGTTCCCTGCAACACCTATACATCTGTCAAGTCTCCTTGATTAAAACTATGTTGTCAGAGAAAAGAATGATCAGCGTATAGTCAAAGAACATATGTATATAGGCTGATTTCCAGCCAAAGGGAAGAAGAGACCCCATTCCTGGCAGACTGTTTTATCTAATGACCACGGCGTGCAGACATACCATTGCGGGGAGCAGGAAGGGCCCGAAGGCAGGATCCTCTCCCTTCTAGCACAGTGGCAATCTCAAAGATCCACATTTTCCATCACTACCTTTCCAACTAGCCGTGCATATATTGCCTTCATGACTGCCCATTGAGTCAGCTACAAAAGGAGTTTAAAGTACTTTTGTCCTGCCTCCCTCTTGGTCAGGGTGTCCGTGTCCTTTGCTAGGACACGTAAGTCCAAACCGTTTCTGGGTGAGAGGGGCGTAGCACCCGGCTCTCTCTGGCCCTGTCTAGTGCTCTACTAACAAGATTATTGGGCTAAGAGATTGTGGGAGGGTTACCCCTGGTGTCAGATGCTAGTTGAGGTTTTATTTGACCTAACATTTTGGGGGCTCTCAGTTCATGCACCCACTGGGAGGAACAGGATCACAATGGTAGGTAAACTGTCAGAGCCGCTCCTTCTGAATGTGCTCAGGAGGGAAAGACGAGTTGGTCAGGAAGGAGTCAGATCTAAAATCTGGGAGTCATTCAAAATGTCAGCATGCCATTTGCATAACAAGAGTTAGCCAAAAAATACTGTACATTATTTGGCCCTAAGTTCAGAAGCTGGAAAGGATATTCCCTGTGAATACTGTATCTGAAGGAAACTGGAAAAAAAAATAGCTATCTCTTTGCATTGCTTCAGCCGCTCAATTATGTTGTTCATTGACTTTAAATAGGTTATTTCCTTGATGTGGTAAATAGAAACTGCATAAAGTATTTATATTTTATTTAAATGTCAGTCACTTAATTTACTTTCTCAGTATACATTAAAGTAATGATTGTGCTGTTTATTAGTCTTAAATATTTCATAGCCTTCTCAACACTGTGTAACTTATTACAAATGAATAGAGGACATTACATTACCCATTGTGTTGGCTTGTATTAGGGGTAATGCATTTGGATTGGAAACAGAAGCAAAACTGTCATGGGAAAGGTGGTCTGGACTGTGTCATGTGTCCAAGATGTTGTGTGTACTATATATCAGCTGTGTAATAGAAAACAAGTGCTAGAATAAAACACCAATCCTACCATCATAACGATGAGCTACATTTAAGTAGCAGCTTTCATCTGGAAATATCTTAAAGAAGTTTACAGATGTATTAGCAACCTATATAGAGAATAAAGCAAACCTTTCAGTCACAAGGAAAAGGTAGACAGGTCTGTGATAAAACGTGATTGCTGCTTAACGGCACACATCAACACTACAGAATGGTTTAGGAAAAAGATATGCGTCTACAATTCAAAGTATATGCAAAATATAGTTAGGCAGAATATAAATAATCTGTCTAAAAATAGGGTTAGGATTAGCGTCTTTGGGCACCATGTACACAATGCCATCCTGTACAGAGACATGAATGGGGTATTTTGACTTGGTGTTAGGGTCTGGAGGGCAAAGTGAGTTTGCCTCCCGATACTGAAGTGCTGCTCTCGGATTTCCCAGAGTGCTAGCGCTCCTGTGGATTGAGCAGCCCAGCTTTGCATGAAGACTACACGGAGGTGGGAGGTCAGAAGTGGATATCAGCTGAGCTACCACGTATTTTCATAGCATCCACCCTCATTACTCCTGGCCATCCATTGGGCTGGCAGCACCCACGCTCCTCCCCCATTGGGTCTTCCGGGTACCTCTTCTGCAAGGTGTGTTGTGTTGGATTGTGGGGGAAGCCTCTGAGGGGCAAAATGGCTCCAGGTTTTTTGCTTTCAATGGGAATTCAAAATACAGCCCATTTCATACAGTGCAACTGGACCATCCTGTATTCTCTCTTCTCGTAAGAGAAGATTTGGCTTCAAAATATCATCCCCAAAGACAAACGGCTTTAATTCTACCTTGTCTGGCTTTTAGCCTGACCCTAAAACCACTGGAAACATGGTGTAGCAGACAGACAGGGACACATATGTGAAATATTTGCAAACATTTTACTCAGGTTCACAAAATGTTTAGCAACATCACAACTGCTGTATGTGTAACTGAGTAACTTCGAGTGTAAATACCAATATGCTCACCCAAGTGCCTATTCATAGATGCAGTGTGAGTTTCAACTAGGCAGCATCTTATATATTTTTTCAGCCAGAATTTAGCATCCCACTTTTTAGGAGTATTCACGCTTTTGAGATGCATTTTAACCTCTTTAAAAATCTTTAGCTGTGGACAAATTTGAGGTCCAGGTTGTGGTTCTTGGAAGACGCAACCGGGAAAATATTATGTCTACCATTGGTTTCTTTCCTCCTTCTAGCCCCTGCTTCTTTCTAAGCTGTTACATTTCTGCACAGTCATTAGGATAGTTCAAATACAACATGGGGTAAATTGCATTTTAGTGAAACCAGGAATTTACCCACCAAGCTCTGGGTTGCTGCTGTATATCTGTGTGGAGTTTATCTATGTGAACTACAGTATAGATATAGCCTTTGTTGCCCCTGTAAAATAAGGATGAGGATAATACTTCTTTTATCAATCTCATGCATGTAGATGGCATGCTGTATTGGGCAGTGTCTTTTGCTCGGTATATGCACAGTGCTGTAGCAAAATGAAGCTATTTAAATACCGATACACACATTTATGCAGCATACTTAACTAGGTGCAAAAGAATTTATAAAGTTTGATACCTTTAATAATTCCAAATGTAGCCATTTTCTCTGCTGTTCAAATGCCTTTTTTTATTGATTCTATTTGGCATTGGTTTCATTCCCATTACGCAGGTCTTTATCCTCGATAAACTCAGCCCCGAGATTTCATCATCATGCATCCTTCCCTGGTGCTGTTTGTATGCAAATGAAAATTGACCCCAGCCTACACTCTCTGTGGCATTTGCTTGCTATTGAAAATGTTGTAAACTTTGCTTAGCTACACTCCGGCCTCTTGAACACAGTGGCAATTCAACACAAATCGACCCTGCTGATTAGTGCTTAGATGTCACAAGACACTTGCAGGTGCCAGCCATGGTTTTTCCACTGACGTGTTTAGCACACCAGGATCTTGAGGCATAACAAAACAATTAAGGTTAACAAATAGTATCGGAAACATATGTTCTGTGAACACATGATTCTCAGAGATAGCTGCTTTATCTCTCCTCCAAACATCCGGCTACGTAAAGGTCTACGAAAGACAACATTAACCAAAAGAACTGTAAACAAAGTGGACTTTATTGGGATTAGTTGTGACTGGAACAACGACAAGTTTTGAACTGGCAAAGCATTACAGTAAAGCATGAGTATTGAGGCAAACAAATCATACTGGCTTGCCTTTTATTCCAATGACTGTTGAAAGGTTAAGCACGGGAGGTGCATAAAATAGACAGAGCTGTTAGAAATAGAAGCTAGCTGTTGATTGTTGTCAGTAAGTCGGACACCTGGCTTCTCCTGTCCCCTAAGTGCATTCTGGAGAGAAGTTGTGAATGGATGTTTTCAGCTACCCGCCGACAGTGACACGGGATAAACTCTTTCTTAATCCGTCTTAACTTACACTTTGCTGCTTAAAGGAGAATACTTCGTTCTTCGATTCCCCAGCTAATAGAAATAAAGTTTACACTACATTTTATTGTTGTTTCTATTTTTTTTTTTTACTTTGAAAGGTAATATTAGTTTACAGCCAACATTCGAATGCTAAAGCTCTATTTGCTGTTCACATACTGGAAGTTGCATCCCCCCCTGCAGTTCTAATCACACCACCTACCTAGTTTTGAACAGAGACATAACATTCATTAAGGGCAATGACCTCTTTAAACTAGTCACTCCTTTCATTACAGCATGAATGATACAAGACTGCAGAACATGACTTCTTTAAACAGCAGAAGCATTTACCCAGGCAGGATAGCAAGGTCTTTCCGGGCTGTTTCTCCGGCCTCTGTCCACAGTTCTGAAAGTCTGACCGTGCCATACGAGTTGATGCTCGTGCATCAGCCTGGAAGACACTCTCTTTCAGAGTTTGGACAGAAGTGAGGAAGTGGCTTGCTCTGTGTCCTTTCCATTTGCAGAGCCAGCTTCTCCACTGCTGCACTGGTAGAACGCATGCGTTTCACACTGGCTAGATGCCTCTTTATCACCGTCTGAAACCTTTTCTTCTCACATTTCAAAGGGCACGTTTCAGCTTCTGATTTGCAGCTCTGAGGTGGAAGAGGAGACGGATGAAGAGGGGGAGGAGGGTGGCTCTTGCAAACTGGTTCCCACGATAAAGATCTGCTCTTTTTTAAAGAAGTAGCTGAAGACTTCATGCCGCCCACTGACTGCTGAGTGACTTGCAGATCACTCAAAGGGCTGGATGGGCTTCTTGAAAGACACGTGGTTGTCTTCCTTTGGGACAAGAGAATTCTAAGCCCTGCGGAGTCACGCTCAAAGAAGAGAGATTCTTTTCTTCTGATGTTGGGGCTCTCCCCTAACATGAGAAACCCATAAGGAGTGGTGATTTTGGAGAGGTGGGGCAAAGACAGAGCTGCTCTGGTTGCAGGATCAGAGTGGTTTGAAGCTCTCTCCAAGTCCTCAGAGAAAACACTGCTGTCTGCAGAATACAGAGATTGTCTTATGAACAGTTGCTCTCTTCTGCACAGTGTTTCTTTCTTGATGTGGGATTCAGATTTGCTTCTTGACTGTCTGGGTTCTTGGGCTACTTCAGTGGAGGTTCTTCTGCCCTGGGAACAATCCTCGGTATCTTCTGCTGGTTCCAATTGAAAGCAAATGTGCTCTATGTCCAGAGAAGGGATGAAAAATTTAGGAATGCGATCAGGAGTCATGACAATGTTGAAAATATCTTTGTTTTTCAGAGCTACTTTATCTTCAGGAGCTGGTTTGCTGACTTTGAACCTTGTCCAAGTTAGGAAGCTTTCTACAGCACTTTTTAGGGAGCGCTGGGACGTTTCAGACAACATTATTTCAGCCTTTTTGAAACACAATGCTGTTTGCTCACTGAATTCTCACAGCACTGATTTGCTGATGGAGGATTCACTCCTGCTTATAAAACAAAACAAGTTACGTCATCTGATGGTGAGACGTCATTGGCATGGCAACCAAAGATAAGAAGGCTTTTGTACTCCTACTTATATACTTATGGTGTGATTCATGCTACACCATTACCTTAAAGCAGCTTAATGTATTTTATATTTGAAAAAGTCTGCTTCAGTTTCAGTGCCCTTAAAAAAAACAACAGAGGGGTATAGTTATATTAAAAAGTTATTTTATTTTCTTAGTATTCAGCTTATCAAATGCTATTGAGCATTTTCAAGTGAAGCATAACTTTTCCCTGTCTGTTTGGGCATGAAATGTGAGAACATATAAACGGGGATAACAAATGCACTTCATTTACACTGTCTCAATTTAGCTTTCAGTAGATCATCTTTTTTCACCTATTTTAAGCATAATAATGTCTTTGATCAGAGTTGCTTTAAGACTGAGGGAAGAAGTGTGCCACTTTAAGTGATCAGGCAATATTTCTGACACAGATACATATAAATTGTTTTAATCCCATGGGATCTGAAAGCATTTTATAAACCATGCACATGGAACCGTAGGTGCTGAAAGTAGATGCATAGCTTGTAAGGCCTCGGGAGATGATCGGGTCCAGGCCCCTGCACCAAGCAGGAAAGACAACTGGGTGTCAAGTGACCCCAGCAAGGTGACTGTCTAGTCTTCTTTTGAAGATACCAGGGAAGTGATTGCCCCACCTCTGGAGGAAGCTTATGTCTCAGTCTGACACCAGGACTGTGAAAAAGTTTTTCCACTGGGATTTCAAACCAGACAATCCAATTTACTAGACAGGCTCTTTAACCAGCTAAGCCAGAGGTGAGCAATTATTTTGGGCAGAGGGCTGCTTACTAAGTTTTCACAAGCCATCGAGGGCCACATGACAGGCAGCCAGGGGCAGATAAATATTAATTTTCTAATTTTTAAGGGCCCTAAGGGACAGATAGATTGGCCTGTTGGGCTGCATGAGGCCCATAAGTTGCATTTTTCCCACCCTTGAATGAAGCCGTGGCACCTTTTAGTCCAGCGCTGCAGGTGAGGTTTGAAGTTATGACCTTGGCCTTCCTTCCCCAATACTACATTATAAGTGCCATGTGCTAACACATTGCACCACCAGAATTGGTAAAATTAGTCCTCAAGGCACCACTGGGGTTTGAACCCAGACACTCCCATTTACTAGAAAAGTGCTTAAAAGAACTAAGACATGGCACCTCTTAATCCAAAAGAGCCAGGTGAAGCTTGAACCACAGACCTTGGCTCTACTTCCCCAATACTATTTCATAAGTACCACATGCTAACCCATTGTACCACTGGAACTAATACAAATCATCCTCAAGGTACCACTGGGATTGGAACCTAGGCTTTCCTGTTTACTAGAAAGGCTCTTTGAAGGCTCCAAGTCATGACCTTGGCTTTGCTTGCCCCGTACTACTTTATAACTACTGCACTGAACAACTGGAGCCAGTAAAGTTAATTTTCAAAGCTACCACAGGGATTTGACCCCAGAATCTTCTGTAAACAACTTAAGTGCTTTAACTAACTAAACTATAGCACCGCTTAGTCCAAATATCTGGGTGATGTGTCACCTCATGACCAGGTTTTTACTTTCCCTTTACTGTGCTGTAAGTACCACTTGCTACCTGATTCCACCACTGGAGCTGGCAGAACTAGTCCTCAAGGTATCACTGGGATTTGAACCAAGGCTATTCAGTTATTAAGCAGTCACTTTTTATTAAGCAAGCACAGTTATTAAGCATTGCACAACTGGAACTGTTAAAATCCATGTATCACTGGGACTTGAACCAGGGATCTCCTGTTTAAAAGGCAGGCACTGTAACCACCTAAGCCATGGTACAACTTACTAGAACCAGACTGGAAAGGCTTGAACTCTTGACACTTGTGTTACTTCCAAATACTACTATATAAGTACCATGTGCTAACCCATTGCACCAGCAGAGCTAGTAAAAGTTATTTTCAAGGTACCACTAGGATTTGAACTCAGGCTTTCCCATTTGCTAGACAGGTAATATAAACAGTTAAGCCAGGGCACCTTTTGTCAAAAGCTCAGGGTGAGATTTCATCTGTACTACATTATAAGTACCAAATGCTACCCCATTTCACAACTGGAGCTGGTAAAAGTCAGGTTTTAAGGTACCACTGGGATTTGGACTCAGGATCTTCTGTTTCTTAGACAGGCAGTTTAAGAAGCTAAGCAATAGTCCAGCTAAGTCATGGAATCACTTAATCCAAAACTCCAGTGAGGCTTTAAATCATGACTTTGGCGCTACTTCCCCAGTATTATGTTATAAGTACCACTTGCTAACTCATAGCACCACTAGAGCTGGAAAAAATAGATCTTCACATAGTGCAAATTGCTTGGTGAGGCTTAAACTATTGATCTTTGCTCCACTTCCCCAGCTCTATGCTGTAAGCACCACGTGCTAACCCATGGCACCACCAAAAATGATTGAATCTTTGGTCTAGGTACCACTGGCATTTGAACCCAGGATCTCCTGTTTACAAGACAGACACTTTAACCAGCTAAGCCATGTCACCACTTACTAGGGATGCTTTGAAATGCTTGAATTCTTTGCCTTTGCTTTACTTCCCAATACTAGCTTATAAGTATGATATGCTACCCCATTGTACAACTGGAGCTGGTAAGAGTCACTATTCAGGTACCAGTGGGACTATGAAACCAGGATCTCCTGTTTACTAGGCAGGCACTTTAACCACCTAAGCCATAGTACCATTTACTACGAATGGACTGGAAAGGCTTGGACTCTTGGCCTTTGCTTTACTTCCCAATACTACCAAGTGCATAGGTAAGGTTTGAAGTCTTGATCTTTCTTTTAATTCTCCAGTACTATTTTATAAGTACCATGTGCTACCTCCATTGCACAACTGGATCTGTTGATAACAGCTTTTCAGGTACTGCTGGACTTTGAACCCAAGAGCTCTTGTTTACAAGGGAGGTACTTTAACCAGCTAAACCACAGCACCACTTAATATGAAATACTATGAGAGGCTTGAACTGTTGACCTGCGCTTTACTTCCCTAAACTACTTTAAGTACCACATGCTAACCCCTAGAATGAGATTTTGTTACAATTGTGAGTTGAACGCTGGATCGTACAACACAGGCACTTCAACCAGCTTAGCCACGACACCACTTAGGCCAAAGCACCAGGTGAGGCTTGAACTCCCAAACTTGACTTTACTTCCCAGGTACTATTTAATGAGTACCACGTGTTACTCCATTGCACATGTGGAGCTGGTAAACCTCGCTTTTAAGGTACTACTAGAATTGGAACCCAAGATCTCATGCTTTCTAGGCAGGCACTTTACCCAGCCAAGCCATGGCACCACTTTCTATGATCTGCTTTGAGAGGCTTGAACATTTGACCTTTGCTTTACTTCTTTGAACTATTGATCTTTCTTTTAATTCTCCAGTACTATTTTATAAGGAACATGCGCTATCCAGTTGGACAACTGGAGCTCGTAAAATTAGTTTTTAAGGTACCACTGGGATTTGAATGTCTTTTATTAGTATATGTTTAGGATTCATTTGGTGGGGCTAACCCATGGCCCCACCAAAGCTGGCTAAATCTTTGGTCTAAGCACCAATGGGATTTAAACCCAGGGTCTCCTGTTTACAAAGCAAGCACTTTAACCAGCTAAACCATGCCACCACTTACTCAGTGCTGCTTTGAAAGGCTTGAACTCTTTGCCTTTGCTTTACTTCCCAATACTACTTTATAAGTACCACGTGCTAACCCATTGCACAACTGGAGCTGGTAAAAAAAAACATTTTGGAGGTACCACTGGGATTTGAACTCAGGATCTCCTGTTTATAAAACAGGCACATTAACTAACTCATAGCATCTCTCCTTCCACGCTTTTTTGTTGGGTTTCAACTCATGACCTGGACTTTACCTCCCCTGTACTACATTGTAAGTATCACATGCTACCCTATTTCACTGCTGGAGCTGTTGCAGATGATACAGGTGTGAACACTTGGGACCTAAGTCTGAAATATTGTGCAGATGTGACTGTAAACTGCAGTAGCTAGCCAGAAAAGTAGTTAGCCCAAGGGATTAGATTTGGTGTAACAGTTCCTACAAGCATGCATTTCATTACTTTTGTAATTAGTGTGTGATATTTATGTTCTTGTACTGTAATGCTTCTCAGTCTCTTGAGGTAATTCAAAATTAGTGGTAATTGGAGTGTGTACCAGAGAAAGGAAAGGAATGGAAGGCTTCATGTCCATCTTTATTAGGTGGGCCCTTGATTTTTTTAAGTAAATACTGATTTGATTATTCCTTATTTTTAGTTGATAGTGGATTGGGTTCGCAGGCCTATTGATGTGCACCAGTACTCGCAGAAGATCCTTGCCCAAAGTGGCATGGGCTGAGATAAAATTGCTTTCAAGAACATAGGCATTTCTTAGATCTCTGCCCTCATGAAGAAGAAGTGTATGTATAATATGTATAACACAGCATCCAAATGTGTCTGTCTTCCTTGAGGAGTCCATTCTGAGGAAGAAAACTGTTTTCTGTTGTTCCCATTAAATGGCTTTTATTGCACATAGTAGATTCAGAGAATTTTGAACTGCCAGAGAACTCCAGGGCATTGGAAAAGTTTCCTAAGTGTAATGGGATGTGCTATACATTACAGACAAACATACCTGGATTTTCCCCATTGTCTACTACTGCTCCCACTTAGTGATTTGATCTTCTTAGATTGGGGGTGGGCAACATACGGCCCATGGGTCAAATCTGGCCAGCCAATAGATTCTATCTGGCCCAGGGCACGTCCCTTGGCCTTGCCTGGCCCAGGCATGGTGTGGAGGAAAGCCTGGGCTGTGGCACGTGCAGCTAGTTCTGCTGCCCATGGGGGTAAAATAGGGTGAGGGCAATATGGAAGCCAAATTGCTTCCCAGAAGCCCCTACAGTGGTGGCTCCTTCTCACTGCTGCCACTAGTGTCTCTTCTACTGCCCTGCTGCACAGGCATCCCAGCCCATCTGCTTTGCACCCACTGCTGGGGGCACTGAATGTAGAAGCCAGGTGGGATCTTCATGGAAACTGGCTGAGACCCCTGTGGTCTGGAAGCACGATGGGCAGGCATGGGCTGGGGCCAGGAATAGGAGTCAGTGACAGCATGGGGCTGGGGTCCATGGCAGAGCCATGATCCACTCCCAACCTGGGCAGCATAGGATCATAGGATCATTTGCCAACTTCTCCCCTCCCCGCCAACAGCAACAGTTCACCAAAATGTCAAAAGTGGACTTCCAGCCAAAATAATTGTCTACCCCTGGCTTAGATCATATTGTACAGGCCTGTGTTTTGGAAAGAATGGTCCAGACTCAGTCACTCACCACTGACAACCAATCCAGAGAAAGATGATAAAGGAAAGAATTTGACTTTCCTCCATGCATATGTGGGTATCTTATTTTAAATACCATCCTGAATGAAGCAGTGACCCTGTCAGTCTAACTTTAGCTGCGGCTTTGAAGTTATACTTTAATGCAAGCTCTTACAAGATCTGTAGCATTAAAGGCAGACCCTTTTTCATCTATTCAGTGATTAATGGTAACATTCTGTTTTTCCCTGGTCATCCAAGTATTCATTTTTTGGGTCATCTACAGGACATTTTGGGCACCTACATGCCCAGAGCAATCCTATTCCAGACACATAGTTCTGTGCAGATGGACAATGATGCACAACTGCATACAGACTGAGCATGCACGGTTGCAGGCAGCATGTACTTATGCCCTTGTGGATGCATTATAGACTTCCATGTGAAAACACAATCGGCCAAAACCATGATTATAGGGCTTAAACTGAGAAATAGAAAAATCTTGTTTATGTCCCTCTTTTTATGCCTTAGCTCAGTGGCTAAGGCACTCACCTAATTCATGGGCTCTAGACTCCCCTCCTCATCCATGGAAAACTTGAAGAAGAATGTACTAACTTGCCAGGATAGTAAGCTAGCCACCAGAGCACAACTCAACCATTATTCACACTATAGTCACTTCAGCACTCCTTTCCAAGCTGGTCCCCTCGGAGGTCTGTGGAAGATACGTGGGGACAGGAAGAAGGAAGGAAGCAAGAGGATGTGTGACTCAGTGGTGCTTGTTGGCTGGATAATGCCTAACCTACGGAGTAATTATTCGAGTAGTCTACTGAAAAGTGAACAAAGCCTGGGATCCAGACCCTCCAGCTTCCCAG
Organism: Caiman crocodilus; assembly: GCA_030014935.1. NCBI lineage: Eukaryota > Metazoa > Chordata > Crocodylia > Alligatoridae > Caiman > Caiman crocodilus. Next base: position 58,517,335 of record JAGPOW010002514.1, on the reverse strand, counting down.
CTGAGTCTCTAGCCCTTTGGCTGTGGTGGAAGGAAAGATAAGAGAGCTCTGTTGCCCAGTCTGGGTGCACGCATAGTGATCCAGGTGTGCAGGACAGTATGTCAGAAACAGAATTCCTCTAAACACATATATGTGCCCAAAGTGCCCTGTAGATATGTCACAGATCATGCCACTTTTGAGGGGAAACTCTGCCTCTGCACTCCCCAGGAAGAATCCTTATTCAGTTGCAAGGATCCCCTGAAACCAGCCATGGCATGGCTTCTTCAGCGGCAAGCCTCTGGTTTGAGACCGTGGCTCTTTGTTTTTCTTTGCCATCCACAGCACACACATCTCAAAGAGATCCTTCTTTTTTGGTCAGCTCCTGGGAAGGGTTTTTTTTTTTTGTCTTCAAAGTGGCTGGAGGAGTCAGAGTGCTGACTTGCCAAATAACATGCCACTGTGGTTACTTCTGTCCTCCCTCGGGCTCTTGTTCGCTCTCAACTCCCCTTCCTGGGACTACTCCTTTTTCTCCCCAGGTCTCTCAGAGCCTTTCTCCTACTCCCTAGACACAGCAAGCCACACTTGGAACAAAACTGTTACCAAACTATAGTATTAACCCAAGAAAAAAAAACACTCACCCATTCCAATGAAGCATGACTATTATGGAGAGGCAACCAGGGAACCATTGTTGTGTCCTGCTGTCAGGCACAGACTGCCGTCTTTCCCTGGAGTAGTAAGGGCATCTAGATATCCTACTTATTAATCCATTTATGGCAACTATTTACAGCAAAGTGTGCTCATTGAGCACCGTGCTCCCCTGGAAGTGTTCACCAGAAGAATTCCAGTTCATAACTCAGCCCTGTTGTCACAAGATAACCAAAAAATGAGAAGGAAATAATAAAATATCACCTAAGTGTTGCTGGCACATGTAAGAACCTATTCCTCCTCTTGGATGCATAAGAGATGTGTATGAACAGTTGCATAGATTTTACTTCCTATTCCACCTTGCACAATTCCTATCCCACAATACTTTTGCTACAGCACATGCTCAGAAATGATCCAAAAAAGTCACCTGAGTATTTAAGGTGCTTATTTTACCCAATAATGAGTTACTGTTAAATACATCAGTTACACTGTAGTACATTACCTGTAGTAATGCCAGTGTAAATCATGGCATTATTCTGGATTAAGTTTCAGGAACACAGGGGAGAGGGTAAGAGCTGATGACATAGAGTTGTGTCAGTGAAAACAACAGGATATTCTGGACTACAATGCATAAAATGATCTGAAAATAAACTGTTGGCCAATAATTAGGTGCCCACTCCACCCTTGTGTGTCTAGCAGGTGTAGGGTGCCAAGTGTCATGGGAGAAGAATTATTCTGAGTGAAACTTGACAGTGGTATGAATAAGTTAGTGTCTTTTAAAAGAAAAATGCAGAGTATGGCATGTACCATGGATTTATTTTCCTGGCGTGTTGGCCAGGAAAACAGGCTTTATTGTCCTCTCCAAAAGTAAGTACCCACTTCTTTCTGCTTAGGGCTTCATGTAATACCTTCCAGTAGTCATTTTTTATATAAGGAAGTGTTTTAATGAGGACTAATGCTAGAAAGCTTCCCAAATAGTACACTATAGACATTTATTTTGGCACCAATGGAAGGCGTTTCAAGCAAGTGAAACAACATGTAAAGAAGCTTGTTCTTCAGTCACAGCGCTGTTCATGCAAATTTTCTAACAGCTGTGTGATAGAAAAAGCACAAATATTAGAAACGGGTGCACACACTTCCTGTCTGGCAGGGCAGGGTCCATCTCCCTGGGCCACAAAAGCCAGTTCCCACTTACTTTTTCTCTTAGTCCTCTGAATGTTTTCCTTTTGGCCTAGTTTCATAGATGTTAGGGGATGGAAGGGATGTTACAGATCATTGGGTCCAGCCCCCCCACCCCTTGCACGTGGGCGGGTGACCCCAACGAGATGGGCATCAAGACAGTTTTTGAAAATTGCCAGGGTGGGTGATTGTGCCACCTCTGGCGGGGGAGAGCCTGTTCCAAAACTTCAGCACTCAACTTGTAAAGAAGTTTTTTCCTTATGTCTAGCCTGAAGCAATCCTCAATCAGCTTGTGCCTGTTATTTCTTGTCCTGCCCTGGGGGGCCTTGGCGAATAGATGCTCCCCCAAACCCTGATGTATGCCCCTGATATACTTATAGGCTGCCACCAAATCCCCTCTGAGTCTTCTCTTCTCCAGGTTGAACAGTCTCATGTTTCTCAGCCTCTCCTCATATGACCTGGTCTCTAGGCCTCTAATCATACATGTGATCTTCCTTTGGACTCTCTCAAGCTTCTCCATATCCTTCCTGGCATGCAGCACCCAGAACTGGATGCAGTACTCCAGCTGCAGTCTCACCAAGGTTGAATAGAGAGAGAGGATGACATCCTTTCCTTAGCCTTGCTTGAGATGCCTCAGTAGATGTATGCCAGTGTTTGATACGCTCTGCCAGCTCCCTTCATTTTTTTGTCTATCATGACACCCAGGTCTTGTTCAGATGTGATGCCACTGCTGAGCCTATAAGTATGTTGTGGATTATTTCTCCCCAGAAGGAGCAGTTTACATTTCTCCACATTAAACAGCATCTGGTTGAGGTCCAACCACCTCAAGAGCCTGTCCAGGTTGCCCTGTATTGCCAGCCTGTCTTCAAGCATGACCACACTCCACCATAGCTTGGTGTTGTCAGTGAACTTTGCTAGCTTGCTTTTGATACCCAAATTAAAGCTTTTCTCAGGCCATGGATGACCCGCTGCTCAGGGGAGTCACCAAGCTCAAAGTCAGACTTGAACTCATAAGCTCCCAACATAGAAACCACTGAATCAAAGAGGAGGACCAGATAGTCAATATGCAGGGTAGCCCATTCAAACATTGAACCCACATCCTTAGCATCATTCTCTATCCAAATGAGCTGTACAGCTCTCAACTAAAACTGAGCCTCAAGGCACCACTGGGATTTGAACCCAGAATCTCCTGTTTACTAGACAGGTGCTTTAACCAATTAAGCCATGGTACCTCTTAATCAACTGCTCCAGGTGAGGCTTGAACTCACAACCTTGGCATCACTTACCCAATAACAGTTTATAAGTACCATGTGCTAACCCATTGCACCACTGGAGCTGGTGGTGCTTATTTTGTGCTGGCCATAACTTGAGACGTAAAATTACCTACTTACAGGCAGACACTGACAACCTTGCAGTCACCAGCTCACAACTCAGGGCCTTTAGCCACAGAAGAGGTATCCCGAGTAAAGAAGGACATTATTAGCTCTGCATATGCTGGGACCGGAGGATTAGGACGCTCTCCTTTGATATGGGTGCTTGTGATTAACATTATACCCACTTAGGCAGGTAAGTACCACTTGTTCCTTTGTTGTAAGAAGAGCTAGTCATAGCTTTGGTTTAGCATTTCTGTGTCTTCCCATTGCATTACATCAGAGCATAAATGATGCTGGTGTCTTGGCAGCCACATTGCATTACTTCAGTTTAAAACATAGCATCTCTGATGTTGTGTGCTGCCCACCTTTCAGCTAATAACCTTGTAGTACAAGCACTTGACCCCAAAGTGAGATACCTAAATCCTAGGTCCTTCCTACCCTGCAGAAGTCACTTATTTCCCAGGCCAGAGACCATTTCACCAGCCAGTGGCTGGGTATGTGTGTGTCAGTGGGTGGCGTAATACCTCCCATTGCTGGGAGCTGGGCCACTGGGAAGCCTGGAGTATAATATCCAAGCAAGGATATGTAGTTCATAATAGTGAAGTAACAACTGAAAACCTCATTTAACAACATCTCTTTTCAGTCCTAAGACGCATGTCTGTAGTCATGTTAACATAAGCAAATTATTCAACAGGATGGGAGGGGTTTTTTTTGTTTTTGGGGGGGGTGGGTTTGTTTTGTTTTTTGTATATTAGGAACTTCTCCACTCCTATGTTAACAACGTAAAATAATCAGCATAGATTGTTTGCATAACAGTAGCCCTTAGGGAGGCCATATGAGATTGGGACTCCTGTCCCAATTTAGAAACAGGTAATAAGAAGCACTTAAATCTTCCACCCTAAACCAAAAAACTATTGGGAATGAACAGTGGCTTTCTCCAAGTCTGTGTTGCTAAGAATGAAACCCAGGAGTCCTGATACCCAGGCCGGTGGTCTATCTGCTCATCTGCACTGCATCCCGAGGCAGCTGGTTCTGGCCAACACCTTCCCCAAGAATCTTTTCTCCACTAAGCAAATGTGAACATCAGAGAGACACATTCATGTATCCATTTTATTCTTATTAAAACATAATCCAATTTTTTGAGGTCTGAATATCAGTGCTTTTTTCCTACTATCTTTTGGCTCTTCCCTGAACATGAATGCCTTGAATATTAACTTCAGCATAAAGTTCTGAAATAGTGAATAACATCCAGAAGCAATTACTAGACTAGTGATTTCTGTTAAGATGTACTTGAAAATATAGTTTATGACATAATGACCTGGAATACATCTGGCTTCTTCTACCCTGACTATCTTACACTGAAGTATAATTTAACATTTAGATTTAATGCACTGTTATTTCTCTTTGATCTATCAGAAGTATTCCCTCCTTACTTCAGGCAATATTGAGCCTGATCCAAATCATGCTGAAATGAATGGAAAGTCTCTCATTGGCTTTATTGAGTTTTGGATTGGGCCCATGAGACATAAAGTGGACAGTCTGGAATTTGAAGTGTATCAAGGTTGTGGAAAAAGCAGAGCTATAAATGTTTAAAATCATCTTCACATCATAAACTTCACTGAAACCCTTCTCTTCAGTTAGAGCAATTTCTTTCTCATATTTTCCATTTTAATCTCACTGAGCAGCTTCCTCTGTTTTCTTCTTTGCTGGTGTCGGCAGTTTCCTGAGAACCCCTCAGCAAAATTGAAAGTCACAAACATAAAATGGGATTATCTCTGAGGCCTTTTTCTTAGCTGCTTTAACTGAAAGAATTAAATACAATTCTGTATGCTGTTCATAAATAGAAAGTTTCACTTTTGGCATTTGGACCTAGAGTATGGTCTCTTCTTTAAGGAACAGTAAAGAGATGGTATGGACGGCTATATAAATACTTAGCATTTGCATTAAGCTTTTCAAGGAAAAAATGCTTCACAAACTTTAACTAGGTAAGCTTCATAACTCCCCTGTGAAGTAAGTATTACTCTGTGATGGTTGCTGTCCATATAATGAAGACAGAAGGGGAAATTGCTAGAGAGCATGCAGTCAGACTTGAATTCCAGAAAGCAACAATCAGATCATTCGATTTCTGCCTCAAAATATTTCTGACTTTAATTGTCCTTCAAGGTCACGATCACTCTTTGACTGCTTTCAGAGGCAATGGGTCTCTTCACCAGGTGCAGGTGCACAGTGCGCCTTTGGCACATAGCTCCCTTCTAAAGCGCCTTGCACGCACATGATTCAATGCCTAATGGCTTTGCAGGCCAATTGGTTCTGACAAAACCTATTCTGGGGAAATACAATGCCAGCGTTTGAATTTTTAAATCTCAGGCATCAATGGTGGTGCCTGCAGAGTACACGGAAATGCTTAATTTGCGTACACGCTACTTGAGTTCCAGTTGAAAATTTGCCCTTCAGCCTTTTAATGTTTTCCAATAAAAGCAGCAAGCAGAATGGAAGCAGAATTCCCAGCAGCCTCCTCTGGGAATGAGCTTCGGCAGTCACACGCGGCAGCGGTGCTCTTAAGAACTGAGAAACAGGCTTTTTGTAGTTTTTCCCCAAGGATAAAGCTCAGCTAGGGGAGGCGCGCTTTGTTCAGAACGGGTATGCTTGCAGGTCTCATGCCTCCTGCAGAGGATCACCAGGTGCGGCCTTACTCTGACTGTGGTCAGGCAACAACCACTGTCCACCTTCAAAGTTCAATCTCACCCATGTCTGTGGCTGGCTGTGTAACAGCTGTCACATTTTTTGTTCTTAGGCAGGCAGCCAGATGAAGTAATGACATTCGTTGACCACTAGTATTGGCAAATACTATCAAATCTACTGTTTACCAGTAAGGTCTTTGAGTCCTAGGTCTTAGCCACCTGTGTTTGAAGAGCACCTTGTCATAACCGGGATCTGATTCTGACTTGAGTGATTTATATTGCTATAGAATAAATATGACATAAGAACGGGAGTGCCATCCGGCGTCAGAGCAATGGTCCATCTAGCCCAGCACCCTGTCTCTGACAATGGCAAAAGTTTATTCTTTAGAGGGAGAGCAGGGTAAGATCAGGGTATATTATTTAGAATGATCTAAATATTGTTCCGGCTAAACAAAGCTTTGCGTGGGATGGTATCATTGGGGCATTCCTGCTTTGGACTAAATGACCTCCTTAGGTCCCTTCCCACCCTCATTTTCTATGATCTAACCCCTGTTCATTGCCACCCTAGCACTTGGCATTAGGGGTTGAGAGATGCCAGCAGCTCTATCTCTGTCTGTTGTGTTGAATAGCAATCAATAGATCTATTGTCCATACATTTGTCTAGTCCCTTTTGGGATATGGCTTGCCTCTCTGTCTCTACAACCTCCTGGGGCAATGAGTCCCACAAGTTAACTACACTCTGCATAAAAGAAGTCTTTCCTTTTGATCATTTTCAACCTGTCCCTTCCTAATTTTGCTGGGCGTCCTTTAGTTTTAGTATTCTGGGACTTGGTGAATAACAGTTCCCTATTCACTTTGTCCACAACCTGCATGATTTTATACATTATAATAATAAATAACTCTGAAGCAAGGTAAATGACAATAATAATAGTAAAGTTTTGATGGACTTTGGAATGGGATCTCGGGTCTGGCACAAGAGACTGTAGCAGCTTTCCTGAACTTTGCAGTATGTATCTAACTAAAAATAAAATAAAATAAAACAAAGGCTTCCAGCATTTTTTTAAAGAATGGATACCTATATTCTTGGAACCTAGACCATCCTGAGTAAAGCCTAGGGTGCACTCCAGAAGGGACGTCTGAAAATCAGGTATAAAAGTAACTATTATGAATTTAGAAGCTTAACTGTATGGGAATATTTAACTTGGACATTAGACTACAGCTAACGTGAACAATTTGTAAATGCGTGTAACATATGACAATTGTTTTGGACTTTAGCTGTGATATTTCTATACACTAGATTCTAAAAACATGTTACACAGCTAACTACCTTCCCTTACCTTGAGCTGAGACTAAAAATTATTTAAACTTACAGCGGAATTCAATGACCCAAGCATTGCTGACTGAGGGGAGCCCAGATCTCTGGTTGGGTGCTGTTTCCCAAAACTTGGCTTGCAATACTTTGCTTTTTGTAGACCTGACTTTGCCTCTCATGATTATACATTTTAAAAATAAGGAGACAGCAAACAATAGCTTTTCTAAATTATTCATTTCAGTCCTACAACGTGACTCCCAAGATTTCACTGCTTCTGTTTTGTGATGTTAATAATTCAGTGCTGGTAGAAGAACAAAGCTTGCCAGTTTAGTGTTCATCTTAGGTTTCCATAACAGCATTGCATTTCTCAGGCCTGCGCTGATAGGTTATCCAGTCTGAACCTTAGTTGTACTTCTCAAGTCTTCGGCAATGGACTTACACTGAAATACATTGGAATTGGCAATGAGGAACGTATGTGCATTTACTTACATTCTCCTGCATTCAGCTGTTACAATACTCCACTCTGTCAGGGAATACCTTGGAAAATAAATAAATACTACCCTCTGGTGTTTTCCCTCTGTAAATATAATTGTACTAGCCATCCTCATGGAAAAAAGAGAGAGACAGAGACAGAATTACCTGTTCAGTGCATGTGTAACTACAAAGTGATGCACAGTATATTCTAAGAAACTCTGGGGTGTCTAAATGAGTACGGGAATTCAATCTTGAACAGCAAACTTATGCTGAAGGCTATTACCTAGAAAACACTTTCAGCCCACACAAAAACAAGACAAAAAAAACAGAAAAAACCACTAAATTACATGGTTTAAGCCCTGTATTTAAATGTTCTGTATGTTCAAAATATTCATACAGGCAGATTAATTATATACACATTGCACTGATTGTGTATAGCTATGAATTAAAAGATCTGCTGTGCCCACCTCTTTTCTTATAAGCTTCTTGTACAGACTATGTGATAGTGTGCGAGGCTGTAAAGACTTTTTGTTACTTGTGTTGAGATGGTCTGCGTAAGCTACTGATTGCATTGCCAGTTGTGATTAATAGAATAGGATCATCCCAAAGTCATGCTAAACCAAACCATGTCATTGTGCTCTGCGTGGGTGTGTTTGTCTATGTGTATAGACATATAAATACATTCTATAAACATATTTCTATCTAGAATACCGGATGCTGATCTCAGTGTTAGTGAAGTAATCATGCAGAGGATTCCACATTCACAGACTGTAAAATGAGAAGCTCTCTTGCGACTGTCCAGGGCGATCTGCATTACTCAAGGAATAGATTCTGTTTGATTATTCTTGTACTGAGTACACGAACTTGTAGCTGAACTGCACATAGTCTTACAGACTCCAAGGGGTGAATAATTTACCTTGGCAAGCATTTCTTACAGTTAATTAACTGTGGAATGAAGGAGGACATGCCATGTGGTTGACATTAATTAGAATAAGGAGTTGGGCAGATAGTCTAGTGAGCAGAGGATGTCAGCACCCACAGGCACCTATGCTTTCGGACAAAACCTGATGCAGACCCCTAAGGGATAGCTCCTATTTCAGCTTTGCACACTTAAGCGGCTCATACGTCATCCTGGCATGGCCATTTTTGCACGTATGATGCATTCAGATTCTATTTGCACCTGCGCTGGATTTAGATCATCCAACTGCCTAGAAAACAGGAGGCCTAGGTCCAGGGTCCTCTCCGCCAAGAGGGGTTTGGGACCTGCATTGTCTGTTTATCAGCAACTTCAGCAGTCACCAGACCATCAAGTAGACATTACCACGGGCATTTCCTCTCAAAGCTGGCCCACTGCCCTTTGCATGCACGAGTCCCTGAATAAAAAGCACTAAGGTAGCTTTTGAACCACAAAAAAGAGGGGCCCAAGCTAGAACCCAGAGCCTGCTCCTTTTAAGGGCAGCATCTAGCTCACTGATGCACACATCCTATAGCTTACTATCGCAGGTTCAAATTACACTTCAACACTGGGAGGAGTGGGTAGTACCGTGGGGCTGTGGCCAGCAGTGGTGGCAGCCATAAAGAGCTTGGGCTGCTTAGAAAGGCAGGGGGCAGGCTGGGGTCTCTGCATGGTGATGCATGGGCTGTTGCAGAGGGCAGGGGCAAAGGAGTGCCCTCTACCGTTCAGGTACTGTGCATGCCCAGAGGTACCTCCATTGTGACTGAGCCAAGAGTCCAAGTACCTGGTTTATGTAAAAGGCCACTTGTACTCAGAGTCTAGGCATCCCTGAGTGCCATAGCCCACTTACAGGCTAAATCCCAGAATTTCCCAAGCATGACTAATTCTAGGTGGCAGCCTGGAGAAGAGTACTCTCAATCACGTTCATTCGAAAACAAAAGCGATGACAGCAAACTTTTGCCAAATAGCATACAAGTTAAGGGACTTGCCCAATAAATGGGAAATCAGAGTTGAGTTTTCTTCTCAGGCTGAGAGAGTTCAAACTTGTATCTTCTATCCCAAAAGAGGGCCTGAGGCTGCAGGCTATAGGCGAGGCTGAGCTAAGGGTGCTCTCCAGCTGGGTTTCTCTTCAGAAAACTCAGGGGAAGTCCTAGATTTTGGATAAAATAATTTGGTATCTATGCGTGTTTGAGTCAGCAGCTAAAAGGTAAAACAGCATTGGGAGCAGAGATGGGGACCCAGGCTGCCTTCCATCTCAGGTGAATAAATACCCATCTCCCTGGCCGACAGAGTCACCAACTTTCTCATTTGCTCTCACTGTAGCCCCTGGATGCTTGCACTCCATTCCCATTGTGATTTGGCTTCAACAAGAAAGCAGGGGGTCTGTCCTCACTCCAGCCTAGCCAACAGCCTGATGGTTTGGGCATTTACTAGGGAGGTGGGAGATGTGTGTATGAGCGAAGGGAAGTAGGGGTGTGTGAAGCGGGCCATAGTCCTGAAAGAGGACCAGAACGGCATCTGCTGCTGAGCATGCTGGGGAGCCCCCACCATGCCTCTGTGGGACTCTCCTTGCGCCCCAGTATCACAGCACTCACGAGTTGCCCGCTACCAAGAGGTACGTAGAAAAAACATGTAAATCTGTGTCTATATCTGAATATATGATTCCTTTTTTAGTCTCTCTGAATCAATTCAGAGGGTTATGATTCAGTTCAGAGAGATTAAAGGGTCCTCCAATTCAATTTGGATTTGGAGATTCAGGCACCGAATTGACCTGCATCTCTGCCAAATTGAATCAGGGACTGAAGCTTTGCACAGCCCTAAAGGAAAGCCTAGAATACAGGTCGCCTGGTTCCTCAGGCAGGGTTTTAACCATGGGGTGCACCCATCACTTCTCTGCTTCCCGTGGCAGGCTCTTAGGCGCAGCGTGCTGAGTATTGTGATTCCTATTCCTAGGCACCTGTCTTTCCATGATTAAGGTGTAAAGAGCTTAGGCTTCCAACTTCGGCTTTTGGATTCCACTTCCTGAGCAGGGCAGCTAATTTCTGTTCATGGAGGTGGTCAATTAGCCGCACACCTATAGCCCTTACTGGAGCTCACCTTAAATGATACTTCAAGGAAGCCTGTAGCAGCTCAGGAAAGTCTCCCAGGTGCTCTCTTCCTCATTACTCCAACTTTTGCTACTAACTTCCCCTCTGATAAGTACCTACACTTGAGCTGACAGTGGAGCTGGGTTTGATGTAGAAAGAAATGAGGAGGATAGGGAAGGTGGAGGAATGAAGTGACAATAAAAAAGGGAAAACTGGGAAGATCCTCTATGAAATCCTCCATTTTAAAAAGAGCAGAAAGCAACAACTATTTTGCCAGGGATAAAATTTTCATTATCTGAATCATGAAGCGGGTTTTAACTTCTATTTTCTGGGCTCCTGTTATGTTCACAGCTCCTTTTTAAATCAGCAGGTCGTGTTCCCAGCAGGTATTGATCAATGGTCTTCCCTCGACTTCAGTAGGCTGGAAGTGCGGTATAGCTGAGGATTTGTCCCTGTGTGTGTCATTAGTGTCAATCCCTGACTAGAACATTGTACATGGAAGATACAGGTGCCGCTGTCCATCTCTTTTAAGTCACCCGTAACATCTGGCTATAACACCATGTGGTATCGAGGATCAGCTGCTTTTTAAAGAACCCAGTGATATTTGCATAGCAGGGGGCTTCAGCTTTTTCTCTGAATGTCACTGCTTCCTTTTATGGGTTGCTAGCAAACCCTCTGGGGCACGCTTTCAAAGAGCTGCCAGGAGTTTTAGGCATGTGATCCTTTCTGAAGTGAATGGGAGGTGTGTGTCAAAGTCCCTGAGCAGCACAGAAAACGCTTCCGTTAATGATATTTTCATGTACTTAGATATTCTAAATGGGATATTTTCCTTTTATCCTGGGGTGGGAGCTCAGTGAAAGCTGGAATCGTCTGGCTAACTGAACTGCCTGACAGACATGGGGCCCAAATTTACACAGGCTTGGAGTCGCTGGACCCCTGTTCATTTACTCATTAACTTCCTTGGTTAACTTATGATGGAGAGGCATGCAAGTATAACTCCTCATCATTTTTATTTCATGAATGCTCAGAATGTGGTTGAATCCAACAAGACCATTAGCATGCAGTCCTGTGAAGATCTCTCTGGGATTTCCCCCAAATTGTGCATTTTAATTGCAGAATACATTCCCCCAAATCATGCATTTTAGCGGTGGAACAAATAGGAAGTGCAGACAAAAGAACCAAGCAGACAATACAGATGCAGCCTGCAGATTTGTACATAGAAAGGCTGGATGCCTGGAAACTTAGCAATGCCATTTCTCTCACCCAATCCTGTCTGTGAGGCCTTCCAGTAGGTCTGCACTGTGCTGGACTGTGTTCAGGACTGCTGCTATGAAAACCATAGGTGTCTATTATCTGCCAAGGCTGTGCCTGCTGCATGACAGGTGTCAGGGAACTGCTGTCAAAAGCAGAGCTGGGTCATGAGTACACACTGCACATTAGGTGCCTGACAGCGGTGCTGGGCATGTGCTAGAAGCAGGTGTGTGATTGGTTTTCCAGTGACACAGAGTGGGAGTGAGTGGGCAGGGTTTGCTTGTGCAGCGGTGTTCCCCAGCACATTTCAGAAGTGCCACCCAAAAGATGGATCAGCCCTGCACAGAAAAGCTCTCCTGCTCTTCACCTAATTCTGCCCCCGGGTAATTTGCAAAGGAGCATCAATATAGCAGAGCCCCCCAATCTTTTCTGCTCAACTTGAAGCTCCAGAGACAGGTCTTTAAGAACGGTGGGCTTCGCTGTACCTAAGGGAAAGAGTGCCAAGGAAAGTAGGAGTCTCTTTCCTGCTGCAGCAAAAGGGTGAAGATTGCCCATTATCAAACTAACCTAACCCCTATATTAACTTTTGCTTTAGACATAGGCATAAAAAGGGCGTTGTTTCTAAAAACACATCCCACCAGGTCTAATACTGGCAGTTCATTGCCTGTGCTTACCCATCTGAGCCATACATTCCCTGCTTTTTTCTTGCCTACATTGTCAGTTATTTACTCACCCACCCCAGCTGTTCTGCCTTAGCTCCTCTGGGCAGTGGGCAGGGAGATGATACCAAGTTTCCATCTTTCTTGCACTTTCCTGTGTCCTCCCAAACCTACCCACTCTGTAGAGGGCAATGAGCAAAGTAAGAGCCACCCAGGCCAAAAGTAAATGATCCCTCAGAAGATATCAGGGAAAGTCTCAGGTTTATACATCAGCTTGTATTCTGATCACAATGTAACGGTTCTGAAATTAAAGGTTCTGCCATAATAGATAAGATGGTAAAAGTAATTCCCCTGAACCATGCTGTGATAAAGGAAGAACCATGAAGACAGAGACATACACGTGTTCCTCTTCTACTCTTGCGAAGGCTAATTAAGAGTGTAGTATGAAAAGCTATGCAGCAAACAAGAGAGGCGCTCACTTGTCATCACAGCTTCTCTATTTAAATATGGATTGTTAGACCATACAAGTATAAGATGAAGGCCCTGGAAGTGTGTTTTTGTCTGCAAATAATGGATAGTAACTGTGGCAGGACATCTGTGGTGCCTGCCACTCTAAGAAGCTTTAATAGGCTGTGGAGCAGCTGGCAGGTGCAGTGTAGCTTAATGAGGCAGTCACATGACCCCAAGAGGGCTCCTGGATTGGAGAATAGGGCTGAGCATCCTCAATGTAAACCCAGGCCCTCAGAGCTTAGGGAGAAGTTGCTGTAGAGAGCCAGGGAAACAGCATTGCTCAGCTGGAGCTGAGGATCCCAGAACACCTGGATGTTCAGGGTAGGAACTATGGGGATGGAAGAGGTTCCTGGTCCTAGGGAATGACTCAAAATGACACCCTGCCAGGGTAGAATGGCGTAGTGGGGCTGCCTGTGGCAGGTTGATCCCCAGAAAATGAAACACCAGTGCCTCCCTAGTGAAAGGTGAGGATGGAATACCATATAGCATACCTTCCCCCATGACCTGGTGGGTTATCCTGTAGAGGTGACAGGCAAAAGGCAGGCTGAGAGCCCCAGTGAGGGTGTGTGTGAGAGCAGCTGAGTGATCACGTGAGAAGGCTGCATGGAGTAGGGGCTGCATGGGTGGGCCTGACCCATGCACAGAATAGGATGAAGTTTAATAAGGATAAGTGTCATGTGTTGCACTTAAGGAGGAAGAATCACCAGCACTCCTATAGCCTGGGAGGGATCATTCTAAGCAGCACAACTGCGAAAAGGGACCTGGGAATCATAATCATCTCCAAAATGAACACGACGTAGCAATACGATGTGGTAATAAGTAAAGCTAACTGCGCTCTTTCTTGAGTAAGTAGGTGCATCACAAACAGGTCTAGGGAGGTGATATTTCCCCTCTATGTAGCATTGGTCAGGCTACAGCTGGAGTACTGCATCCAGTTTTGGTTGCCGCACTTCAGGAAGATGCTTATAACCTGGAAAGGGTTCAGAGGAGGGCCACCTGTTTGATTAAAGGCCTACAGAAAAAACCCTATGTGGACCGATTGGAAGACCTGAACCTCTTTAGTCTTCACAAGAGGAGATTGAGCTGGCAGGTGCCAGATGATCTTGTGGCTTTCTACAAACTCATCAGAGGAGGTCAGCAGGAAGTGGGGGGTACAACGTTTACCAGGGTGACAGTCAGGGTAACTAGAAACAATGGACACAAGTAAAAAGAGAGCAAATTCAGGCTGAACATCAGGAAAAAGGTCTTTACAGTGAAGGTTGCCAAAACATAGAACAGGCTTCCAAGGGAGGTGGTATTGTCCCCTTTCTTGGAAATATTCAAAAGGAGATTGGACAAACACCTGGCTAGGGACATGTGACCCCAGCACTCTTTCCTGCCCAGGGCAGGAGGTCTGACTCAGTGATCTAATAGGTCCCTTCCAACCCTAATAACTATGAAGGACACTGCATGGGCCACATAAAGTAGGGTCTGCATGGGCAGGCCTGAAGGACTAAGCATAGGCCGACCCTGGTGATTGAGTAAGCTGGGTTTGGGGAGGCTTGAAAAGGCTGAACCATATGTGAGAGATTGGGCAAACAGCTCAATAACATAACCAGAGAAACCCTCAGCTGGTCAATGCTGGGGCCAGGACCAGACCAGTCAAAGGATCAGGGTGCCCACCATGAGGGACAACCAGAGCCAGGGACCTGAGGATCTGACTGGCCTTGGAAATGAGGCCATAACTTGTGTGGTGAAAGGTCCTGGAGGGGGCCACTCCTGAGAGGGAGAAGGGCTTAGAGAGTTTTGCTACCCACAATAAGGGTGGAGTAGAGTGCCTGAAGAGGAGGGATCCAGGTGGGGTACGAACATCAGCCAGGCATAGAGTGAGATCCATTGTGGGGCTGAAGCCACACAGTGATGCCATCTATGAGGCATGGGACATGGTGCAGGCATGGTACAGAGCCGTATATTATGCTTTTGGCATTGGACAGTAAATGGGCAGCCTCCCGCCTTGTTAACATCCAGTTTGGTTGCATCAAAGGCATGGCAGAAAAGGCAGGTGGGCACACTGCCCTAGACAGGTGGATGGGACAATGATTAGACCTGATGCAAGATGGCCCCGGCCCCCTGTCACAGGAACGAAGAAGTTAACAGGGAGAAGAAGGGTCTTCTTCTTATATTTGTAATTTAAAGCTTAAATAGATCATTTCATTGTTGCAGCAACTACTAAACTGTGGAACTCACAACTATATACTAAAAGTAGGATTGCCTGTATCTGAATAACAGCAGCACTTGCAGTTATACCCAGGCAGCAGGGGAAAGGAAAAAAGAAAGTTTATAGATCCTCATTGATTCTCTGGTTAGTAACCTACATGGGATTGCAATGTATACATCTCAATTGGTTACTGCTTCATTGCTGCTGCTTCATTGAATTTAACAACAAAAAGGACTCCTATATTAAAAAAAAAAAAAAAAGAGCCATATCCCTTGCAAAAGGCAGACCACAGCCTTTCCCTGTGTGATGCCTGCATTAAGTTACAACTTGTAACAGAACTAAAGAAGATCCAATCATCATTTTAAGAATCCCAATGACGAAGCATTTGACAAAACCTTTGAAACCATAGGAAACAATCAAGGCTCCCAAACAGAAGATAGGAGAACAGAGGTATCAATTAGGCCTATGTGAAGCAGTTAGTATTCACTTTGGATTTGGTCAATTCAGAGAGCAGTGATTCGGTTTGATGATTTGAATCACTGTCCCGAATCAATTCAGCCAAATCTGATACAGGGATTAGGAAGCAGCCAAATCTTCAAATAAGACAGGATCCATCCCCTGCCCACTCTCCCAGCCCTGGCAATGGATGCCCCATCTGCCCCAGCACTTTGGGGGAGGGGAAAAAAAAGCCCTAACTCACCGGTTGCTGCCTGGCTGGGGTGGGGCAGAGATCCTCATTGCCCCCCAGTGCCCCACGCTGTGTGGGAGGCTATGAATGAGCCCCTTGACCCCCGTCCCACTGCCATACTGTCCCAGCACTCCCCATACTTGCCCTGCCCACCCAAGCTCCAGCCCTTTGAGGAAAAAAAAATAAACAAAAAAAACCCAGACTCACTGGTTCCTGCCCGGCAGGGGGCAAACCCTACTGCCCCCCACTACTCCACAATGTGTGGGGGGCTCTGCATGAGCCCCCTGAAGCCCTGAGGTTGCTTCAGGAGCTGGTGAGCCTTAGGCTTTTTGGTGTTTTTTTTCTTAAAGGGCCAGAGCTGGTGTGGGTAGGACAGCCATGGCAGGGCTGGGGGAGTGGGAGGAGTTAAGGGGCTCATGGTAGAGCTCCTCACGCAGTGTGGGGCAGTGGGAATCATCCCCCCTCCCGCCAGGCAGACCCCCAGTGTGTAGGGGCATTTTTTTAAAGCACTGGAAGCTGGAGCGGGCAGGGTACCATGGTGGGGGCTGGGCGAGTGGACAAGGATTGATAGGGATGGGGCCTGGCAGGATCCCCCTCATGGTCCCCTCCACCCCCCTCCTTCCGCCTCCTCCCCCCCACCTCCTACTTACTACCTCAGAGTTCAGGTCCAGCTCCCTGCTGCAGCGGGTGGGGACTGCCCAAATCATCAAAGCTCTCCGAATCTTTTCCAAATCGATTCAGAAAGCTTTGAACTGATTCGGATCTTTTTAATGGTCCCTGATTTGATTTGGATTTGGAAATTCGGCCACCGAATTGGGCTGAATCTCCTCCAAATCAAATTGTACTCTTTTGCACATGAAACAAGAACGGTACCACTTAAAATATTTCATCCACCAAAGAAATGTGCTTATGGCTGACTGAAAGCATGCATCCCCTTGAACGTTCAACAGAACCCCTCCCACTTGAACTGAAGGAGTATTTGCTTCCACCTCTCCATGGAACAGAAGGTTTCTCTGTTGGCACTATTTTAAAATATATATTTATTATAGGATAGTATTACTCTTTCTTAGTATCTAGGGGTATTTTAGTAGCTTCACGCATTGTATAGAATAGCATGGACAATAAGGGAGGCAGTGTTCTGTCCTGAGATGCATAAACACCATTAGCATTGATTTCAGGCTTCATTTACAGTTATACCACTGGTGAGCATGGGGTGTCACAGGTACCAGGGAAGGTCTTCCCCTCAGGGAGTCTGCAGTCTCAGACAGACTGGCATCACAATAAACAATACCAGATCATAGTAAGTCAGTAGGGGCAGAAGAGATGTAAGGAAGCATATGCTGCTTTTGCAAAGAGGGTAGATGGTATCATCTAGTTAGTTTTTATGCATTAGTCTCTCTTTTTTTTCCCCAAAGGGACTACAGTGGGTGCTGTTGTGGGGATTAAAATAAAAAGCTGGCTGAACTTCAGAGAAAAGATCCCATGTCTGCCCTTCTGGATTTTTTGAAAACCACGTATCCTTCCTGTCTATGTATAAAGCAGCGCAGCAATTCCACCTTTTGCCTCGAGGTGGCAGCAGCATTCTAAAGACTTGTGTTTGGAAGTGACTTGGCTCGGACCAGTTTTAAACTGGTGCAACTCCGCCAGGCCTGGTCCTGATCGCAGTGGCCTTTCTCTCAATCAAGACCAACTCGGATTGTCTTGCTGGAGTTATTCCGGTTTTTTGTTTGGGTTTCTCTCAAACCAGGGTCACTGATATTTGAATCCATTCCTTTATGTCCAGCTATCAATCCTACTGTTGTATTAAGGAAGTGGAGGCTTCTGGTACCTGAGAACAAAAAACAAAGCAAACTAAAAACCCAAAATGTATAAGCACAATCTTCTCTACTTCTTCCCCCCAGCACATACACTTTGTACGTGGCCTTTTAAAAAATGAAGCTGTCACCAATAAAAAAGAATACTGTGCTCTGAATTTTTATTCAACACCCATAGCATCCCTTTCTTAGCTGTCCCACTTACCTAACCCTTTAACATAGTCTTCCCATAGTATCAATCCTCATACTAACTGGAATCTAACAGCTTCAGAAGCCAAAAAAATCCTGCCTTTAAAATTGGTTTTGGTCTGAATCTAACAGGACAATAATAGGGACCTCTCATGATTTTCCAAGCAAGCCTTAAAGAGATTTGTTCACTATCATTTGAACCCTCTGGGGCTACAAGCTTGCAGCAGATTTAATAAAGAGTTCCTAGTAAAATAAACTAATAAAGGTTATACTGGTATCCACAAAATCTCCAAATAAGAACTAAGTTAGAAAGACCCTTTTGCTTCAAATAAATACATATATATTTGTAATTTAAAGTTTAATTGGAGCTTTTATGGGAGGCTCATGCTAACAATGGCCCTAAGTCTACATTTTCAGTAGCTATTTTCCGAAGAAAGTACTTCAGTGTATCATTTTTATGTAGCCAGAGTATCTCGCATCTTGTTATGGCAGGATAGAGCCTGCTTTCATACATTTTTAAAGAAGCTTATAGTAAAGTTAAAGAAAGTACAATAATATTTGTATTGGTTCTGTAAATCAAAACAAGGTTTGTAAAATTAACGAGATGCCACTAAATCTTTAAATCCTCTATGATCTCCGAGCTACAGCAACAAGACAAATACAGATGGGTGCAGAACCATGCAAACTATTCCTAGCGAACAATTTATTCTATTAATGGAACTCTGACTTGCTAAAGAGTTGCAAGCAAACTCTATTTTTTACGGTTATTATTTTATTCTGACAGGTGTTGGCCATGGTGATACTTATACGTTAAATCCTACGATATCTTATTTCAAAGCTGCATGTAGAGTGCCTGAGAATGAAACACAGAGATTTAAAAACCTGCAGTTGGTACAAAGCAAAGCATACTAATTAATAGGGCTGTGCAATGTTTCGGTCCCTGATTCTGTTTGGCGGAGATTTGGCTTGATTTAGTGGTCAAATCTCCAAATCCAAATCGAATTAGAGGTCTCTTTAATCTCTCCAAATCAAATCAGAACCCCCCAATTAAATTTGGAGGGATTTGGAAAGCTTCAGAGATGCGGACATAGATACAGCTTTAAAAGTTTTTTCTACATACCTCTAGGTAGCAGGGGCTCATGATGCTGGGGTAGAAGAAGTGTCCCACAGAAGCACAGGGGGCTCCCAGAGCACTTGGCAACTGACCCAGAAGTGGACCAGAATCACTTCTAATCCACTTCTACATCTGCTGGGGAGCGCACAGCCCCCTCACCCCATGTCCCCCTGGCTTGGTGACTGGTGCCTTCTGGGTCTGTGGGGGGGCATGGAGGCCCCCACCCCACACTCCTGTAGGATGCTCTATCTGCCCCAGCATTGCAGCACTCACAAGCTGCATTGGTACCTCAAGGTATGCAGAAAAAACATTTAAAGCTGTGTCTATGGCTAAAACGCTGATTCTCCAAATCAGCATCGAATCTTCAGATTCAGATTCGGCCAAATCAAATCAGGGACAGTGATGCGAATCAACAAATCAAATCACTGACCCTGATTTAGGGAAAATCCAAATAAAAAAGGGCCTGCTTCACACACCCCTACTGATTAATGGCAAATCCTGAGTCCAGGATGCCTATGGTCGGTTTTCTATACCAGTTCTCCTACAGAATAGAAGAAGTTCTAGACCTTGGTCTTCCAGACCGTCTTTTTTGGACTTAGGCTAGTGTGTCTGAGATTAATATTCTCTGTCTGTGATGAGCACTTGGCACTATATCAGTTTTTTTCAAGAATGATGGACCAAGAGCAAGACCATTGAGAGTGGGAGACAAAACCCATTTGGTGGCTGGCTTATAGACGTGAAGCTTTAATCTAAGAAGAATTCAAGATGCTCACAAATCTAACCAGTGCCAGAAAACCATGATAAAGCCATCTTCTGATCACAGCTTCAACCTTCAAGAAAAGGTAGGAGGGGCATAGAATTGAGACTCTTATTTACAAGTACCTATTTTGCAAGCACCATGCTGAGGAATATAGAAGATTCATAGGCCCTTAGCAGATGTTACACTTAGATGTGATCAAATTATTATTAAATAGTAACCTAGCCACATGTTCATACAATTAATGGTATGATAAAAAAAAGAAAGATCCATTAGTGGCAAATTAATACCTTTATGGCTGGTTCCATTGTACCCTAAATTGGATGTGTGGCCAGGCCAATCGGCTGCTGCTGATCAGTGTTTCAGCCTCAGGGGTGCACCAGAGCCTTTGACTCTGCTCTGGAGGCTGGGAGTACTGATGAACTGACTGGTGCTCCAAGCCTGGCGCACCAGGCACCCAGCTTGCTACTTCTCAGTGCAGAAAGAGCTTGGAATCATGATCCCAGGCTTCCCCTTCACTGGGAATAGGATGTGATTGTCTTCTGATCCCCCATCCCACAATCACATGTAGCACGGCAGGAAGCACAATTGCTGGGATCCCAGATCAGATCCCATTGTGCCTTTAGCTGAACCTCTGCCAGGAGCCATTGAAATGGATCGGCAGTATTGTCTCAGGCAGAATCTCACAATGAATCATGCTGAAAGATGCTGACTGGTTAGCAGAGACATTTGTGCTCTATTTATAGTCCACAAATATAACTAGCACCATTTACTATATCCTCTTCCGAAGCCTCGCTGAGAGTGTTTAATTCCTCAGGAATCTTGCCTGAGAAGTGAAGGTGAGAAACAGACTAGCAGATTAAAAGAACATTCATTCTGGGCCATCAGGTAGACTATCTTCATGTTTCAGGAAGTCTTGGGGGTGATATTTTTTATTGGACCAGTCGCGTGGTTGGAATAAAGTTAGACAAGCTTTCAAGTGCAAGGTATTCATTCTTCATCAAACCTTATTTCAGCCATGCAGTTCACCCAATAAAAGATATCACCCACATGCCTTCTTGAAGCATATATATAAGGTTTATAAAGGTGAAAGCAATAGGTTATAAAGAAAACAGCATATGAGGACATCAAATGCATGAGGGAAAAGCAGCTGAAATGATGGAGAAAGTTAGTATGGGATAACCCATAATATATGTGTAAATTATTATAGCTCTTTTAAATAACTGAAGATGAGAATATGGCCCTATGTGTGTGTATATATATATATTTCAAATATAATAATCTTAGATGTTACTTGTAATAGTAGTTGGCTTTACATTTTTCAGAAAAAATAGACTTCTTTTTAGTTTGCATTCATTTAAGTGAACATAGTTTCATCTTGAAAGCATCCCAAAACAAATAAATCATTTAAGCAGGTTAAAATAGAAAAATACCATGTGCAAAATTATACCATAGGTCAGAGTTAAGGTTATTGAATTTTGGTGAAATACCTATTAATTGGTGCAACATAAGAATAATGTGTAGGTATTGATTGCAGCCATGTTTGTCTAAAGATATAGGCAGACAAGGTTCTTTGGGTAAATGTAATATCTTTTATTAGACCAAGTAATGTGTGTCATGTGACCAATGCAAGTTTATGACTCACAATCTTTCATAGCTTAATTGCAACCAGAAACATCCAGACAGTGATGGGACTGATAGGTCTGTCCATTGTGCTAGTAGTAGGCAAAAGGTTCATTTCCTTCCCCAGTTCAGGCACAAGAGGGAGACATGACCACACCATAAACCAGCCAATTCCAGCCATTTTTATGTATCCCTGGTTTGTGTAGGTTAAGTACTGGACCAGCAATTTTGAAGGATTAGCTGGTTTTTTAAATGAAGTATTTTTGGCTTTGGAATGAAGTAGAGACGCTAAGCTAACCCCCTGAGGAGCATATTATATGTAATTCACCCTGCTGTGTCCCTCAGCAGAATGAAGTGCATTTTCTAAGGACATGATGATTGTATGCTCAGAGGGCACAGAAGCTAAGCTTGATGTCCCACTAGCAGAGTTGTAGATTATGCTACAGGAAGCCCCAATTCAAATCAATTTTCATCTTCTGTCACTTCCTCTGCTAAATGAAGGAGCTGCAGCAAATTGCTTAAAAAGGTCAAGCAAATATAATTAATTGATATCCAGCTTCTTAGAAAGCAAAATTAATTTCTTTGTCTTCAAATGTTATTGTTCATGGTACTGGTTAGAAACAAAAAAATAAGTAAATAGAGGAGGGAAAGAAGATTGCTGCAGAACTTAACAATTAGATGGGTTATAGGACTTTTTGAGGTGAAAGTCTATACAATGCCACTGCCAATAAGCAAGGCTATTCATTCCCTTTGCCCACCTTAATTCCAAAAATCTAACCAGTTTATAGAGAGCTCCATTTCTCTTCTCTGCTGTCTCTTTACATTCCCGGTTATATATTACAGTCCACTTCCTGCTGAATAAGGCCTTTGCTGGAGATCATTGCGTGAACGTGGACAAAATGTCTTTCTACTCCAGCATTAGACTAAGAATCACATTTTAGAGTCTGTTAAACTTAGTTTCGGACTTTCAGAAAATCTCAGACAAAATTGAGAAGAGCGTTGTAATCATAGGCGTGCAGTACGGGAACCATGACTCCTGAGGTAGCTCACAATATACTTCCATTTTAAAACATTCCCAATCAGATATCTTTGCTTGCAATCCCTTCTTCCATAGCCCCACAGAATGTAGGTAGAGGTGATACGTAGAAATAATCATTGGGATTGTTTTTGTTGGCTTCTTCAGTTAACATTGGATTAATCCATGTCTGAATATAATTAATTATTATGATTAACTGTAATTATTCTTAGCCATTTTTACTGCATTGCCAGAGCCTCAGTATGTACTAGATGCTGTGCAAAACCTGTGAAGAGAGATTACTGATCCCCTATAGAGCCTACAGTATCCCAATCCAGGGTATTTTCCTTTGCAAATCTGAGATGTCACAGCCAACATGACCAGCCAACAGCCATCATTCTACGGCATGGGAATATAAGCCCCCAGCCTACTATCCAGTTCTGGAGTCATGAAAGTTTCAGGAAAAGCTAATCCTAGAGCATTTTGCATCCAGGTAGAGGTTTCTGATCCAACAGGAGGCTATGTGATAAGGGGAATGAGATAGGGAAGGCGAGGGGAAAGGATGAGGGAGATGATGGGAGCCATTAGGCAGGGGAAATATGGGGGTGGAGGAGACACATGGTTGCAGAGCCATGAAAGTTTTTAACTCCACCCTTTCTCTTTAGCTGAAGGTGCAGTTTCAGGGGACCTTTGGACTCTGATATCAGCCCAAGCCTCTACTAACCTGTGTGCTTCTGACTAGGGTTGTGCAAAGCTTCGGTTGCTGATTCAATTCAGCAGAGATTCGGCCCAATTTGGTGGCAGAATATTGACATCCAAACTGAATCAAAGGATCCTTTAATCTCTCTGAATCCAGTCAGAACCCCCCAAATCAATCCAGAGAGATTTGGAAAGTTTCAGTGACTCAGGCATAGACACAGCTTTAAATGTTTTTTCTCCATACCTCTTGGTAGCAAGCAGCTCATGAACGCTGGGATGGTGGGGCTCATGGAACGTCCCACAGGAGTGTAGGGGGCTCCCCAGTGTGCTCAGCAGCAGACCCAGAAGTGGACTAGAAGGACTTCTGGTCTACTTTTAGGTCTGCTGGGGAGCATACTGGGGACCTCCCTGCACCCCCCTGGTTTGGTGACTAGTGCCTCCTGTGTCTGGGGGGTAGGTAGCCAAGGTCTCCCTTTAGCTAGTCGGTAAGCAGGAGGGAGTGGGAGGGAACCCTCCACACTCCCCGATGGACCCGGAAGTGGACTGGAAATATTCTGGTCCATTTCCAGGTTCACTGCTGAGCATGTGGTCCCCCTGTCCTCTTCTTGCTCCTGTGGGGTGTTTCATCTGCCCCAGCATCTCAGCATTCATGAGCCGCCTGGTACATCGAGGTACATAAAAACAACTTTTAAAGCTACGTTTATATCTGAATCGCTGATTCTCTGACTCAGCATTGAGTCTTCAGATTCAGATTTGGCCAAATTGAATCAGGGACAGTGATCTGAATCAATTCATCGAATCGCTGTCCTTGATTTGGGCTGAATCTGAATCGAATAGGGCCTACTTAGCACACCCCTCTGACCATTTTCTATACGGTGGGCATGTAACTTGGGGTGCCATACGAGACATCCCATATGTCTCATT
Source organism: Caiman crocodilus (assembly GCA_030014935.1). Lineage (NCBI taxonomy): Eukaryota > Metazoa > Chordata > Crocodylia > Alligatoridae > Caiman > Caiman crocodilus. The sequence continues at coordinate 58,493,210 of JAGPOW010002514.1, read as the reverse complement.
CCCTGGACAGACTAGGCTTGCAAGTAGGCATTTGAACAGCAGGGTTGAGTGATCCCCACAGATGCTCTGGCCAGGTACAGCGACCACCTCAGCAAACAGTGCTGCCTGGTAGAAGGTTGGGTATATTTGTATCTTGTAGCCTCTGTCTCTGATTTAGTCTATAGCATGGCTACTTACCTCTTTCCAGTCACTTAAGCACCATTTTACCAGCAAACTGTGAAGTGATTGTCATTATTAGGCGCAAATTTACATAACTTGCTCAGACACTAAAATGGCAGCTCGTCTGTTTTTTCCCACCCCAGTTCGGCCTGCGGCCCTCTAGTGACTGGAACAGAGCATAACTGGAGACACTTCCCGCAAGCTTGCTGCTTTACTGGGACTTACCGAACACGGCCCCCAAAGTGTATGAGTGAGCGTACTGGGACCAGAGCCAGCCTGTCTGGGAAAGGCGCTGATTCTGCATTTCTCCCGGGCTGGCTGTATCTGTGATGCTGCTGTATATCACTTTCTGCAGTTCAGAGCCAACATCTTCTACCATCCAGCTCTGAGGCATCAATATCTGAATCAGTGCATGGAGCTCCCTAGAATCACTGGGTGAATCACCCTTATTTTGTAGAGTCACTGTCTGCTTTTTGCGGATGTAGTTATCTCATTAAACTTAGAGGGATTTTTTTTTTCTTTATAAATGCATTTGTTTGCACTTGAATCTTTTTTTTTTAGCAAGTACTTTACTAAATACTTTACTTTTGCTGTTTTTAAAGCACATTCTTGAGGAGCACCTAGGCACATTGCTAAATGCTTGACTGTTGTACACTGGGCTTCTTTTCATCATCTTTAAATACACTTGCTATTCCTGTCTTTTCCAGTTTCCCATTTCCATTACACAAGCTAGGCGTATGGCTTTGTTTTCTCTGCTATAACATTTGTTTCCTGCTTTAGGAAAAATTTTCCATAATTGCTAGCACAATTGCAAGAACTTATGACTCAAAGCATATTCCCCTTTCTTTTACCAGTTCAGTTATTCCTTTCATCTACTAGAAGCTTCCAACATTTAAATGAATTCAGCCCACAATAGCTAATGGAAATTGGTATTCCTGTAAAAATATGAATCACTTGAAATTCTGTCTCCTTTTATGTCTATTGATGGCCGCTATACACTGAGTCCAAGACCTTCAGTCACTTCAAATTATACTGATAATTACCATTCAATACCTAATTTTAAACGTCTATGTAGTGTCCATATTAATACAAGAAGGGTCTGGGTGAATTCTGATGAACTAGGAAGCTAGTATTGACTAAATGTGGCAAAGTACATCTTTAAAATGCACATTTAAGAACAATAAAGTCACATTGTCTAGTGGGGGAGTATTTAGATTAAATCAAAATAGATATAGAAGTTGGTTTTATTGCATAGATGGGAACATAAGTTTGATCTTTTATGTTGTGTTTAATCTTCATGCTTTACCAAATATGAATTTAGAATAGCTCACAATTGTATTCTTTATTCCTCACTTATTAAACTAGTGTTCATTAAGAACATTTCCCTTCTAATGCTGGCTGTACAAAGCCTTACATAAAATGACAGAGAAATTGTGTATTATGGTCCTTGGGCTTGAAGGTCTCATATAGCTAAAATGCATGTGGTGGTGCTAGTTACCCAATGGGATTAATTTAATAAGAAATGGAAATAAAACACAGATACACTTTGAATCAGCTACTAAGCTTTTTATACATATAGTGTAAATTAGATGTAAAGTGCATTAATATCTGGGTGCTTTTCTAGCTACTTCAGCTCATTCTTTATCTGATATTAAAAAACCAAAATCTTCATTTAGTAAAAATAAAAATAAATCGATTAGATGTGTCCTAGTTAAAACAGTGGCAATTTGATAACATTGTGTCAGATCCTCTTTTTTGTCGGAAGAAATTGAAAATCCAAATTACACTCTGCTCAAATGTTTAGACTATTCAAAGTGAATGGCGTTGAATGGACAAGGATACATTTGGATGGGATGTTATATTCTTGATTCTCTGTATTCTATTTTGGATTCACTAAAATCTCCCATAGTGTCCCTGTTTCCTTGTCTTCTTATCTGTACTATGCATGTGGAGAGCAGAGTTATGGTAAAGTTATATTTTATATTGAGACCAGAGGTTCCCACACTGTCTCAGTGAATGGGGTTTGGGGAGGGGGTTGTGGGTTGGAGTGAGGAAGTGGGGTCATGATGAGGAAATGAGGCCATAAATGGGTTGTGCTGAAGAAATGTGTGACCATACTAAGGTCACTTAAAATGCAAGTCTCCGCATGTTAAAGCTTGTTAATTCATACTCGGGGCCCTCTGAAGATTGCAAAGTTGCATCACTTTAGGAAAGGGTTAGCTCTAGGCTATGCTACCCAGCTCATATTAGGGTAACTTCAGTCTGCTCCATAGAGATAAATTGAACAATTTGCAGTCCTCCAGCATCCCAGGATGCACCTCTCCCAGTCTCCGCCTTCCCCAACCCACCCAGAGCAGGTGTCCTGGCTTCTAGCCATGCCTCTGCTCACCAGCCCTCTAATGGCGAATAGTATGGAAAATGAATGGCATTAACCTTTAACGTGCAACTGCTCACAACACATTCTAACTTGAACACCATTGTAACACTTCACAGATTTATTACGGGCTAAGAATAATGTGTAAGTTCATCCTTAGTCTTTTCTGCATATAATGAACCCACAAAACCTTAGAGTTGAAGGTTTTTGCTGTATTCACTTTTTCATAGATTTCCCCATATGATATGATGCAGGGCATTGTTTTGATGCTATTTCAGACTGTCTCACTGTGAGAACATACCCTCTCCTCCAGACTGGAAGGAAGCAAAAGAAGAGGTCTAAAACAGCGACAAATGTTTGCAGCCAAAATGTTAGGGCTTCGATGGCTTGCCTCTGCCAAATTTAAAGGGCCAGCCCCAGAAAGGCCTGCTGGGGGTGGGGGGAATGGTTCCTAGAAAAGGACAATTCTGCTAAGTTGAGTGGTTCTAGGAAAAGTAATATCATTAAGTTTTTCTTATTATAGGGTTTTTAATATTTATTCAGTTTCAGACAAAGGCTGTTGATTCGACCATCGTTACATCCCTTTCTGATTCGTTTTCTGTGAATGTTTTCCCAGCCGAGCCTGATCAGTTTCCGGTATTTGTGAAAAGTGGTATTGGAGCTATACACTCACCTCAAATAAAGTTCAGAGTTGTGATTTGGCTGCAAAGTGAGCACTTTAATATATGTCGAGTTTGCAGAGGGAAGAGAAACAGTGCCAAGTGGGGTTATAGAAATGATCAAAACAGAACAAAAGGGAAGGTTGGAGTATTGAAAATGCTCAACAAATGAGCTGTCAATGACATTTCTAAATAACAGTGAATAAAAAATAAATTAAAGAATGACAATGACATTTCTAAACAACAGTGAATAAAAAATAAATTAAAGAACTTGCTGTCTGTTAGAGAACATTTTGTAAGTGATAAAAAACTCAGATTCAATTTATTCTGTTTTTGTTTTGTTTCTGTTTTTGCTTTTATCACTAATATGTAAGGGGGGAAAAAAGCCAGATTGTTGCTGTTGTTAATGAAAATAATTGGTGTCCTCAATGAAACGCTGACACTGGCCAAATAAATGTATTTCTTGTACTTCCATTGCTACAGATACATGCATGTCTTATTGTGAAATCCCTTCTGAAATGATAATGACATCCTAACAGTATTATTACGCTCCTCACAAGAGTTTTGAAGGCTCATATAACTGGTGTTTATGATTCACATTTATATACTAAGGTAACATCCATAGAAATACAAAGTATTATTATTACCATCCTATCTAACATACACAAGAAAGACATGTAGAGTAAGGCTGTAATTTGGTATCAAGGTTCCAGACACACAAACAAAGCAAAGTCTCTTTTGATCTTGGAGTTTATGAAGTGCCCAACAATGAACAATTAAATGGCTGGCAGCACATTATGTAGCGTATTCAATTATAAAGCTCCTTCACATACAGAACAGGAAAGGAACCCCAATTCCACCTCATATTCTGCTTTCCGAAAACCTGATTCTATTTCACATCTTCCAAGAACAGAATAATTTTCATTTATTGCAGAAACAGCAAACTTCATAATAGCGTATTTGACTGCCCCAGGAAAAATATTACTTCTGGATCTCCGTGTGAACCACTATGTAATGTCCTATTCAATTCTGATTAGAAGTAGGATATATCTGGAGATGAGGATGTTGAGCCTGAGCAGATTTGGATGAGAATTGTAAAAACCCTCATGTGCACTTGAATCTCAGCTAAACTACTTGAATTGTTTTTTGGGGTTTTTTTCCCCAGCTTGAAATCTTGAGAGAACAAGCTTCCTGTGAGACCCGGTCTCCATTACCATCGGCCTTCAAAGAGGTCAGAATTACCATGACAGCAGTATTTTTTTCATTGCTGTGCCTCTGCTCAGCTGGAATAGAAATCCATGATACTAGACCTACATATGCCACTTTGAATTGCAATCTTGGCAGCCCAGATGTGAATGAGAATGAAACATAACATGGGGGGGAGAATGGTGAACCTATTTTTTTAAACCTTAAATGACTTCATATTAATTGGCAAGGTATACGGGGTGCACACAGGTGCATGTGCACCCCCTGAGATAAGTCATGCACCCCCTGCAAGTGCCAGCCATGAAACCAGAAGTGCACTCGGCAATCGGCCGCTGGGGGACCCCCATGCCTCCACTGGCAATCTGGTGGCACAGATTCAGGAGGCACCGGTTGCCCAGGTTCATATTTATGTTCTTCACAAAGGTTGAATAGTAGCTGGAAGGATGTTTTTGTTTCACCCGACTGGGTTTCTATATTCTATATTGTGACACAAGGACTGAGAAAGATGCTACAAAAACAGATGAAGAGTGAACCTATAAGCAAGAAAAAGTACCAAGCAGAAAGATGCCTACAGGCCTAGTTTCCATAATATTGCTGGCTTGATTCATGTCCTTGGGCACATAGCTTAAACATGTGATTCAATGTCCTGTCCAGGAAAACATAGGCAATAATGCTTCTTTACATAAAACCAGTGTTGCGAGAATAAATCTATTAGTCATGTTCGTACTGCATCGTGGTAAGCACCAAAACAGCCATTGTTTTCAGCCAAAATAATTATGAAAGCTAATGAAGGTAAAAAATAACTCAGCTAAACATGTAGGAGGGCTTTAAGAAAAGGGCACGTGCAGATGTGAACAGTGCAGTTTAGTGTGTGCTGAAGTGGTGTGAACAACATACCAAATATAGTGGCAGGTTGGGGATTAGCATGCATGCCTACAGATCTGCACACAAGTGTACCAAGTCAACACATCTGTACACACACAAGCCATGGAGGCACTTTTTTTACCAGAAAAAAAATGGATTTATGGGCTTATTATTTGCACAGAGCTGAGCAAGACGCTTGGATCTGCAAAAGAAAGTGACAATTATAAATATATGTTGGACCAAAACTATCAAAATGATGCGACAGGAAAGTGTGCCAGGAGGTAGGCGTCTGTACACTTTGAGCAGAAGAGCAGATTATATAAATCTGCATGTTATTTTAATACAAAATTGTTGTTTTTGTTTTTTAATTTTGTGCTTATGACAAGCAGAGAGGAAATAATTTTTGGTGTCCTTTTCGTACGTGTGCTATGGACAGGAGAGGCATTGCTTTAATGCATTTGAGCAGTCATTAGAAAAGAACTGAGATGGCTCAAGAGAAAGCAATAGCACGTAAAACATAGCATGGGAAAAGTTGTGTGGCATTCAGGCCAAATGCTCAGAATATAGACATGTTCAGTATGAGAGGCCCCTGTCACTTTACCAATATTTAAAGCAAGTCAAGCATTAAAGCTATTTCAGTATAAGCAGAGGAATTCTTGAGGCATTTACTGATACTCTTCCTCCAATTCGCAGACAGCAACCCTTTAAAGAATTTGCCATGTTTGCTGAGACAGAGCCATTAAAAATAACAAGGCATGACCCAGTGAAATTGCTCAGTTTACACAAAGCAATAAAAATAATAACCAAGCGTGTGCGCTGCTTTGTAGTTGCCCTTCTTAACTTCAAACGCAGGGCCACCCAAAAGTAAAACTTAATTGGCGACAATTATCAAAGCATGAAGTTAGGGCACTGTTCCTTTCTCTTATATGTGCAATGAAGACTCCCATGTCGACGCAAACATGAAATCCAATCTAAGGAGAGACAGATGACAGATCGTTATAGTGATATCTTAAAAATTGTGCAGTTTTTTGAGGGCAGTTTAGTGCTTTCTGCCAGGACTTAAATCACTAGAATAAAAAAAAAAAGTGTATAAATGTCTAAAAGTAAAAAGAGATGTTTCTCTTTTTCTTCTTCTCTAAATTCATGCTTTTGTGAATCCAGAGACAATGGGGACACTGCTGGTACAGTTAGGGACGCACTCGCACACAAGCAGGCACAATAATGTACAATGGAAGGAATAGTTTGAACTGCTCATACAACTTACTGGGTTTTAAATTAACTGTAGTTTACAATGATGGGGGCAGGGAGAGGAAGCACTCAGAAGTCACTGTAGATAGCTCAATAAAACCATTTGTTCAATGTAAAGTGGAAACAAAACATAAGCAAAATGTTAAGAAGTGTAAGGAATGGTACGGGAAATGCGCTGAAAGTATGACTAGGCCATCACATCAACTACTGCTATTATAGCTGGTAGGATATTGTGTTACATTTCCATAAACCACTCCCAGAAAGGGAAAGGAGAGTTCAGAAATGGATGATGAATGTGTGCACAAGCATGGTAGGATGAAAGAAATGGCATTCTTTCATTTAGAAGACATGGAAGAGATATATAAAATTCAGAGTTATATAAAATAATTAAGAGTTACATCTAGGTAAAAGGTATATAAAATGAGCAATACTGAGGAAGGAGATTGAGCACTTGTGTTGACTTTTTCTCATGGTATTAAGCTGAAACCTGATATAATAAAACATTATCTTACTTTATATACCATCTACCTGCAGAACACATTGTTACTTAGTATCACTGAAGGCAAGAGCTCACTAGGTTTCAGGTTGGGATTAAACTTTGATACAGTCAACAGGAATAGCTAGAGCTACATTAGGTGTGATGCAATAAAAAAACAGAGTTAAAACACCAGGCATTTTTAGGTCAAGGATCAGCTACTACATGAATAAGCTAAGAAGTCACTTTCCTTCTAGGTGTGTGCTGTTGCTTACTCATTCGCTGTAGGGCTTCTTTCATATTTGTAAACCATCTCACGCTGGCCATTTTCAGAAGCTGAAGTCTGACTCAGAAGCAGCATTGGCCTGTCCTGGCATGACACTTTCTGAATTTCTCAAGCCATGCTTGTACTGCCTTCCTGCTAAGCTAAGGACCGCTTTTGGTCTTAGGAGAGCATAGAAACACCATTAAGGTGATCAGGACCTCTCTAAACTGCCTATTCTGCTTAATTGATAGGTTTGGGTAAGCACAGAAAGAGAGAGAAACGCAACCAGCCTGGTTTCTTAGCACCAGTCGGGGCTCAGCAGAAAGGCAGTATACGCATAGTTTAGACAACAAGTAGAACGTCCAAAGGCTCTATTTCATTGGCAGTTAGGTGTCCAATTACCTTCGAGGATCTTGGGCACGTGCCTTAAACATTTTGGTGTACAACATAACATATAATGTATATGCTTCCAGTTTTGGTGTATTTATTTATTTATTTTTATCTTAATCAGTTTGCCAATGGTCCACGTTTTTAGTTCAACTGAGTTAACATGGGGATGGGTGGTTACGATATTGTGGCCTAACCAAGAACTGGTGAATATTAAGGACATCACAATAGGTGAAACTTTCACTGGTTGAAGCAGGTTTTAAATAAATCTTGTTAAACTAACACAAACTTTTTTGTGGTATTCAAAAGTAGTTGATTTTTTGGTTTTAACTTAAATTGGTTCTCAAATGGCTAAAGGTAAACCAATACACTGATGGCAGAAATAAGAATAGCTATACAGAGGTCTTCTTAAATGAGTGGTTTTCAACCTTGTTTAGAATCAAGGCACCCCTAGTTGGACTCAGGCTCTGCCTTGGAAAGTGCCAGGGCATAGTCTTCACTTGTTTTTTTCCTTATTATAGAAAAATAGAGCAATTCTTTTGTTCCAAAGAACTCAGAAGGACCACAACAGGTCAGGATACTTCTAACGCTATGGATTAATATTTGAATCACAGGTTTATCTTGAAATCATGTTTGCACACCTAACAGTGCTAACATTGTGTGGCAACTCCCAGCACTCTTGAAAGGATCTCCAGATACGATAACCCAGGGTACCACAGCACCCTAATTGATAATCACTGCCATGGGCATATTAGGATTGATTTAAAGTAACAATTTAGGTTCTATTCATGAAACTTTCCGAGGCAGACAAGGCCTACCTGAATTTATTAGGGTTCCTGAATTCACGATGGAGAAAGGTATGAACAAACTTGTGATATTTTCATGCTGGTGATATAAGGTCTTTTAGCAACCTGATTTATATCTATTTTATAAGGTATGTCCTCTGCCAAAATCATCTAAGCAAAACGCTCAGGGCTTTTTTCACAGGCCAATGGAATATAAATAACTTCCTGTGAACTCTGAATCTATTCCAACAGAATGCAAAAAAAAAGCTACCGAGTTTTACAAGCAGGCAAATGACTCTTCAGAACATGCCCAGATTTAGTCAAAAGCCCTAGACAAAAACCAACCCGGGCTTCAGTTAACTAACAACATCCTTTCTGGGGTAGATTTAGCGTTTGAAGGCCTTCAGCTTTTTTTCAACAGTGTCATTTCAAAACAATTCTCCTGTTTTATTAGATTTTGTAACTACTGTGATGTTTTTATACAGAGGAGTGAATTTAGCATTTTTGAAAGATGTCAGACTGACAGCACTGGAAAGAGAAGTCTTCAATTTAATCTACAGAAGAGCTAGAGCAAAGACAATGGTGGTTGCATGCCATTTTCCCAGAGGATTCTGTACGTAGCCTGGGAGAAAATATTTTCAGGTCAGTTGCTAGTCTTGTTAAAGTGACACTAACGTAGATCCAAACTAAATCCGCTGAAGTTGTTTGAGTCGCTCTGGATTAAGAAATGTGAGAGAAGAATTTAGCCACATATGGGTTCAGTCTTCGGTCTCTCTGTGAAGGCAACCAAACCAAGACAATGTTGAGTACTGCATGTATTCTCTCCAAACTTTTTGAGTCACCACGGTAAAAGTGATTCACAGTGTGTTGGACCGTTTCATAAACTGGTGATAGGCCATTGCCTGGGATAGTATAAACTCCAATTATTCAGACTTGGTACAAAGAGATGGGGCGTTCAGAGACGTGTGATGAAAATGAACAATGACAAGGTTGTTGCCATTGGCACTGTGACTCCCTCAGAGTTGAGGATGACAGTGGCACAGTAGGAGTGGCTGAGTCACGAGCAGTAGGTATGCAGTTGACTGTTCAGACCTGTGCACAATAAGCACCTTTCTTACGTGCTCCTGTTGCCGCTGACATCCTGCTCCTGCATTCCTTTCTTGCCCAAGGAGATGCCATTGGTGCTCAAAAAGTTATGAACCCAACCTCCCCTTGGTGTTTCATGGCTGCCGATTTGCAACTAAGATCTCAAGAGAGTTAGCAAGTAGCTTTTATTTAATCATGTGCCCCTTTAGGATATCTTCAAAGGGCCTTTTTGAGTAATTATGCTTCTTCTTCCCATGGTCCTATTCCTCATATAGAAGCCGCATGGGTAACTAGGCGTGGTCCATGAACGATATATCTGGCACAGAACAAAGCCAAGGTTTTTTCAGAGACATTAGGGCTGGAAGGGACCTTGAGAGATCAACAAGTCCAGCCCCCTGTGCCAGGGACAGAAAGTCAACCAGGGTCAACGGATCCCAGCAAGATGGGCATCCAAATGTTCCTTGACTGAGTCCAGAGAAAGTGTCTGCAACACTTCTGGAGCAAGTCTATTCCAGGACTTGGGGGCTTGCACAGTAAAGAAGTTTTTCCTTATATCCAGCCCAAAAAGGCCATGGAGTTTATAACCATTGATTTTTGTTATCCCTGGAGGTGCTCTGGTGAACAAACATTCCTCCAGATCCTGATGCACACCCCTTACATACTTCTAGGCAGCCACCAAGTCACCCCTGAGCCTTTTCCATGCTGAAGAGTCCCATGGTTTCAGCCTCTCTTCACAAGGCCTATTTTCTTGCCCTCTGATCATGCACGTGGCTCTTCTCTGGATTCTCTCAAGCTTCTCCACATCCTTCTTGAATTGCAGAGCCCAGAATTGGATGCAGTACTCCAGCTGCGGCCTCACCAAGGCCAAGTACAGCGGGAGGATGACATCCTGAGATTTACTTGAGAAGCGTCTATGGATGCAAGCCAGAGTTGTATTTGCTTTACCAGCTGTGACATTGCATTGGTGGCTCATGTTCATCTTGTGGTCAATCATGACCCCCAAGTCCCTTTCAGCCATGGTGCTAGCGAGCGTAGCACTGCCAAGCCCATAAGTGTGCTGCAGGGTTTTTTTCCCAAGGTAGACTACCTTGCATTTTTTCAGTATTGAACATCATCTGGTTTATATCCACCCACTTATTAACCTTATCCAAGTCAGCCTGGATGACTAGCCTGTCCTCAGGTGTGGATGGTATGCCCCAAAGTTTAGTGTCTTTGGTGAACTTGGCCAGTGCTCTTCCAACACCAAAGTCAACATCCCAAGGTGGGATGAAGAAATTAAGATTGTTTAATTAGCAAACACACATGATAAAGGAATATAAAATGAATTACATGGAAAAGGTAGATCATCACAAATTCATAGCATAGTAGCTTGCATTCAGTTTTCCACCTCCTTCTCCTTAGCTGTAATGATTAGATGTGTGCACAGAAGAGTGGCATAACAAAAGATGATTCGAGTCTCATCATGTTTCATGGTGGGTTGGTCCTGTACCTGAATTAGACCCATTATGATTCAGGACTTGTTTAAAAAAGGAGCCTGTTTGTGAGGAACAAAACTTCATCATCCACTTATCTTGCTCAGCAAGGAGAGAAAATACAAACAAACAATTTATTCAAGCCTTAGGTGTCCATCCTCCCTCTGTTTATATATGTAAATATATTCATAGATATATGAATGCAACCATGAGGGGTGTAGGCTGAAAAGCCTACTAGAGGCAATATCAATGTTGTCATAGCTCTGGATCTGTGACTAGAGTCACAATTCAGAGACTTGTGTCAGAGACACTTGGGTAGCCTGTAAATTCTTTGAGGCTGACTTTTCATTGCACACTTGTACAATGGAGGCCTAGCACAATGGGGCCCCCATCCTTGGCCACAGGTCCTAGGCTCCACTATAATACAAGTATTAAATAATATATTTCACAATAATGCCAACACTGTCAGTCGTTTCCGACACTGTTGTAAAGACAAAGATGAAATTGAGATGCCTTGTGTCAGTTTGGGAAGGAAGAAGGGATAAAAGTAGCTGTATCTTCTTCCTTCCGTGTACAAGGCATAAGAAAATATTTGCTTATTTGAAATGTTTCCTAGTGTAAAGACCTTGGAAAAGTTTAGAAAACAGACATGCAGCCTCTCCCGTGCCCTCTGGCTGAGGCACTGTGGGTGCATCTAGTGGGGTGCTCTCCAGCCATAAGGCACAACCAGGGGGCTGTGGCAACCTGCGGCTCCGGTTCTCCCTCTCTCAGGGGGAACAGAGAGGATTGCTGGTGCTGCTCTGTAGCTCTCGACTCATGGGGCTGCAGTTCCACACCCACCCAAATGAGTGTTGAAGTAAGTGAGAATTTACCACCTCTGCTCTCCCAGGCTGCCCTCCTTCCCACCTCCCCAGGAGAAAGAGGAGACTGGAGAACTTCCCCACTGAAACCAGGAGAAAAGAAGGTCTGGGGACGTAAGTGGGGATTGAGGGCCTTACAGCCAGAGTCCTGATTCCAGTGGCGGTGGGGACAGGGGTCTCTCAGCTCTGATGGTGTCACCCACAATGCTGGGAGACAGACACCGAGACTGAAGGGAGAGAAACGCAGCATTGGCTAGCATGTCAGGAGAGAGGCCTATGATAGAGTACGGCACTTTGAGATGCTGAAGGAGGGATAGACCATGAAGATGTATAGCAGGACAACCAATATAAAGTGGCACCTGCTCCCTCCAAGTACATTTTCGTCAGCCTTTGGAGCATTTCACACCCCCGTAGTCTGTACAACAGCCTTTTGTAGTGCTCCATAGGGGTTTCTAAGCCACTTAAAACATTTCAAATGTTATGTCTGCCTACATCCTATGTGCTTGCAAAGTAGTCGGAAACTTTAGGGCCAGAGTTACAGCCAGTATCTCACTCCAGCTTCTGGAACGGAGCTGAAAGGCAGTCACTGCACTCTTCTGGAGGGTTTGATTCAAAGCCCTCTGAAGGCAGTGTGGGAAGATAATGGGAAGCCATTATCCTGAGAGCTGTTCTCCATGGAAGCCTCCCAAAAATCCCCAGGGGTTATGCAAGGCTATAGCATCCTCCTCATTACAGCATCTTTGCTATCTTGTACGCATCTTGGGTATGTGCGACTAAGGGAGGGATCTCTCATGATGCACAGTGCACTGGAATGTATACCGCCCGCAAAACAGTTACGAGGGACTGCAAATCACATGAATTGTTTAGCATAAATACAAGTTTTATTTCTGGAAGGTATTGTTTTGCTTTCCAGCTTTGATGTTTACACTGGCAAAAATGACACCAATGAACTCATCTGCTTGATTAAAACCTCTGTGGAGATACCCTGGCAGACAGTGTAGTAGGAGAGGGGACTCGGAGTACTAGAAAACATATCAATATTCAATAGCTGAGTTTTGATAAATAAAACACTATGTAAAGGCTCTGTCATGATTAGACCATATATCATTTGTGTTTCTTCAGGGATGTGAGCTGCGCTATTGCTTCCTCTGGCACCCACAGCTGGTAAAATATAAAAAAAATATATATAAAAAATAGCTTACAGTTATTATAAGTTTTCCATCCAGGATCTTGAGGCATTCCTGCAATGCCTTTAGATCAGGAAGGATCATTACAACATCCTATAAATAGGAAAGTGGAAGCAAAGAGAATGTCAGCCAAATACCCAGGGTCCTAATCAATGGATTAGGAAGGTTTAATACCTGGAACACTTTACTCTTGGACTCCTTTTCAGCTACTGGATTAAAGAGTAGGTTTCATGTAGGAAGAATTGTGCTGAGTGTATTGTACAGTATAATTGGATAATACAATAGATGATTACACAGAAATCATATGAGTCATTATTTTATATGGAATGATATACACATTTTATTAAAAATGGTATTAAAAGGAATCACACTTATATAGCAAAGCCAAGCAGCATTGCATATTCTATATTATTTATTTGGGAACGGTGAGAAGCAGCATTAGTTGCCTAATAATTCTCGTTACGATATTTTTTTTTAAATGTTTCATTGAAACATTTCTGTGCCTCTGCTTTGCAGAGACTTTTGCTCAGTGGTAGGAGAGTTCAGGTGTGAAAGGGAGGGCTGCTGTTTTCATAAGACTACAGACACCTCCAGCGATAAATGGAATCATAAAGTGATCTGATACTGTTACATCTTGCAAGAGATTGAAGAGCAGTTTATGGAAAAATGCTCCAAAGGCTATCAAAAATGTACCTATACAGTTACCTAAACTAACACAAAGAGGAAAAACGAAAGCACCACCCAGTAGGTCATGCTGAACCAAAGGGTTTGTAGATGCCAAGAGCGTAGCTTTAATTATTCGGGTTCCTTCAAGGCCTTTCCACAACAGTTAATTAGTGCTTCAGGTTAAGTCTGTGAAGACGCTTGCACGCTTTACTCTGCATATCTATTGGATAATCCAGTGTGAACAGATTTATTGCAGTTGTGTCATACATTGTGATCTGGCACTGCTGTGGCTCCATGGCCATGTTTAGTACAGCAGTAAAATATAAGGTTTGTTTATCCACCTCCTGTGCTGCCAGCTGCCAAGTGTAATTTCTTCCTCCCGATAAGAACCATGGTTGTATTAGGAACAGCAGGAGTTTTGGCCTTGCAGCTGTGTCTCTAGCATTTGCTCATGATGAACCATGGCATTTCATTGCTAGTGCTCCCTCTTTGGTTGCAACGTTGGGTTTGTCTAAGATCTAGGTGACTATAGATGTTGCCAGTTTTGGAGGCCAGACATATAGGGTGCACGTAGATGTCACCATATGGTGGTGTTGCTATGGAGCCATGCTTTAGTACTTCCAAAAGGGTTACTTAAACAGGATTTGCTTCCAAGAGGAAGTACTAAAGCATGGCACAATAACTGTTCCTGCTACATTGTGTGCATGGCACATGGTTAGGTTTCACTGCTATTTTGCCATAGCGATGCACTATAATGGAGGAGTGCGCTGTTATGGCGACATAGCTGCCAATCATGCATAGATCCAATGCAACCAATGTGATCACTACATCACCATGGCATACCATACAGAGATGTAGCACATTCCTACATTGATGTAGGGTGATGTGTAGATGTACCCATAGAGTAAGGGTCTGGGTTGATATAATTCAGTGCAGCTCCTTCAGTGAAGCACACCTTAATAAAGCTCCTTCACCTCCCACCAGGTGAGAAGTCGGAGCAACGTCGTTATGATTTTAAATGAAATATGGCCTAAGGGTTCTACATTCAGCTGAGTTGCAATGGAGGGCACCCCAGGGCAGATAGCCAGTGCACACACTCTTTAACTTCCCTCCTTTTGCAAACCTATAGGGAAAATGGCATGGCAGATACTTGAACAGGTCTCACTACAGTGAGCACACTCAGTATGCCAAGCATGCTTAGTAGATGGCAAACAAGATTCTGTGGGTCGTGGAAAACCATAATTAGATATTAGGGAGATTCTCCAGATCTCTGTGGGAGATAAAACCTTTGCTACCACTGGATCCAAGAAATAGGAATGTTAGATGTTATCTTGCCATTTTATGACCTGCTCCCCTGCTCCTCCTACTGACCAAGACAGCATTAGCTCTGCAGATCATGGATTTCATAGACTTCATAGCTCTCATAGACATTAGGGCTGGAAGGGACCTTGCGAGATCATCAAGTCCGGCCCCCTGCCCAAGGGGCAGAAAATCAGCTAGGGTCAGATCAGCCCAGCAACAGAAGCATTCAAGTGGTTCTTATTAAAGGTATCCAGAGTAGGTGCTTGCACCACTTGCACTATCATAAATGGAAAAACATAAGAACATCTTCATACTGTTGCAAAGCCTGAGGGATGGTAGGTTTGGGGAAAACATTAAGACGGTAAAATTATTTTACTTTCCACAACGGATTCTAAGTTGCTTGTTGGATTGCTGCTTTTAGTGGAGTCTGAATTAGTTGGTGGATTTTAATTGGTGGATTGCTGCTTTTAATAGATTCTAAGCTAATACATGAAGCCTGCTCAATTTTCTTCTACTCTTCTTTAAAAAATCTGTATTTTTCTACTTTTGAGTCATCCACTTTGGTTATTAAAGATAGTACTGGCCATGTCTACATAATATTTTTACTGTGCAATAGCACGTTACAACTGCGCAGCAGTGTTGCTGGGCATAAACCGTGATGAGGTACTGCACTGTAAGCATCTCTAGGCAGCCATGCCGGGACGGTTTTGCAAGTGCTAAATGACTGTGCAGTAACAACTGAGCAGTGGCCATTTCATGTAGATGCTCCCTGTATATCATGCTGGTTTGTTGTTCAGCCAGTGAGTCTGGCAGGAAGTCCAGGTGTCAATTAAATTGACTGTGGTTCTTCCTAATGAATCTGTAGCCTTGATCTATATATCCTACATATACCCTTCACATTCTTGTGCAGCACTGTGCACAGGAACAAATTTTACCTCTAAATTTATTTGGTATGTTGTATGGATCGTTGCTTTTAATGGTCTGCATTGTTCCAAAGTATATTTCTATCATGAAATTATCCTTAAATTCTAATGTTTATCATTAAATCTCACAATCTATAAATGATACAGGTGAAAAAAAATATGGGTAGGATTTTATCGCAGGTGAATATACTGAGCACAAGAGCAAATTTTTTTACTGGTGCGGTTCAATGAACTAGCTGCCTAAATGAAACTTGGGAGAATGTAAACAGCTAAATTTAAAAAGTTATTCAGAATTACTTTACTCCATCATTTTTGGAACCCCTTGACGCCCATAATTTGGACTGAAAAGATTTCTAGATGTCTGACCTTAAGCTTCACACAAGCTTCAGTTGTCACAAGTGGACCAAGTGATCCCCACTCAGCACGGAGACACCTAAGCTATGTTGCAGTCCAAAATGGAAACAGGGCAATGCCTAAACACTACCTAAGGGCTGTGTTTCACAGGACACATGTTGAATGCACTTAAAACGTGAGTATTTGCATGTTCAAGGGACACACGATGAGCTAATTTTGGTCTACTCCATGGAGATAACGTGATCAATTGTGGTGCTGAGACTGGGACCCCATGCAAATCTCTTAGGTCCTGAGGCTGACACTGAAAATTAGCACTGTTGATTGTTGTCCCCAGCCCTGGGACTGCACTGGAGTCTCTAATCAGCTCCCATATGATCCCCAGGTGGAGACCAACAGTCAGATGATTTTTAGTCTCATCCCCTGGATCACACTGGAACCAACTGGAGTCTCTGGTGCAGATGATTTTTGGTACTAGCTCTTGGACAGCGTCAGAGTCTCTGATCAGCTCCAGTGCCTAATCTGCGCATGTTATGAGATCATAATAAGCATTACCATGTGACTACTCTGAACACACTCTAACTTAAACAGGATTTACCATTAAGATATGCTAAGTGGCCTGTGGGACAAGGCCCCAAGTCACCAGGGAAGCTGGCTCTACTGAGAGCCCTCAGGTCATGTTTAAATCACATCAACTGGTGGGGAATGGCTTGCAGCCCTCTTTTTTTCCAGGCCAAAAGACAGGAAGCAAGAAAAGTCCCATCTCTGCAGCCTAATGATAAGGGCACCCTGTTGAAAGTGGTGCTACCTAGTTTCTAGACTCCGATACTGGGTTTATTTCTCTTTTTTATCCAATTACTTCCATATTTTACTTCCAAAAATAGCCCTTGAAGCAGAGACTGGAATTCTGGACTCCTTTCCCACATAGGAAAGCCTTCACAAATGGGACAAGGAGTCATGATCCCTATTGTGTGTTTTCATTATGTTTTCACCTTAAGCCACCGCTGGTTGTCCCTGGGGAATGCCTGTGCCATGCATGCTCTGGTGCATAGCAGGTTACCCCAAGTGAGGTAGGGGAGGCTGAGGCCAGCACTGGGCTGGGTGCAGAAGCCTTACCAGGGGTCCTGGGGGCTTCAGAAGTAGTGATCCTACAGATAGGAGCTTGGCCAGCAGCTGCAGTGTGGCTCCGGCTGGCCACACTCTGGTTTAGAGCAGTGCATGCTGTCCCTGCATGCACCACTCCATTTTATCTTTTGTGTAGGTTTTCTGACTCTGGATATCCAGGGTTAAAAAAACCCAAACAAACCCTGCTCTGCACCCCTGCAGCATAAACAGCTGAACATGTGGTATGTAGCACTGCAGACATGTCTGTGGTGCCACATACCACACGGCCATGCCCATCTGCATGAGGCCTAGGGGTGCATCGACATGTATGTTTTACTGAGGTTTTGACTCATTAGCTCTGCAGTAAAGCATCACCATCTACACATGCACCGGCATTAGGGCACAATGAACTATTTAATTCCACCATAACATAGTATTGTCGATGAAGTTCAGTAATTAACTTGTATGTGTAGATGGTGACCAGTTTGGGGCCAGACTCCTGGCTGGTGCCTAGCCATACGACTTGGCAGGTTCAGCACCCTTGTGCACCAGCTAGTAGGGAGGGGCAAAGCGGGCCCTATTTAATTTGGGTTTGGATATGGCCTGAATGGGGGGCAGTGATTCAATTGGTTGATTCGGATCACTGTCCCTGATTGGATTTGGCTGAATCCAAATCTGAAGATTCAATGCTGATTTGGAGATCAGTGATTCGGACGCAGATACAACTTTAAATGTTTTTTCTATATATCTCAAGGTACCAATCGTTCCGAATCGTTCAGAATCTCTCCAAATCGATTTGGAGGATTCCGATTCGATTCAGAGAGATTAAAGTGTCCTCTGATGCTATTCGGATTTGGCGATTCAACCACCGAATCAGGCCAAATTGCCACTAAATCAAATAAGGGGACCAAAGCTTTGCACAGCCCTTCTAGCCAGCCCCTCTGCTGCCCGATACCACCACCCAGAGCCTGGGGCTAACCCCCCCATGCACCTTGTGAGTTAGCCAGTTTTGAATCCACTTCCTGTGTGATGTACTGATATTATATAGTGCCACTTTAAAATCAGACTCTCGTATGGTGCTAAGGAGAATGCTTTGCTGAAGTCTAACTATATTACAACTATGTAGTGATTCTTAACAGCTTAACTAGTAATCTTATCAAAAAAACACAACTGGAATCATTTGAACAGACCCGTTTTCATAATACCACATTGCCTGGCTTAAATAATATTCTTATCCTTTAATTCTTACTTAATTGAAAACTTTATTTTGCTCGTGATTGTCTGGGCAGTCGACATATACAGTTATTGGGTTTATCCCACGTATCCCTTCTGAACAGCAACACAACATTAGAACTCTTTCAGCCTTGCTGAATTTCCCTGGTATTCCAACATTTATGAGGCCTGAACATCAGCATCGCAGCCATTTTTAAGGGATTTTTTTTTCTTTAGTGCAAGTTATCTGTGCCTGCTGATTTAACAAGGTTCATCTTTAATAATTAGTGCAAAGTAATTTGTCATCCCCATGTGATACCAGATCATCTTCCTTCTTCTTTCTAAATATAGACAGAAATATTTAACACGTCTCCCTTTCACTCATCATGATTAGTAATTTGACCTTCTCCATCTAGTAATATGCCTATACCATTCCTAGGGTTTTCTCTTAATATTCCTTCTTATCATTCTTAAATCTCCCAGACATGGATTTTTTTTTTTCCTGGTGGTTGTAGTTCTCCATGTCAGTTTTTTCTGCATTTAATTATTTCAAGTTGATGATAATCATTGCTTTTGTTTGTTTTTGTTCTTTTCCCTATTGGTTGCATTGTTGTTTTATATATAAAATAGTTGCCATCATTTTTAAGAGTAAGTTAAACAGATTCTTGGCTGGGATGGTTTAGTCAAGGACAATTCTGTATTGAGCAAAGGGCTAAACTGGATAACCTCCTGCGGTCCCTTCCAGCCCTGTTTCACTGTGGAAAAAAAACCAAGCTTACAGGCAAAGTTGTACTCTTTCTTGCTTGTGAAGGCATGCTTTCTTTTTCTGTTTTCAGAACAACCATTTTCATTCACGTTAATATTTTCTTATCAGTGACTTTCAACCCAAATTTTATACAGCTTTGAAAACCTGGCCCTTTTGAAGAAGGGTGTGTGTGTACTGTGCTTATCTATATTTAAAGACAGGGTGGTTATGGTAACTTCAAGCATGTGAGAGAAGCAAATGACACTCATTCCCCCCCTAAACATGTCACCCTCACATTTTCATCTCAGGCTTCTTTTTCCATCCCATTAAGCCACTAGTATTTTACTATATTATTAATATTTTGCATATAAGAAAGGCATGTTGACATCTGTCTATCCTTATTACTGCATGGATCTATTGCCAGCTGCATCTAGTCGGATAGCCCCATACTTGGTTATGTAGTCTTAACCGTATACTAATAAGGGATCTGCAGCACCATTATCATTACCCAGTAGGCTTCCCACCCTTGTCCAGCCAAGATTCACACCTGTGTCCATGTCCACCTATGTAGATCTCCTCTCAATGATGCCTCCCTTTCTCCTACCTTCAGTCAATTCTCTCTAGACACGCAGCAGTGGCAAGTATGTTCATTTTGTGTTTTCTTATCTGCAGAGGTTTAGATTTCAATAACTTTCAGGACAGGCTCAGGTGGTGCATGAGAGGGGTCCTGACATCTTCAGAGTTGCAGAGACTGTCTGAATCCGATCAGACACACACGGGAGAAGATAGTGTGGGGCTATAGGCACCACTACTGCTTAATTTTCTCCATTCAGTGTGCGGTGTATGTTGGCTGACCTATTACTAACTTTAGTCCCAAGTTGGTCCACACACAGCATTAACGCATCTGAGCATGTGCACATGTAGACGCAGGAAATGTGCATTAAGTGTTGGCATGCATAAAAGCAGGTGTAGAGACATACACCCTTACTGTCCTAATTCTGTCATCCCATTTTCCCCTTCCCTAGAGCTGTACCCCACTGCTGCCAGCCACCCCCGACCTCGTTCTTCACTCATCCATCAAGCCCCCTCCTCTCCCAAGAAACATTCATGCACAATTTACTTTCCAATTTTGAGCACTTTCTGACTTTTCTTATATGCTCAGATAGCATTTCCACAATAAAAAAAAAGCTTTTAATAGTGACAGATTATAGACTGTAGCAAAATGCCCTCCCCGTCTCCTTCTCTTCCCACTCCCCTTTCAGGTTTTTCCTTCAAGAATCAGATATGGGCTGACATTGGCTGAAGGGAGTTGAGGGTCAGTGGTTATTGCACATCCCCTGAAATCATCTGCCTCAGTATTAAGTAGCATTTTAGAAGGCTCTGTCTGTGCATGTTCAGTGTAATCTATTTAGTTCATTAGGCTTGCAGCAGAGCTCAGCTCTTTTTGTAATTCTGTTTTTAATTCTGCTTTCTCAAAAGGTTAAAGGTTTCCTTTCATGCACTAGCTTGTGTAAAAAGTTCCATGGCTGAGATCATTCGAGGCATACTCAGATCTACTGGTTCGTATGACCTACCAAGATTAAGAAAATGGTAGTTTCTTGTCATTTTTTTCCCCTTTTTCTTGATGGATGTACTGTAGGCTTTTTTTTTTCTTTCTTTTTTTTTTTTTTTTATCCCTTCATTAAATGAACTCAGCTTTGGCATGGTAATCCTATGCAGGGCTTCTGTGAGGACCATCACATTTCAGGACCATCCCGCAAAGGACCAAAGATAACATCCCAAGCTAGAGTGTCCACTAATATTACTACTAACAAGATCCTCCCCCTTCTGGCAGTAGTTCAAGAAGCAAAAGTTGTTGCAGTATGTCCACCCATGACTCTGGTTCATTATTATCACTCTGACCTATCATGAGAGCAGATCTTAAATTTATTAGTCATGTCCTTGACTCATGGTAGTATGGATCTTTTAGGTAACCTTGAACCGTTTAGTTAACCCTAAGGGTTTTTTGTTGGTTTTTTTTTTGTAAAGAGTCACCATATAATAGGGCCATGTGAGACTTCAGACAGAGCTTCAGATCTAGAGTAGCTTCAGATGCTTTGGGGTCCAAAGCAGCACATCAGGTTGAAGCACTGGCCTCATTTGACTTCCCGAAGCAGTTCGGAGCCGTCTTGAAACCGCCTTGGAGATCCAGCCATAGGTTACAATGGGGAAACAACAAAATATCTATTACTCTGTTGTTTCTTGTCCAGTTTGGATGAAATTTTCAGAAGTGGTAGACTCTGCAGAGAGGATGAAGTTTCAAGAAGATCAGCACAGGGATGTGGGAGGAACAGCACCCCACATCCTTGAAAGCAAAACGCACGTCACATCTAGATGTTACGACATAATGGGGTGAAAACTGCAGGGGTGGTAGCCATTGCGGAGGCCACAAAGCTTGCCAAGTTCGTCAAAGATCAGTGCAGGGGTTTGGGGGGAAGTGTCCCTCAAGCTGCGGACAAGCAAAACCGGTGCCAGGGACGCTGTGGGAATGACTGTGTCTGTCTTGGGGCGGGGAGGGGAGACACTGCTGCAGGCCTGGTTGCTAAGCTGCTGTGTTTCCAGTTACCAATCAATCAGTCAATCAATCGGTTATGATTCACTCAGGGACCAGGGACTCACGGACCAGCTCAATACACAGGACCTAGCTACTACATAACGACTTAATGAGCATCAATTAGCACCTACAAAACCAGGCTAAGGAGAGGAAAGAATCAATACAGGCAATCAACTTGCCCAGGACAGACACAGGCTCTGCATGAGTTTTGCCTCTCAGCAGCGAGGGGTGTAGGGCCCCAGACTTCCCCTGCACCGATTTCCTCGACAGCTGGCAGGTGTCACAGCAGGGGCTACAATCCCTGTAGCTGCGCCCTAACACACAGTGTCACCCATGACACCAGTTTGCTTGTCCGCAGCTTGAGGGGCAGTTCCCCCCAAGCCCCTGCACCGATCTCCTTGAAACTTGGCAGGCTCCGTGGCCTCAGTATGAGGTGTCAGCCCTGCAGTTTTCACCCCCCTGTTGTGTGACTCACAGCTGTGACATGAGTTTGGTTTTCAAGGATTTGGGGTGCAGTTCCCCCCAAACCCCTAAACCAGCTCTTGAAACTTGGCTGGTTTCATGCTCTCTGCAGTGGCTACCAGCCCTGCATGTTTCATTCAAATCAGGCAAGAACCAACAGAGTTAGAGATATCTCAGTGATTCCCCATTATACCCTATGGCCAGATCTCCAAGGCAGCTCTGAAGCTTTGGAGCCTCTTTGACCAGATTGGGGTGGAAACCCAGTCCTGGGCTCTGGATCAGATCCCTGGCATCTGAAGTGGCCAAATCTGAAGCCGGATTGAATCGCTGCCAACTTGTACAGGCCTACCATATAATTCTTCAGGCAAGATATCCTCACATTCCCTCTTCTTCATCACTTTTACCATACTAGGGGAGATTCAGTTTAGAGACCATCTCTGCTCTTAATACTCAACATTTTTTTGTCAGGAACAGAAGAGAAATCTCACCACCACAGCTTTTTCAGACATCTGTCTGTCTGACCTTTCATGAATTTCAAGCTCCAAAAAGGCCTGCGATCCAAAGACATCAAGAAAAAAAAAATTAAAGAAACAATGTTTCCTGGTGAGAGGCAATTAATTAGGTTGGGTAAATTCACCATGAGGTATTACGAAGTAACAGCAGTGACTTCTGCTGAAATAAATGCATGGTCCCCCCATACAACAAGTATGCTCCACCAACAAAGGCACTTGATTTACTATGGTGTAGGGTATATCAAGAGTCCAGAAGCCCATGAAACTACTGTTTTCCAGACAAGCTGTTGTATTAAACCTGTTGTACAATGTTGCTGCAAATCTCTCAGGTTTACTCACATGAAGCAACCAAAATCAAGCTGCCTGTTCTCATTTATCTCTAATTCTTTCAACACTTTTTCTACTGGTTAGCTTTCTTCAGATTACAGTGGCCAAACAGAAAATTGCCACCTATTATGTTCAGATTTCAGCTACGTGTTTACATCTGCCTAGCCCCAAGCAGTTATTTCCCAAAATCTTATTCAGGCCAAGAAGTGAGGGTCACGCACTATATGAGCTAAGGTTTGACTGCTCTGGTGTACAACCCAGTCCACAGTAAGATCCCCAATTCTTCATACAATAAAAAAGGGCATAGGTTCCTTCAACCATCAGAAAAAAAGTGGCTTGTTGTTTTCAGGGGATGTACATTAGGAAGCCTAGGGTCAAATGCTTTCAGCAACTTCCAGATCAGTGTTTAATTCTCTTGAGGCCCATCAAAAGGAGGCCTATGTTACAGTTAGTTCAAGCCTTATTCAATATATGTTTTATTCGAATATCTAATGGTGTTTTACTGTTGTCTGCATGAGACCACCAGAATGCACCTCCCAAACTATACTTAATAGATCTTCATCCTGATATATGTTGGAACTGCAAGACAATTCATTTGCATGAGCTACACTTCAGGTTG
Organism: Caiman crocodilus; assembly: GCA_030014935.1. Classification (NCBI taxonomy): domain Eukaryota; kingdom Metazoa; phylum Chordata; order Crocodylia; family Alligatoridae; genus Caiman; species Caiman crocodilus. The sequence goes on along the minus strand of JAGPOW010002514.1, from coordinate 58,469,367 downwards.
TAGTATTACAATATTAAATTGTTGGTGCAATAGCCAATAAGATTATGATACTTCATTTGTACAATACTTTTTGGTGGAAGAAGAGCATACTCTTTCTTGACTTTTGAGTTACTTATTCATATGTGAAAACATGCAGACAGTGTAACACAAGATGCTGACTGTGCAGTGATCACAGTATACTGTGCAGTAGCGTGTCACAGCACAGGCAGTGCTAATATGCTACTCTGCTGCTGTTATTCGGCTACTGCGCAGTAGCATCACCTAAAAGATATTGGCTGGCACCACTATACAGTAATGCTGATGCTGCATATTTATTTGGTACTTGCTAATACAAGTACTAAATAAATGCTTAGTAACAACTGCGCAACAGTGTCTTGTGTAGATGCACCCAGTGAGACCTTGCTAGGAAGATCAATGTATATCATCAATCAGTAAAAAGCTCTTGATCAAAAATACTACCTCTTCTGTACCATGGGATCAACAGGCCCTACACTTTGGTGCATGTCTGGTGTGCAAACAATGGATTACATTTTCAGGTAATGCTTATCTGACTTATTGCCAGCCATTGCATGTGTTTACACACGCACTTTAACTGAGGAATAGATTAATTTACCCTGTAGTAAAGCGTCATTATCTATATGTGCACTGCTATTAAACTGGTTTAAACCAATTTATTCCACTATGGGATAGTCCTATCAGACAGGGACTATCTGACAGCAGAGTAAATTAGTGCAATTAAATTTATGTATAAACAGTGATCCCTGGATTATTTTCCTCCAGCACAAATTGTGCTGGGGTACGTTCAGTTACATTAAGCGCACATGTAGCCACTCCCTTTGTTAGCTCCTTTCCCCTATATTATCAGCAAAGGGAGTCCATGAAACAATCATATACACCTCCACCAAACCATCTTCAGACATCAGTGTCCCCTGGGAGGCAGCTCTGTAAATGGTTTAACTTTCGTCTACTGATGAGAGATCTCGTGTTTTCTAGTTCATCCTGAAATGGTTGTACTTCATCAAGCTCCATAGTTCGGTCACTTATCCCATCTTCTTAGGCTGCTTTTCCAGTTACAAATTTCCTACCTTGCTGTGTTTTGTCACTATACAATTATTTTATTTGTTTTGCTTGTGTATAACCTGCAGGTAGCAGCTCTGCATCTAATAATTCTGTCAAAGGGAGATTCAGGCGAAACAGATTTTACTAGTGATCTTTCTTGCTTGTAAAAAGAATTACACAACTATCAGGCATTTATCCCAGATCTAGCTGCCTGCTCATACAGTTCAGTATCCTGAAGGATTAACTATAATAGTAGATTCTGGTGTTTTGAATAATACAACAGTCTTTGCCCTTACTGTACTTGAGAGCTAAATGGTTGCCCTTCATCAATGTAAAAGCTATGAATGGGGTCTAGATTTAGTGCAAATTAGAACTGTACTAAAACAGCTTTAAATCGACACTCTCTAAAATACACTGGCAGATTCTCAGACAATGCCAGTGGAAAGAAAAGGAGAAGACTTTCCTTCCAATAAATGCCATCCCTTTTGAAAGATGCCTCCTTATGTCTTTATGCACACTGGACTAATGCTGTCTCCTTGAACACCAAATACCAAGCTCCATGCATGTTGAATGACACAACAATGAATTGTTTATCTTTTATTTAAACTATCCGAAATCAAGAAATGATAGATTATCTGACCTCAGTTACTGAATACTCTCTGGATAGGTGGAGGCTGCTTAGAATAGGGGGGGAAAGCGACTACCCAAATTCATGCAGCGTCACCTGTGCGTTCTGAATAATCAAGAATATAATCAAGGGGTCCCCACTTGTACAAAGGCCTAAATGCTGACACATCCTTCATCACGAGAAATAAATATTGTTTGTACATTGTGCATCACAGAGAAAAGAGTCAGGCTTTTAATTCAATGGGATCATGAGCACCACTGTGATTTAGGAGCCTGAATGTCACTTTCAAAGGTTATTTGGGCATTTACAAAGCTATAGGCCTCGTTACACAGTAGTGCTAGGTGGCTTCTGGAGCTCTTAACCCTGGATTGGCTGCACGTTAACACCTTTAAATGTCTTAAAGCACTTGTTATTTGGGCTAAAGTTATGCCACTCCAGGGTAGGATTATCTGCCTAATTTTCCTCCTGTTCCATTAAGGTGTGGTCACTCTCCATAGCTCATCTACTCACATTTAAGTCCTCCAGCATGCCAGGATGCAATGGTCCCTCCTGAGTCAGGGCAGGGATGACAGTGGGTCTGGGCATGGTACCTCTGCCCCACTGCTTCCTCCAGGCAGAGCCAGGGCCACAGCCGTGGCGTGCCTCGCAATTGTGGTACCTCCTGGACTGGCACACTGATCCAAATACCCGGGCCAGATTTGGACAGTGTTGCCTGGAGAGGAGGAGAGGGGGTTGAGGACGGGGGACAGCAGGCTGATGCTTACTCTTCCCAGTGACCCCTGGTTAAAACTGCGTCCATCCCCCTGCTCTAGTGCAGCATGTCCCCCACCTGGTGTCTGCACCCGCCAGGACCTGGACACATGCCCCATTGAGATCAGGCAGCTGGAGAAGGGAGGATCTCAGCAGCTGGTTCCCACTGACCCTGCACTCCACCAAGCTGGGCAGGGTCTAGCCACCAGCTCACCTAGCCTGACTCACCAGCAGCAGCTGTGGACGCACGTGCTTGAAGCCCCTGACTGGCCATAGCAGCTGGGCAGCTCCAGCAACAGAGTGTGGGGCACAGTGCTGCCTGCCCAGGCTGGGGGGCACTGGACTCACAGCCACCTCCCAAGCCTGGCGGTGATGGGAAGTCCCTGTACCTTTTCTGTACCACTCCCCACTGCCCCTCCCAGGCAGTTTCCCAGTCTAGGACTAGGAGCTATGGGCAAGACCATCTTGCTGCTCCTCCAGGGCAGACCCAGAACCAGAGCCCTGAAGCTCCATCACTTTTCTTGGGTCCAGTGGTATGGGAGCACGCTGGCAGGCAGGCTGGTACAGGGACAGGACTTCCCACTCCCACCGGGCTTCGGTGGCAGCTGTGAGCGGCACAGCCTCCTCACCTGCTCCGTGCAGCCCCAGTCCACTCGGGCAGTGCTGAACCCCATGCTCCATCCCCAGAGCGGCCTAGCTGCGATGGGGCGCCCAAGGTGCTTCTGGCACCTGCTGCTGGATGAGATAGGCAGGGGGAGCCAGCAGCCAGACCCTGCACAGCCCAGTGGAGAGCAGGGTCAGTGGGAACCAGCTTTGGGCAGCTGTGCACCCAGCTCCAGTCACCTGGCCCCACTGGGTCGTGTGTGCTGGGGGCCTGATCTTGTTTTCCTCTGTAGCTCACTGGCCTGCACCACCGCTGGCCAGTCTGATGGCCAGCCAGGTGAGGTGCTACCTGAGCTCCAAGGGGCCCAATCCTTTTTGGAGTGTGGGGAGTGCCCAAACAGCTAGCAGCCTAGGGTGGGGGTGGTGCAGGCAAGAAGGCTCCCAAGAAAACAAAGGTTTGGGGTGCTCAGAGCTCAAGCAGAGAGCTGCTCTGGGCAGTGGTGGGAGGCATCAGGGTGAGCAGGTGCTCCAGGGCTCTGGTGCCTGCTCTTCTTGGTGAGAGTCCTGCCCCCTCTCACCAAGCCCGTAGTGGCAAATCACATCTGCTCAGGTGAGGGGGAGTCAGGGATGACTTTTCCCCCTAAGGTGTGACTGCTCCACTAAACTGAACAACACTAAACCAATTGACATTTGTTCAGCTTAAATCACAAGGTGTAACAAGGCTGTAAGTCCCACAAAGTCACTTTGTCAGGGAGACCTAGACGACAAAGAAGAAATGGGCAACGTTTTCTTGCTATAACACTTTTTCATCAAAAAGCATGCATTCAGGCAGACCGAAATAGCGTGTAAACTTGTAATCATTCTAGCAGTATGTTCTTTGTAAAAAAAAAAAAAAGAGAAATTCTTACGTTTTCTTTGTAAAAAATTGAAACCACACATCTTTCTAAAATTAAATTGCATTAAAAATAAAAAAAAAAAGATCAAAGAAGTAAATGAAATGTTTTTGGATCAAATAAAATGTACCGGAGTTTGAGATATTTTGACTTTTTTATTCGGTGAAAAGAATGAGGAAAAAGTTTCATTTTGCCTTTAATAGAACTTTTTTTTTCAATATTTCTGAACTATCATAAAGGTAAAAGATCTGTTATTTGCACGGCTCTGTTCTGAAATCAGTCAGGCTCATTTTAATATATTATTGCTTGTGCATAGAAACGAGTATATTCTTCGTATTACTATCTAGTGCAACATCTGAAAACATTTGCTACATTCTGGACCTTGGCACTTTTGATTCCCTGCCACATTTGTCCTTAAAAATTTAAACAATGAAAAAGGTCCAGAAATTAAAAAAAAACAAAATAAAAAGGGAGAGGGATAGACACATAATCTAGTGCTGCTGTTTGAATACAGAAAGTCTTTTGCTGATTATGGACTATTTATGGATGAATGTCACAACTAAACGGTTGGGACTAGCTTGTAAACTGGTGTCACTTAGCAAACTTGCATTGCCTTCAATAGAATACTGCTGATTTACACCACCTAAGGATCAAGCTATTGGTTGGAGAATGCAAAGCAGTAATAGGCTCTGTAGAAGGAGATAGTTTTCCTGTGCTGCTGTAGATATGGAGTCTTATACATACATAAAACATAAAAACACACACAAATGTGCCAACGGGTTTTTAATTATTTATCACTCCCTGAACAGTGAGTGTGATAACATTCCTGGAGTCATTGTACTTCAGTTTGTTATAGCAGGTTTGCTTAATGAATGTTCAGCATTTGTTTGCTAAGCATAAATGTAAAATGGAGCAAAATAAGATCCTTGTCAAGGACCATTTAAATGGTAATGCCAGTGTTACAAAAGGTGATAGTCAGTGTCCTTTGTAAACAATTTATTTCCATTTTCCCTGAATAGTCTACTTGCCAGACTGACTGATTTAGCACTGGCTGCTGTGGATTTGCAAGGATGTTTCTAAATGACTGTACACAGTAAAAAGCACGGATGCTTCAGGTGTGCTTGTAAGTGTGCATGAGTGGGGATCATCTGTAATTTTGCCTCACAAAGCTTTCAGTAATGAACTGAGAGATCTCTGTTTCTTTTGTAAGGAAAAAAAAAAACCCGGCATCAATGAAAACACGGTCTTTTGATTCAAACAACAGACTAGGGCCCAGGAGATCTTGTTTCCATTTCTGGATCTGATACATATTTCTTTGTGTGCTCCTTATAGGTCTTGATTTTCCAATACCTTAAACATCTGTAGCTTCTGGCCTGCAGGCATTCTCAGATGATAGCTATGATGGGACGACTGGCACATGGGCAGTTGGGCCAAGCACGCTTAAGGCACTGGTGCTCAAACTATGGAGCTCCTCAGGCAGATAGCATAGGTTTGGCTGACGGCTGGATCCTGTGCATGGGTGCTGTCAGTGTTCCCAATCCAGCACTGAGTAGTCCACAAGTACAATCCAGCACGGCCTGGCCCTCCCACACTGCTTCTGACCATGGAGTTAACCCTACTCACCAGCCCAACCCTGCATGTTAGATCCAGCCACAGAGTGATCCCATGCACTAGATCCAGTCATGGACTAACCCCAAGCTCCAGTCTGAATATGCATGCCAGATCTAGCTGCAGTGACCTTGCATGCTGGCATGTGCTGGTATTTGAGGATATCATCCAGGTGGCAGGGCTCTTTATGAGACTGGAAATTTGGCAGCAAGGGAGTGGTGGCAACACTGATTGCTGTAGCTCTGGGAGCAATTAATGCTGCCACTACTTGCCTACCACCAAATTTTTGGTCTCGTGGGTAGTCCCATGGCCAAATGATATGTCTGATTGAGTGCCACTGTCCTTGTGAGGCAAAATTGAGGGCACCAAGAGCAGACAAGATTATGTTTGATTTTTTGTTGTTGTTGTTGAAATAGTTTTAGTAGCCTTTAGGCTATGTTGAGTTTAAGTAAGGCCAAGTTAGCATAGGTGAGGCTGAGGGAAGTAGTATAAAAGTGAGTCACAAGCAAAAGAACATTCAAGGAAAGGCTATCTCAGTTAGATCTGGACTAGTGGATTAGGTCATGACACAAGATCATCAGCTTTCAGACCATATTTCTCTTCTTTTGATCAAGTAATGTTGAAGGAGGAGGATAAAAACGGGACTTGACGGTCTAAGATGTATTCCTTTGGCATCCTTTCCTAATGTTTTCAGCTGCAAATGTAAAAGATCAATGCCTTTTAGAACTTAGTCGTCAAAGTTGACAAAAACTCCCTAACAAGCTGACCACAGGATTTTTGGTACGTAGCGAGTCTAAGCTGTAAGAATGCTTATTTCCATTTTCATTGTAAATCTAGATATGGTATTATTTATTTGCTAGCAATATTCTGAGAAATGCAATACATTTTGCTTTTCCATCCATTCCAGTGGGAGACAGGGGGACAGGGGTTGTCAAAGGTTTCCTCCAGGGGTCAACACAGGTCATCTGGAAGTAGTTCCACCACTTGCAGCCAGGCTTCAAACTAGACATCGGCCATTCAAGGTATAATCTCAACATTATACACTTGGGCTCAAGGAGAACTCCTCCTGCAGTGCCATTTCATGAGAAAAGACTGACTGAGTTTGGGTTTCTATCTGTGTCTCTCTAAGACGGTCTCCATGCCTAAAAAGAACGAGCAGAGATATCTGCCTCATTCCTTCCACCATTAACCTAAGCATTTCCTATCAGTTAGCTTAAGTAACTCCTTTCTTGCCTTACTAGCTCATGTCAATCCCATTTTTAGGTGTCTTGCTCTCCCTGTACCCTGTAGTAGAAACCCAGGCACTTAATTCAGGTGAAAAAGCACACGGATTCCAATAAAGATCAAATGTGCTAAGGTTAGGTACAGTAAAGCCAAGTGTTAAGAAACCAATCTTTTTCTGAATCTACCTTAAGTTTCAGGGAGCAGGGATAGAGTCTTACTACCTTATTCTCTGCAATATTTCTCCTGGAATTGAGCTGTGTGCGTGTGTGTAGCATGCTTTCTCTCTCTTTGTAGATGTATATACAGCTTTGTGCTTATACAAGAGAAGGCAGTTTGAAAAATTGTGCCTTATACTTGGAGAGGAAGGTGGCACGGTCCTTGATTCCTCTTGAAACTGTCTTATGGTTTTAAATTGCCCCTCCCTAGACCCCCAAAACCTTTTGTTCTGCATATAAGTTTTTCCCATGGCCCAGTTTTCCAGAAAAGTAGTTATCCATCATGGTCTTCAAGCTAGATCTTCAATATTATTTTATATAGCTCAGGAGTCAGGTTAATTAAGTGGCAAGAATTAAGCATGCTAAAGGCCTGCCAACATCTTGGAATAAATTAAAGAAGAAACCATTCTCGATAGGCTAGCTGCAGGCAACATTCTACAAAACAGCCAGCACGGGGTTGTTGCAAGTAGGTCTTGCCTGACCAATCTCATTTCCTTCTATTACCAGGAGACATATCACCTGAACAGAGGGCAAGAGGTTGATATCATATGTCTGGAATTTAAAAAAGCCTTTGCTCCGGTGTCCCATGATGCCTTCATGGAGAAATTGGCCAACTGCAGCCTCGGCTACACTACAGTCTGATGGCTGGGGAACTGGCTCCAAGGCTGGACCCAGAGGGTGGTAGTTGATGGAACTGAATCAACATGGCACTTGGTGACTAGTGGTATCTACCAAGGCACCATTCTCAGACCTGTACTCTTTAACATCTTTATAAATGATCTGGATTTTGGTGTCAGAAGTGGACTGGCTGAGTGAGCTGACGATATTAAACTTTGGGGAACAGCGTCCACACTTGAGCATAGGCTGGTTATCCAGACCAACTTCAATAGACTTGCAAGGTGGGTGGATGAAAACCTAATGGCATTCAATACCGAGAAATGCAAGGTGCTCCACCCTGTATCACACTTACAGGCTCAGCAGTGCTACAGTCACTAGCACCATGGCTGGAAGAGACTTGGGGGTCATGATTGACCACAAGATGAACAGTGCAATACCACAGTCAGTAAAGCAAATAAAGCTCTGGCTTGTATCCATCAATGCTTCTCAAGCAAGTTCCAGGATGTCAGCTTCTCACTTTACTTGGCCTTGGCAAGGCCACAGCTGGAGTACTGCATCCAGTTCTGGGCTCCACAGTTCAAAATGGATGTGGAAAAGCTTGAGAGAGTCCAAAAGAGAGCAATGCACATGACTGGAGGTCAAGAGAACAGGCCTTATGAGGAGAGTCTGATTGCCATGGGACTGTTTAGCCTGGAGAAGCAAAGGCTCAGGGGTGATTTGGTGGCATCCTGTAAGTACTTAAAGGGTGTGTAACAGGATCTGGGGGAACACTTGTTCACCAGAGCACCCCGAAGGATAACAGGATCCCCTGGTCAAAACTCCTACAAGACAGTTTTAGGTTGGACATAAGGAAAAGCTTCTTTACTGTCCAAGCCCCCAAGACGTGGAACAGACTCCCCCCAGAGTTGGTGCAAACACCTACTCTGGACTCTTTTAAGAAACATTTGAATGACTGTCTTACTGGGATCCTTTGACACTAGCTGACTTTCTGCTCCTTGGGCAGGGGGCTGGACTCGATGATCTTGCGAGATTCCCTCTAGCCCTAATGTCTACGAAATCTACGAAACGTTGGTACAACTGCATTCACTCATATGAACAATACTATCAAAATCAGTGGCACAAATCACACAAGTGAAGTTACTGTTTCCACAATCAGGCCCCAAGCATCACACTTTTGTTATATACGTTGCCCTGCCCCACAGCCTCTGAACCCATTTTCAGCTGTTCAAATCATTGTCATGCCGCTATTGGATATGAGGCTCCGATGGTAAAAGAGAAGGCTCAGTGAGTTTATTTGCATTTCTGTATGCAAAATGTTCTTCCAGTTCAGCTGTTCCATGGCAGGGCTGCTGCTGTGTGAACTCCAGGGAAACAGAAGGAAAGGTTCAGGCATTGCTAGTGGGTGTGCCTGGTTCCTTTCTGAGTGCTTTTTAATTAACGGAATACCGGCTAATGACATCCAGAGTAACTGAAATCAGCCAGGATAAGCTCAGGAAACATTTTTCATGGTATGGCTAATAGGAAAGCACAGCTCAAGAGATTTTGAGATTTTCTGTAGCTGGTTTCCTAATGCAATCAGCTTTGCCTACATTAAATACCACAATCCACTCCCCCGGTGATTTGTGTCTTGGATTTTTATTCCTATTTTCTTGTAAACTTTATTGTATTTCCCCTGAGTTTCCATAATACTTAGAGTGAAATCCGCTCATGCACAGAAGCCAGCTGAAGGCTAAACCCTTTTTCTTGTTTGTTTTTTTTCTTTTTTGAATTTAGATTGTGCATTGGCTTTGAGCTCAGCCCTATATACAAGAGGAGAACTTTATCCAAAGTGCCTATAAATCAGCCAGAGAATGGCAAAAGATTAAACTGTGAAAGTTCATACCATGTCTAATCCGGCCACATTTAACACCCACCTGAATAAAGCGATCAAGAACTTTGTGCTATGAGTAGGGCTTCCTCCTTATTAAATAAAGCTTTATAAATACTTGACCATAGTAATAATAATTGCAAGGTTTAATAATGCACCTTGCTGGTACCTACATACTGCTCAACTCCTCCGGTCTTTTGAGGTCACCACACCTTCCAGAAACTTCTTGATCTTCACATTAGAGAGAAGTTCAAAGCTAAATGTTGAATAAGAGCATACATCAACTCTGGCAATGCTTAATTCTAGATCTGGAGTCGTGGCAAGGAGCCAAATCCACACAAAAACCCACTGCTGGTAGATTTGTGAGTCTCATTAGGAGAGTGTCTATTTTTGTCTGCTTCTCGTGGCTGGCCTACATAAAGAGTATTTGGCCTGAATCCATCTCCACCTTTAGGCTTTGGAGTAGCACTTAAACAGCCAACTTTAGCTGCATAAATGGACTTTCAGGTCACTTAAATAGATTTTAAATTATACCCGCTTCAGGAAGGCATTTGGCTGTCACTAAAAAAGAAAAAGAAGAGGCTTTCTCTCTTTTAGCTCAAAAGTTTCAGAACTAAAGCACTTAGCCAGGAATGGGAGACGTGTATTCTAGAACCCCTATCATTTGGTGCGGTGGGGCGGATAAGATGTCTGCCCTCCCTTTCTCAGTAGAGTGTCATAACCAAAATCACCATCCACTGGGGCTTTCAGTCACTGATTTGATTCAGCGGAGATTTGGCCCAATTTGGCAGCTGAATCTCTGAATCTGAATTGAATCAGGAGACCCTTTAATCTCTCCAAATCAATCAGAACCCTCCCAATCGATTCGGAGAGATTTGATGATTTGACCATAGACACAGCTTTAAATGTTTACTCTACATTCCTCAAGGCACCAGGTGTCTCATAAATGCTGAGCTGATAGGGTGGATGGCATGCCCCATGGGATCGCAGGAGGTCCTGGTCATGATTGGCAGTGGACTTGGAAGTGGAGCAGAAGTATTTCCAGTCCACTTCTGCATCCATCACAGAGCATGCAGGAGACCCCTACCCCACCCTCCGGCTCAGTGACTGGTGCCTCCTGGGTCCGGGAGGGCATGCAGCACGCCCCCCCACCCCGACTGAACACTGATCTGGGAGGTGTGGGGGGGGGTCCCCCGTTCAGTCAGCAGCGGACCCAGAAGTACTTCATCCACCCCACCATCTCAGCACTCATGAGTCGTTCCTGGTTCCTTGAGGTATGTAGAAAAAACATTTAAAACTGTGTTTATGGCCAAGTTTCTCTGAATCAGTATTGAATCTTCAGATTCAGCCAAATCAAATCAGGACAGTGATCTGAATCAATGAATGAAATCACTGTCTCCCAAATCGGGCTGAATCTGAATGGAATATGACCCCTTTTGCACACCCCTACCACCCACCCTTTCTGTTAAAGACAGCTGACAGGACAGCAAAGACCAGACGACAATATGGGGCTATAAGGAGCAAGCATGCTAATGGAGGCCGTGTGGATACCAAATACTTATTTGCCCATAGTAGATAACAAAACTGAGAAAACTCAATATTTATAAAATGAAACAATACTTGTTTAAAGAGATGCTATAATTTTAACATTTAAGAAACATGCCCAAAATCTGGCTTCCTCCAAGTCACATGAAGATCCTTTTTCTCTTTCTTTGAATAATTCTGCCTTTTTGCTAGCATCTTCCAACTTGTTTGGGCTAGAAATTGCAACTAGCCCACCATTGTGTCATGGGTGTATGGCTATCTCAATCGCCCTTCAAGCGGGCAGTCTTCAAACTGGGATCCAACTTCTTTTGTGTCCTAGCATCCTTGGTGGGTGAACTGAATTTGCTTTTGCTGCTTCTTTCTGCTGGGTAGCACCTTTCTGACACAGTGAATTGCTCATATGCTTCCACTCTTCCCCACTTTTGTTTTCACCAATACTATACCCACTTAGTAATGGTAATATATGACTTATATTGTTATCTTGTTGGGAATTTTGTGACAGACTTTTTTTTTTTTCTATCAGAAAATGTCAATTCAATGCAACAGAAACGTTCTCCATACATATGTGAGAATTTTGAGAGAAAATGCTTCTCAGCCCCAGGATGGAATTTCTGATCAAAATGAGAGAAAGACCCAGCCATCATCTTACAGCCAATGCACAGGGCTTAGCTGTTCATCTAGGATGTGGGACACTGTCAGGATGAAGCCTGGGGCCTTGATCTGGCTAGTAAGGCTACTCATTGAGGTCCCATGAACAGGTCTCTTGCCACTTGGGCATGGGAGAGAAGGTCAACATTATATACCTAGAATTTTAAAAGGCTTTTGATCTAGTATCCCATGATATCTTTGTGGAAAAACTGGAAGACTGTGGATTTAACTGCTCAACAGTTCAGTGGCTGGAAAACTAGCTGCATGGTAGGACCCAGAGAGTTCTCATGAATGGATCTGTGTTGTCCTGGTGAGAACCGGCCACTGGTGTCCCTCAGGGGTCCATGCTTGGACCCGTGCTTTTCAACATCTTTGTCAATGATTTGGATGTGGGGGTGAAAAGCTTGCTGGCCAAGTTTGTGGATGACACCAAGTTATGGGGGAGTGTGGTCATACCAGAAGATAGGTGGTCATACCACCCATTGCACCACTGCAATTGTCCATCTAGCTCACTCGCCTATGGCCAGACCGGGCTGAGCGCACCCGATCCCGTCTGATCTTGGAAGCTAAGCAGTCCCGGGCCCGGCTAGTACCTGGATAGGAGACCGCCTGGGAATCCCGGGTGCCGTAGGCCTCCTCTCCTTCTGCGCCTCGGGGCACGGGCAGTTGGGTGGAGGTGACGGAGACTTTTGTCACCAGCTCCAGTGGTGCAATGGGTTAGCACGTGGTACTTATAAGCTGATATTGGGTAAGTGATGCCAAGGTTGTGAGTTCAAGCCTCACCTGGATCAGTGCATTAAGAGGTACCATGGCTTAATTGGTTAAAGCACCTGTCTAGTAAACAGGAGATTCTGGGTTCAAATCCCAGTGGTGCCTTAAAGCTGAGTTTGGGGGTCAGACTAGATGGCCTGCTCTAGGCCCTTTCTGACCCTAGGTACTATGGTACTATTCTGCCTCAGACTGTGGCAGGAATGGATGCTATCCAGGGAGAGCACTGAACCACATATCTCTAAAGGAAGCTTTGCCTTGGGGTATAGATATGCCTTATCTATTCAATACACTCCCTGACATCCACCATTATTGGTTTAGAGGTGCCAGAGGGAACATCTCCAGTCATTTTGTTCAGTGCCAGGGAGCATGGCCTCTCTGGCGGTGTTTGAGATTACATTCCTTTCCATCCCTTTGTGAAGGCCAGGACTGAGACATGCCTTTTCTTTCTGGGAAGGGATCTCTTTCCTTTACTCCTCATGTGAACCAGAATGGTCCCTTTGGGTAGGATGTTGAGAAGAGTCATGATGGTAGCATTCACTAAGCACTCAGTGCCAAGACCAGGGTGAGGAATTAAGTCGGCATGGGACTTGTCAGGGGTTACATCTAGATGAGATGCTACTGTGCAGTTGCTATGAGCTACTGGCAGTAGCTTGTTGCCACTAAGCAGTAGCATCAACAGGCGCTAACCTTGATGTTACACTACTGCACAGTAGTAATGACCTACTGTGCAGTAGCTCATTGCTGCTATGCAGTAGAGTTAGAAAAAAAGCCATGTGGGAATGCTAATGCACAGTAACACCAGTTATTGTGTAGTCATTTAGTACCTGGTTATGCAAGTATTAAATGACCGTGCAGTAACAACCGCACAGTCCGCTGCTCATGTAGCTGCAACCACAGCGCACAGCTGCACAGCGCACAGCACAGCACTGGTGCTGCATAAAGGAGAAAGAGAAGTCTCAGGGGCACGACTGACATGGTTCACGTATCTCAGAGCTACCAAAATTTAAGGGATGCTGTAGCATTGTTGAAACCTCCAGAAGGTTACAACAATATTGTGTATTCCATAGTGAGAAACAGAGCTGTTGATGGGTGTAAGGTATCCTCTCTCTATCCTTCCTAAAGTGCCACTTCTGGTAGTATGCTATTGTGGAGGATTTAGATGAGCAAAATCGCTGCTGTTGATTATAGTCATATAATATAGCAAAGAGAAAATAATGTTACAATAAAGTTTAAGGAGAAAAAAGTCATTATTCAAATAGGAAGTTAAGTGCTCAAAACATCTTCAGTATTTATTGGTCACCTTCAAATTTGGTAAGTTATATAGAGATATGGAATAAGTTTAGTGATCCCAAAGTAAAGTCAGTGGAATGAAAGGTTTCCTGAGATAAAACCCTTTAAAATATATATATTTTAAAGTCGATGGCATTTCCCTCCCTTCCCCACAATACACCAGTGCATGTTTGGGGCCTAAGACCAGGTTCTAGTCGTTCCTTAGCTGATCTCAGTCACTCATCATCCATTTCTTTTACTGCCTGGCTCCCATAATCCGTCTGGGAAAGAAACCTGATTTAAACGCGATAAAAAACAAAGAGCTTTGCAAACAGATTGTAATGTTCACAAGCAGAAATGAGTAGCCAGGAAGTATTCCAGGCTGTCAAATGTCACACAACTGGAGTGGCTCAGGGAAACATGCCATTGAAACTGGATTATACCCAGGCACCATAAGTGACTTATGTTCAAGTTTAAGAAGAATCTGCAGGCACTTTGCTAAAAATCTCACTATTGTGTTTCCTCACCCCCACCTGCCACTCTTTCTTTTCTTTTCATTACCTCACAAGACCATAAAGCGAGTTCAGTAACATAATCTAGAAGGGTCTCAATATTATTTAAAGAAAACAAGCCTCCAAATGATTGCTTGGGGGGCTGGAAGGAAACAGATGGGTGGATGGGTTAGAGAAGTAGGAGGCTAGGGATGTGACAGTGCTTCCCACAAGCTCCACAAATGATCTTTTATCTGCGTCTCTTTAACATGTTCAAAGTTACCTGTGGATGCTAGAGTTTGCAGGTGTGCAGGAGTTTTAATACTCTCCTCTGTTTCACATAATAACTAACAAGACAGTATATCTCTGCAATCTTTCATTCTAAGATCAAAAGTCTTTATCCGCTGTTGAATTGTTTAGGGCATTCTTTCCCGCAACAGTGCTAACTCACTCCTCAAACCCCCACCCCGATGACATGCCAGGGAGCCTTTTTGTTTGTTTGGAAATCTAACATTTCTCATGGTCCAAGTCCTTCCAGGGTGCTGTGTTTGACATTTCCAGGTGCCAGTTGATCACACTCTTTTTCTTCCTGCATTTCTCCACTACCACCCTGTTTCATGCACCGCGTGCTGTAATAATACAGGCAGCTTTCATGTGTCTAAAGCTAATATAAATCTACCCATTGAATTGCATGCAAAAGGAGGTTCAAAAGCAACTAACTTTCATCCCTATGCAAAAGGACTAGGCTCCCGGTGCCGCCTCCTGAAACCGGTGCTTCCCTGTGCAGCTCCCACGGGGGCAGCTGTGCCTTGCACTAACATGCCACAAGCTGAATTCCTTCCCCGTACACTGCATAGACCTGGTTGTTTTCCCTGTGCCAATAAAGGGATTTTGCCTGTCTACAAACCATTCCATTATCTCTACCACTTAATAATACTCATGGGGCTAAATCTTATTTCATGTTATGTGCCCAAATGGCATATATGTAGTAGAAGAACTGCAGTCCTGAGCGCCAGTGCACAGTTTCAGATGCTATTTTTCCCTGTGGTGAAATAGTATATCACTGTGTCTAACAACAGAGGAAGACCCCCAACTTTTCGCTCAACAGTGGGTAGGGCAGTGGAAAGGAGGGAACCCCGAGTTTTTATCCGAGTTCCTGCTACAAATGGAACAAGAGCTTCCTTAGTGTTGTTCATCTCTTGTATCCAGTCAATGCTAAATGCAACTATGACCTCAAGCGATATTTCGGAGAGTGCTGCAGGATACCAGAGTTGGAACCGTCTTGAAAAGACTTGGCATCCAGGGGGGATTTTGACACGTTAGAATCCCTAATTGGCATGGAAAGCCAAAGCTTCAGAAAGTTACACAGCCCCAAAAATAAAAATAAAAAGCAGACCAAATGCCAGCATGGTATCGTTCATATTGAAATGTGTACCGTAAGCAATATTTTCATATAAAATGTCATTACATTCCAGTTATTTAAAAAATAACAATGACATATTGCACATGGAAATTGTTTCATTCCCAAGCGACAGGTTAAAAGGGAATTCCCCCCCACCACTGGAAAATCGAAATGTGTGCATCAGACTTTACTTTTTTTATTCCCCCCTAACAACAAATCCTGTTTCAATGAGATGATGCTTGGTTTTAATGGGGAAGCTTTTCACACTAAATCTTCTGGCTAGCTGTAGTCAGAGAGTTGAATTGCAGGACACAAAATACATTGTTTGCCCTGGGAGAAGCAAGAGAAAGTAGCCAGGCTATTAAGGGGCTGAACTTAGAAATAAGAAATCCAGCTTCATTTCCCAGTGCCCCCTCTCCAGTTCTTTTATGGCTTTGGGCAAATCCCATAACCATCCCATGCTTCAGTTCTCCAACGCATGGAGTTGTACTACCTTTTTCTTTAGCTCATTTATCGAGACTGTGAGTCTTTTAGCATAGGAGCTCTCTTCTCCTGTGTCCTTGGGTAGCCCCCTCATTCGTCAGGCCTCTGATCTCTCATGGTTTTTTTCAGCTAAAGCAATAATGATGCTGAACAAAAATTAGCACCAAATTCCTAGTTATTCAGCTATGGAGAGACTGCCTGGATAATACCAGTGAAAAATGACTTACAAATTCATCTGACCTCAGTAATGAGCAGCAAAAGCTGCCATCATATGAAATTTTGTAAACTTTGTGAGATAGAACCAAGTTGCAAAGCATCAACCTTATTGGACATGTATTTTAATAATTAAGGGGGAAAAAGGGAGCTAAATGGCACATAGGTTTGTAGTGTAGGAATGAAGCTGCCTAGTTTATGTCCCAATGGAAAACTCTTTCTTGTACCTCCAGAGGTGTCAAGTGCTACATGGGTGTGGGGGCTGATTTAAATTTCTATCTGGGGTGTCAGACACACCAGCAGCTCTTGGAAGAGGAATCTGGGAATCAGCTGTCATGAAACTGGCTCCACTCCACACAGTTTAAGGACTGACATTGCAACGTTGTCACCAAGATTCATTAACACACTACCCAGTGCCTGAGCCTTCTCCAGAACGGTTACTCATTGCTTATGAAGCCCAAATGGGAATTCGGATTGCTTTTACCATTGTGTCCCTACTTCTGCTCACCCTACATGCAACTTCCCAGTTGAAGTGCCCGGTTCCAGCTTACTAATTTAGCCCACTATGGCACAATGTTACAATGTCCTTCTAGCATTAAGTTTAGTTTCCTTTTATTGTCAATTGTTCACTGTGTACAAATCCCACAAGCACCCAGGCTGCTCCAGTGGCCTAGCCCAGCAAACAAGTTCAAAAAGTTCATCCCTTCTGAAGTAATCTACAATCTCCCCATCCCCTTTTTTTAACAGGAGGAGTTGGTGTGCCCCTTCTCCACCTCCATTGCCTAGCAGAATAGAAGACCCAAGACCCATCCATTACAATGGGTATCTGGCATTGGGGGACCCAATCAACTGGGCTACCCTACCATCCCATGCCATATTTCTTCCTTGGACTCTTTCTATTCGCTCGACTCTACTGCCTGTGGGTCTGATCTGTTTTAATTTGCTTAGTGTTATGCACAAGGGGTGGTATGGCCTAATGATTAGACACCTGAAGTACAGGTACAGTCTAAATTGGTTCCCAGAGACCTGGAGGCTTGGCATCAGCACAGGACTTAGCAGCTGTAGAAATCAGGACAGTCCAGGGTCAGAATCTGAAGCCGGAGACAGGGTAAATTGAGGGTTAACTGGGGTAAGAAGGCAAAAGACAGAGCCAAAGGTCAAGCCATAATCAAGAGCAGAGAACTAGAAATTGGACTCCCAAGGGTCTTACCAAGATTGGAAGCCAGAGTCAGAGCCAGGAGGAAGAACCTACAAGGAACCGCCTGGAAGGTCAGGAGCAAAAACTTTCACATTTGCCCAGACAAGGACACTGTGAGCTGGGCCAGGCTCTTAATGGCTGGAGTATGTGAGGCCTGTTGCATGCAGCTTCAAGAGGCTGCCTGCCCTGATTGCCTCACTCAGCTCAGCTGGGATCAGGAAGCTGCTCTGGGCTTGCTGTAAGTAGTGCTTGTTCAGCGGATGACTTACCCAGGCCTCTTGATTGGGACCAGTGGGGTCCAGGGTTGTGGTTTGGCCTCCTTACACCTAGAGCAATGGTCCTCAACCTCATTAGACTCAAGGAAACCCTTGGAAAATGCCAGCATTTACTCATTTTTTAACTACAGAATTGAGCCTACACCTCATATACCATGGACAATGCCTGGCAAATGCACTTTCCAAATTCAAACACTGACTTATATTTAAAAAATATTATATCTGCCACATTATATTTGCTACAGCAAATGCATTCAATCAGGAATTTCTTATGTGGCAAGCACCAAGTGATCCCTGATTTAAAAAAATGGCAAATGCTTTGCTTAAAGTATATCTCATAGGGGATCCAAAAGCTTATTCATACTACTGTTTGAAATACAGCAAGTACATTTACAGGATGAGATCATTGAGTGATGATGTCTCAGAGGAGGAGCCTCAAGTTTTAGCCATGCTACTTATGATTTAATGACAGAGATGAAGAGATATATTTTTACAGAGATGAAGAGGTATTTGTTTGGGTTTTTTTCGTTGTCAGAAGCTGCTTGATACATTTTATTCAACACTGGCTGAACTCGACATGTGTGCTTTACTGCAGAACTAACTAATTAGCTCCGCAGTAAAATATCACGTGTGCCTCTATTATGGTGCAGTAAATTAATTAATTCTGCTGTAGGATAGTACTTGTCCTGGACAATGCTATCATGAACCAGAGTAGTGATGTGCACGGAAATGAACGTGTAGATGGTGACCGGACCTGGTTGGGGCATGAGGGTGCTACAGTGTTGGGGGTTGCCTGCTGGCTAGTCCTCTTGTGCCAGAGCCAGACCCTCTGCCAGGCACTGAGGTGAGGTGGAGCAGCCCCAGGCTGGCAGGGTAATCCCTCAGTGTCAGCGCACATGTATAAATGCTATACCTAAGAGAAATAAGCTCCAGTGCAAACTAAACCAGAGTTTACTGCTATATGCTGCTTGTACATATAGAAACCCCCACTGACATTTCAGTTTATGTCCTATGTAGCCTTAACCTAGTTAAAGTAGCATTGCATCTCCAAAGTCAAAGAGCTGTCTCTTCTGAATCAGGATCTGGGCTTTAAGATCTGTCCTCTTTCCTTCTTGTATCTCTCCCTTACAACACAAGCCAAATTCTGCTCTGCATTTTGCTCCTCATAGCTCTTTGTGTGCCCGTAGACATGTGAGGAGGCTTCTCTGGCCCGATGTAATTCCAGTGCACTGGAGCAGACATGATCAATCAAAAATCTGCGAGGTAAATCTGTATGCTAAGTAGCATGCTAATTATCTTTATGCTAATTAGCGTGCTCCATCAGACTCGATTCATTGAGTCTGCTGGAGTGTGCTGATTCATGTGTTCCAGCAGCCTCTGCGATTTATGTATTCAGCATCCCTGTTCAACAAGTTTTAGATAAAGCCCCCCCGCCCCTCATTTTGAAGCACGGGACACTGAATACATGAGATGCTGCTGGCACTTTAATTAGAGCAGCTCTAATTAAAATGCACCACCCCCCACCACCCGCGGAGCACGTAAAAAAATGCCCTTTGAGTCCAAGCATATTCTGACCCAGTTTTGGCTCCATGTGCAGCAACACGGAGAACAGTCCTCTTGCATCATGCCTAGGATCCCAGATAATATGGCTGCAGCTCATGCCTTACTTTCAGATGATTCTTCTGCCTGCCTTCACTTTCTTCTGAATTTCCTGAATTCTAAATACCTACATCTCTGCAAGTTTTCAAGAGCAGATTGAACTGACACTTGGTTGGGATGGTTTAGTTAAGAATGATCCTGCTTTGAGCAGGGGCCTGGACTAGATGACCTCCGTAGGTCCCTTCCAGCTCTATTTTCATATGATCCCATGATCCCGACATGTGCACCTTTTGACTTTTCTTTTGAGCTAGGAGATGGAAAACGTTCCCCAGCTGCAACACAAATAATTACTTCTACTTTATATTTTTCTTAGTGAAAAACAATGAACTAATGCCTCAAAATGAATAATATCCAGTGTGGGATAGACTGAAACCCTGGGTAAAGGCTAGCGTAAACCCACAGTCCCTTCCCTGCTCCAGGCTTGCTGTCTGGTAGAAACCATCGTGCACTGAAGATTGCGTCGTCTGCATACCTGGCCAGTTCTATCTGACAGTCATTAAAACAAGGGAATGGCTTATGGCCCATTCCCCACCTTCTTCTGCTTTCTCCCTCCCAGCCTGCTTCTGTCCTGGAATAGCAGCCTCACAAAGGATGCTCTCTCCAATTCCCTGCCCACCCACCCAAGCTGTCTAGCTTCCTGTACGGTCATGAAACACTTGGGACCGTGTTTCCCGCTGGAGTGTAAATGGGCCACATGCATTTATCATCTTTATAGGCTACCAAATCCTTTATGAACTGATCCTGTTTTTCCACTCCAGTATGTATATTTGCCCAGTCTTCAGCGAAATTATACTTCATGCTCAAATATACAAAGTTTTCTTGATACCTGCTCTTTTCACAAAACCCCTAGTTTGGGTTTGGGTTTTTTTTCCTGATCGTTCATAGATAAAAGACAGTGTAACCCCCCGGGCCATATCAAAATGAACTGAG
>JAGPOW010002514.1:58419262-58430009 GCA_030014935.1 Caiman crocodilus | reverse complement strand
AAAAAAAAAAATCTCATGATGGTGCAAATTATGGAGAATCTTTGACCAGATCTAGGAGCATCATAGTGATGGCTACAAGCATCTAGCACAGCTGCTTTGAAGTCCACCAATACTAAGCTTCTTAAAGGTACAGCATGAACTCTTGATATAGTCTCTTTAAACAGAGGGGTTTTATTGTTAAGTTGTAGAAGGAGGGCCAAAAGTTGTCTGGATCCAACAGCACGCAGCTCTGCATAAAGGCATTTGCAACACTGTCATGCCTACATCTGGATATGTTGTAAAGAAGAAACATCTACACTTCTCTTCCATGCAGGCATTAGGCTTAGGGTCGGGGGACCACAACTGAGGAGACACAGCAGGATCCAGGTGCCAGACACAAGGTCTGCCAGCACTGCTGTCTCCAGAGTCATCTGAGCGTGGGTGTTTCAGCAGCAGGCAGGACTTGCTTTTGACTCTGTTGTTGCAATCTGAAAGGATTGGACCCCCAAATCCACAGGATCTAGAAGGATCCAGGCAGAGTTCTGCTGCTACACAGACTCCAGGGAAGGTCAGACGGGGGAAAATACAGATAACCTTGCGTCTCCAAGAATGGGCTGGGAAAGAGACTTTTAATGACTCAGATACCCTCTGCGTAGCCTGTCGGGAATGCTTAGGGGAACCAGTCCCTGCAATTGGAGCTGGGTCATTTGAGCCTAGGGCTTTGCACCGCCTCCACCTCCTGGCTCTTTGCAAGCCAACTATCAAACACATAACTAAATACTCTCTATTGAAGCCTCCGCTTCTGTCTCTCACAAGGACCCGCTCGGCCGGAGGAATTAGCAGCTCTGCCTGAGTCCGATGGAGAATGTGAGCTAATCTCCTGCAGCAGAGCAGTTAAAATAATTGATGAGTGTGTGTTGAATCCCCAGGAAGGAGGAGGGGGAGGAGAGGGTGCTGATTTCAGCCCTGTAGCGTCAGGATTGCGTCAATTTGGGTTTCAACCACGTCTTCAGTCTCGGTGCCGAGCTACTCAGAAGAGCCAGCACAGGAAGGGGGCTGCGAATCACTGGGCAAAGGGAAGGCTAAAAGCTCCCTCCCCTTCCCCCCCCTCAACAGCCAACCTCCTCCTCCTCCTCCTCCTCCTCCTCCTCAGCCTTCCCCATCTTTCATGTTTGTGTTTGCAGCACGCCGGGAAATAAGGAGCCCGCGGATCCGTGCGAGCCGGGAGCCGGGCGAAGCCGGGGAGGCGCCGTGCAGCACCTTGGACAGCGCACGCAGCAAACATGGCTCCGATCACAGCTAGCAGGGAGGAATTTGGTAAGCCGGTCCCGGCCCCGAGTTGTCCCTTCACCCCGGGGGCTTTGCTCCCATGCAGGGGGGCTCGGAAGCAACTCCCCCCATGCAATGCCACTCTGTCCGCCCTGCTCAGCTGCGTAGTACCCTTGACCCGTTTGTGCTCCCTCCCTGTCAGAAGTTTATAAGTGTGTCCTTTTCTTTCCCCTACGTATAAGTCCATTCCCTCCCCACCTTTTTTTGACATCTGGGGTGTCTCCGTTCTTTTCTGCACCCCCAGTTGTGCTCCAGAGTTGCATCATGCACATCTATCCCAGTGGCAAAGATTTTTTTTTTTTTGCTTTTGCAATAACTGGCACTTCTGATCCTTGTAAGAGAAGGACTCCTACAACCTTTAAAAAAAAAAAATAGTTCTTACAGTGTGGTCTATATTCTTGTTTTCACTGCTGTTTGCTGTGGGGATGACTATATAGTATACCTTATAGTCATACTGCCCGTATACTGTAAGAGCATTCTGCTCTTTGGGTTAAGCTTAGTGAACCGGTTACTAGTATCAGAGGATGATAATGATAAGGAGAAAAAAAAAAGTTCTTGGTTATGTCATTTTTCTCTGTTGCATGTTTGCTGCTGATTAACTTTTAATGGAGGAGAGGTGTTGCATAACAGGCCCCCAAATGCATTTGTGAAAGCATACATATGTTTTCTTTAATTGGAGTTGATAAAAGGCAATGCTTCTGAACTCTGTTTTATGGCTGTTCGCTGTAGCCAACATTGTGATTGCTTTAGCACTAGTGCAGATCTGGAGGCACTCCCTTGATTTAAATGAAGCCATGCCAAATTAACTGGAGATAACGGAGATCAAAATCTGCCCTAGTCTTAATGGGAAGCATTACAGGGCAAGTCACCTTTCTGAATGGTTGGGGAATTGATTTGCCATATGAAAACAGTAACAAAGGCAGGTTGTAATCTAATTGGCAGTAAATGTACAGCAATTTTAATACTATCTCCTCTCCTTTCCCACCCCACCCACTTGAGGGTTTCAAACTACATTTGTGACATCTTGCTCATATGATGACTCACTGAATGGAGATAATTGATATCTTAAACAGTAAATCGGTCTTATCCATACTTTCAGGCAATGTAGATATTATGTGTATTAGTGCTTTCAGATGAACCATTAAAAAGTGATCATTACAAAGTGTATAGCTATGCAAACTGATACCAAGAACCTCCATAAGCCTTGCTATTAATTTGGAGCTCATGTCTTGCTTTATACAATTCCTATTTCTGCCTCCTGAGGAATTGTTTAAACTCAGTGCCATGTGCTTGACTATATTTAAATTGAAAGGATGATACAGAGTGTGAGAAGAAGGGAAAGTGGCATGGCTATTGTTAGAAGATATGGATCACCAGGCCTAACCCTTTATTTACTGGCAATTTATGTCCTAATTTCTCTTTGTAGTGCTATATTTTATCAGTTCAGGTAAAAAAAATCCCAAATAAAGGCATGTTGGTATGTGAAAAATCAGTTCTTTTTGCCTAGTTTGTAATGGGCTCATCCATACCTCCAGAAAGATAGTTCTGTACTTTCTCATCCAGGGGGGTTTGTAAGCATTTGTTAGAGAACCAGAACTCTTAGATAAAGAACATGATTACCTGTATGCATAAGCAATGTCATCACATGAATATTTTACTAGTCTCTTTCTCTTGCAAGGAACCAGGATCTGACTCTGATTGCTCCATGGTGGGAGACTTAAACTCACTTACTAATCTTACTTATGGGCAAAATTGGATTTCTAATTAGTGGTGCTCATTTGCCCTTTCATTGCATGCTTATGAAAGGCTAATGATACTCTATATGAAACTATTGTATCTACATGCCAATTGAGGTTGTAACGATTGCACTGCTTCCCCTTTGTAATGCAGTTTTCAGCAGCAGGACTCACATGAATGTGGGAGAAAAGTATTTTTTTTCAAATGTTTTGTTATATACAAAAAACATTTTGCAAAATAAGTGCAATCCCTCCTTCAAAAGCATTTAACCTCCCTGCCCCCTCCCCAAGGCTTTGTTTCATAATCAGGTAGATTCAATACTTAATGGGTACTAGAGATTTGCATTGAATTTTCCTGGGTTTCAGTTTGACTGTGAATGCATAACGTACAGCATGAGAAAGTCTTCATCTATATAGTTTTTCTACATTTGCTCAGAGGACTCTCTCCTGCAAAAAGCTGAACATCCCCCTAAGAAACTGTTGAATATTATGCCCTTCCATTTAACCCAGCATCTTTAGAGGTACCCATCAGCCTTTTAAGTGAATAAACCATGGATTATTAAATTCATAGAACACAGAGGGGAAATATGGAAAGTAGACAGTGTATTTGTAAGTAATGTATATTTAGGTCTGTTTTAACTAAGCAACAAAGCCTTATAGATTCAGCTCTGAACCTTTAGGACTGATCTGGAAATGTTAAAACAGATGCAGTTTTTCTCTATGAGAACAGCAACTGCACGGGTGGGGGGGAATGATCCATTTCAGAATAATTATTAATTATTTTTATTACTATTATTACTGTCATACTGTTCAACCACCCCTCCCCCTTACTCCCTGTTTATGGAAAAGTACTACCAGGGAGTCCTTGCAATGTGTCTGCACATTTATACCTCTAGGTGGCATTCAATTTGTACAGATCCTGTGCAATACCTATAACGAAAAGCATTACAGTCTGCATAACTTGCAGCTATTGACATCTCTTTGGACTTTTTTTAAGGAAAAAAAAATAGCATGTTCAATCTGAAGCCCTGCTGTTTACCTGTTTGTTACTATTCATTTGATTTGCAGATGAAATTCCTACAGTGGTTGGAATCTTTAGTGCATTTGGCCTTGTCTTCACAGTCTCCCTATTTGCTTGGATCTGCTGCCAGCGCAAATCGTCCAAATCTAATAAGACCCCTCCATACAAATTTGTCCATGTGCTGAAGGGGGTTGACATTTATCCAGAGAATCTCAACAGCAAGAAGAAGTTTGGAGCAGATGACAAAAGTGAAGGGAAGAACAAACTGGTGATGCCAAAGAATTCTCTGCATCTTGACCTGGAGAAGAGAGATCTGAATGGCAACTTCCCCAAAACAACGCCCAAAATCCAGAGCTCCTCAGATCTTGAGAACTTGAGTCCAAAGCACTTTACAGAAAGGGAGAAAGATTCAATATCTCCTGATAGTTTGAAGTCCAACATGTCACTGTCTTCTGAAGAGAAACAAGAAAAGCTAGGAACTCTCTTTTTCTCTTTAGAGTACAACTTTGAGAAGAAGTCGTTTGTGGTGAATATCAAAGAAGCACGTGGGTTGCCAGCAATGGATGAGCAGTCAATGACTTCTGATCCCTATATCAAAATGACAATCTTACCCGAGAAGAAGCACAAAGTGAAAACCAGAGTGCTGAGAAAAACCTTAGATCCAGCTTTTGATGAGACCTTCACATTTTATGGGATCCCCTATAGCCAAATTCAAGATTTAACCCTTCATTTTATGATCTTGAGCTTTGACAGGTTTTCCAGAGATGACATCATTGGAGAAGTCCTCATTCCACTCTCAGGAATTGAGTTGTCTGAGGGACGGATGCTAATGAACAGGGAGATCATCAAACGCAATGTTAGGGTAATTTCTTTTCAATACTTTTAAAAGAGTTGTACCCGTAGGAATTATGTATTTATATATTTATTATTTTACCAGCATCTTGGGGGAAAGGAGTTCATCATAAAAGTCATTAAGAAGCTTTCTTAAAGGTAGCATAGGGAAAGAGCTGTATAAGGGCAATACATTAACATTGCAATAAATATAGTGCCAGGAATTACTAATGGATCAAATCTTGCCTATTTGCACTGGTCTGGTTGACTTCAGTGGAACTACTTAGGTTAGCAGGCCCTGCATCCCCTGACACATGTATTAGGATTGGGATGCCATCTCAGTATGGCAACAAGAACATGGAAAGTCCTCCTTCCCCTCCCCACTCCCCAAATACCTTCTCTCCCTATTAGAAAAGGGCAACCAGAGCTTTGGTCAAACTCATTTAAGTCAATGAGAGCTTTTGGATTGACCTCAATGAACTTTGGATCAAGCTCTTCAGGAACAAAGCTATTCTGCCCATTGTATTTGAACCCGACTGTAAATTTTATATTTGCTTGCGTCGTTTAATGAAAATGACAGTTGTTTGGCTTGTTTGTGCACAGTCATTTTTTTGTATCTTAAGTATTGCAGCACAAACTGAAGGTCTGGTAGTTATACTGAAATGAATAATAAAACCAGTGGGACCGGTGTTTCACCTTATACTTCCTCTCTCCTTATCCATTCCTGGAATGAAGAAAACTTTCAATACAATCATGACAGAATTGTATCCATCAGCTCTTCCTAACAATTTGGCATGTGTATTGACTTTAAATGTAATTGCTTTCAAAAGATCAAGCATTAGATCAAATCACATTAATGTCTGCCAACCGATATTCCTATCAGCAATACCATTATTGTAGAGCCTAATGTTACAACACAACAGTTTTGTGATCAGCTCATTGATACTCAGAATGCCAGAAGGATTAAACATTTCTCTCTCTTTTTTTTTTTTAATTCTTTCTTTCCCCTCTGCAAAGTGAACCCACTGCTCTTGCAATTTTAGATCTAATAATGATACAGCTAGGAAAAAAAAAAAACCAGTCATCTCATCATTATTCTGCTTAAATTATAGTCCTTCAGAGAGAGCATTAAGAACAAGATTTCAATAATAATTTGAGTTTGCATTTGTGGTAAAGGTTTCTTTCTTTAGATTTTGGTGAATTAGATGTTTGTTTTTTGATATACTTTTTGTATTTTAGTTCTGCTTAAGATTTTTTTTTTTTTTGCCCAGAGATTTATTTCCTGTGATTAAGGGATTTTTAAATAAGGTTTGTTCTTTAATAAAACTTGGCTCTAGGCAAACTAATAGAACTCTTGCATCTCTAAAATTAATGATACTGTGCCAATTCATATTTTCACCTTGCTTTGTTCTGATCAGTCTATTAACAAGTCATAAACAGAGTTATGTAACCAGACTACACAGGACCAGATCTGCTTGCACAGAGCAGCGTAGCTCCATGATGACTGCATCAATCTATACTAGCTCAGGATGTAGTATTATGTGATTTTCTTTTTAGTTTAGTATTGACTGCAAGTTCCAGCTTGACCAAGATAATTGCTCATAAAGATCCTTTTATTCATTTCCTTAGAAGTCATCTGGGCGTGGAGAATTGCTGATCTCTCTCTGTTACCAATCTACAACAAACACTCTGACCGTGGTTGTTTTAAAAGCTCGGCACCTACCCAAATCTGATGTCTCAGGATTATCAGGTATTGTCTTTACTAACGAATATACCATAGGGAAGGCAGTAAATAATAAGTCTAAAAGAGGGAGTTGCAGATCAAAGATAGGCATCACTCAGGTGCTCATTGGCCGTGGTCTAATCTTACTTTTTTTACACGCCCTGGTAATGGTTTAAGTTACATATGTTACAACTTTCTTTCTGTATAGCATAGGGCATAAAATCAAGTTGCTATCAGTTGCCAAAAAGGAAATCTTTGACCTAGTCAAGTCATTGCTTTTGCCATTGTCTTCAACAGGATTCAGCTGATCTCAGTGTCAAGTTTTGTTTTCAAAGGCTGTGGGAATTAATGTTGTATTATAACTAACGAGTACTTTACAGAAGATTACTAGCAAGCCAGCTCCTCTGATGGTGTGATTCAGTACAAGCAATCAGACTAGCCCTATTACACAAGTTTATGGCATTTGCAATATCTAATTATGTATTTGCTATTTAATATAAATAATTTGCTAAAAAGTCATTTGTAACTTGACATTTCTATTTGGTAAGGTTTGTGGGACGTACTAAGGAAAAGCAACTTTTGTACTTTGTTCTAATGGCCTTATTTTGCCTTTTTTTTTTGTTCTGTGGAACTGCCATTGAGAACAATGGTAGGCTTTATCTAAGGAATTGTATATGTGAGTGTGTAAAATATGTTATATTATAAGATAAATGTTGGACACGATTGAGTTAAGAGCCACATAGCTCTTACCTAGGCTCTGAGTTCATGTAAGTATTGGGTAATTAATCCCATTGCACCAATGATATAAGACCTGATGGAGCTGTGAGTTCACCAGCAAAATGAATCATCACATCCCTGGTCTCCTCCCATTGGCTTCACTGAGCAGAGGAGATGAGAAAATAAACTGCTATGATTTTCTTAATGAGAGCAGCCCTGTGATCAGATTTAAAACAATTAAAAATAAAAACAAAGAATTTA
The DNA here is from genome assembly GCA_030014935.1 of Caiman crocodilus. Taxonomy (NCBI): domain Eukaryota; kingdom Metazoa; phylum Chordata; order Crocodylia; family Alligatoridae; genus Caiman; species Caiman crocodilus. The sequence continues at coordinate 58,422,412 of JAGPOW010002514.1, read as the reverse complement.
TCCTCAACCTCTCAAGAAGATCGTCCTAGGAGCAGGGCCTATGTTTCCCTCCTTGCAGGAGAGTGCCTTCATCACTGGAGGGAGTTGTGCTTCGTCACGTTGGCTCTCCTGGCTCCATGCATGGTGCTATGCAGTGGACCAGGCCAACGCTGACAGTGCGTGCTAGGCATTCTAGTCAACTAGGCACCTCCTTTCTTGGTGTTATGGATCCTGAGTGGACAGAGTTATCTAATGTACAGTCTTAAATCCAGCACCTCAGTGTGAGGGGGGGTGGAAGACTGGAAACACTCCCCTGCTTAGCACATCTTCTTGGTTAGTTCTGGCTGTGCCCTTGCTTAGCACCAAGGCACTCTGGATTCTACACTGATTGAACATGGATCTTTATATGGATCTTAGGTATCTGACCCTATGCACTGAGATGACCCTTCTTGGACAGGATGCCCACTATTCAGACATGCTTGCCGAAATCTGAGCACCTACAGGAGCAGCCTAGATCTAACAGTTAGGTTTTATCTGTGGCTAAGAGGTGGGTAATCAGCTAGGTTTATCTGCTCAGGGGGTAGGAGCAGTATGCGACATTTTGCTAGGCTTTGGTTTTGAGGTATAGAATTTTGCAGCGGTGTTTGCATTTTGCCAGGTGAAGGCAGTAATACAGGAGTATTATTCAATAATGGCTCATTATGAATATAAAAGAAGGAGAAAGAAATACACTTTGGACATGCCTTAGCCCCATCATATAGCACTTAGTAAGTGCAAGGGGACGTTTGTCTATGAGTCTTGCAAAACACTCTCAGGCCAAATGGAATTAAACAATATCTTCATGACCTGGGTTTTTTGGTGTGGGTTTTTTTGTTTGTTTGTTTGTTTGTTGGTCCCATCAATTCAAACCATGTTTGGTTTTAGGGTCTATTTTATTTCCTGATCAACTCCAAATACTTCTCTTATTTAGGTTCTTGCATGTGTTCCATTGGGATCAATAAGTGTTAGTATGCATTGCACCTGGGTAAATATGGGAAGGCTTTGGAACAGCTTCTCCACTGTATTTGAATTAGTGCTTACCTGGCAGAGGTGGGGGGTTTTCAAAAGTGCCCATCCAAACCTGCTCATATTGAAGCCAGTAGTGTAACTTGCATTGAATCCAGTAGAAGAAGAGTTTTGCCAAGGTTGAAAATATTGAGTGGTTAACATATTAATCGTATGTTAATTTACAGGATTCCATTTATCCATTTATACTAGAGAGAGGTAGTTAGCTTTGTTAATCTGAAGTTAGGCAGGCAGTATGGGAGACGACAAGGGTGGCACCTTATGAACTAACTCAATCAGAAAGCCATGAACTTTCCTAGGCACATCTAATGAAGATTGTAGCAAGTGACAAAGTAGTTTGTAACCCATAACAGCTCATATTTTCCAAGCAAGTTAGTCTATAAGTTGTCATCCTGTGCCACCTTCTGCCATTTCTACTAGTTGATGGATTCTGTTCCAGTTCTAGACAGCAACTATAAACTCGGGGAATCTTGGGCTTGTATATCATATTAGCAAACAGGCAAATAAAGCATATATAATAGAGCCCTAGATATGATACTTACCCGTTTTCCTTTTTTTTTCCAGATTCAAAAAATGACAACAAAAGTTCTTTGTCTTATCATTTATTTTGACTTAGGTTTTGCAGCTGGGGACTTTATTCAACACTGTTTCCTTGTGACAGTCTTTTGTTGTGCTGCCATTGTATTGGCAGTATATGAAGTTTCCCATTCATTTGCTCTATGAATTCTTGTTGGACAACAATAATCATTAACTCAGCCTAATTTTCTCATGTCCTCTTTCCCCCTCCTGCTTTGTCATTCCAGATCCTTATGTCAAGGTGAACCTGTACCATGCTAAGAAAAGAATCTCTAAAAAGAAAACCCATGTGAAGAAATGCACCCCCAATGCAGTATTCAACGAACTGTTTGTCTTTGACATTCCTTGTGAAGGCCTTGATGACATCAGCATTGAATTTTTGGTGTTGGATTCTGATAGGGGGTCCAGGAATGAGGTCATTGGCCGGTTAACCCTGGAAGCTTCAGCAGAAGGAGCAGGTGGAGAGCACTGGAAGGAAATTTGTGAATATCCTAGGAGACAAATTGCCAAATGGCATATGCTGTGTGATGGTTAGCAGCTTAGAAATGGGTTGGAACTTAATAAATATTTCCATAGGCAAGGAGCAATTTTCTTTCTTTGCAATGTATAATTACAGGCTTGTAATAACAAGACATTTTTTGTTAAGACTGGATTGAATTATCACAAGAGAAGGTAACTAAATTTTCACATTAAACAAAGTTGTTTCAAATCCATAGGAATTTAGCATAATTTAATAAGAGATTCGTATTCTGCTGGAGTTTATATAGCTGTACACTTCTGAAGCAGTGTAAACTTCAATAAGAACAACCACTCTTTTATGAATAAGTCATGGGAAATCCTAGATTACTGCTATCATGGAGAAGATTATAACCTCATTAATATATATTGCTAGATGTAGGATGAGATACTTGGGTTTTTCATTCTAAAAAGTGGGGGCAGGGAGCAAAGTGAGTGGGAGAGGAAGTTCCTTTGGATTAACCTTGTATCAGAAACCTTCTCTTATGAAAAGTCAACCATCTTTTCATAAATTTAGGGTACTCCTGTTTTGATCAACCCAAAGACTGAAGAAATTTTCAACAACCGGCTTTTACATATCATATGACATCATGTGCAAATAGTTGTTCTATGTGTGAAATATTGTATAATCATTTGTGTTTGGGATTTTTTTAATAAAATGGCATTTTATTACAATGGATGGAATAAATACATTCAAAAAGTCAGTTAACAAATCAAAACTAATAGTTTTACCAAAAGGGCTTGGTTCTAGGTGAGTGAATGTGTTCCAGTATTGTTAGGATTTGTGATTTAGGTATAGTCTGCAATTTTCCCCCCTGAAAGGTTATACACTAACTATTTCTAGCCAAGGTAAGGCAAGATAATGACATATAAGGAATATTATAACAAATGATCTTACACCTATTTTAGTTGAAAAGGCTTAATGGTGCTTAAAAAAATAGTGTTTAAAATGTGTTTCTGTTTGACTTCATTGAACTAAAACAAACAAACACAATCCCTTAATAGTTTTTTTTT
>JAGPOW010002514.1:58393022-58419162 GCA_030014935.1 Caiman crocodilus | reverse complement strand
ATTATAACTCATGCTATCATGTTAGATGAATTGTTTTGAAGTAGCACTTTATTTAATTTCCATATGTATTTATGCCTGACTGTACTGAAAATTGTAGGTGGGGGGAAATACCACCATGAATTCATAGTGTGCAACATGTATGTATAAAGTGATTTAAGCTGTGCCAGAGTGGAGGAATAAAGTGTAACATAAACTGAACAAGTATAGACATAAAACGTTTGAGCCTTGTGAAACGTATTTATGTTTGTACCAGGTACATTTTAGGCTGCCAAATTAGCACAACGGTAAGCAGATAGTTTGCTATTGGCTTTGTACAGTGATTTCTGATACAGTGTTGTCTAAAAACATTACTTTAAAGTCCTCTTGAATCACGAGATTTGTAAAGAACCCTATAGACATGTTAGCAGTGGAAACTAAAGAGGATTCAGAAGTGCGGGGTCAGTTTTTGATAGTTGTACTCAGACTGCATATCTTTACTTCATAAATAATCTCACTGAAGTCAATGAGACTATTTGTGTGGATTACCGAGTGTGAAAAAGGGTAGTAGAATGGGTGGAGGAGAAAATATTTTGAATAACTGATACTGAATGAGGGTGTCAGCAAGAGAAAACTCCTGGTCTTGTTCAATTCAACCAGAGTTTTGGTGGGAAGACGATTTGACCATAAAGAGACACGTGAACAGAGGAAGCTGGAATATGAAATATGCAAGTAAGAAATAAATATTACTGGAAGAATTCTATTGAGGCTCTTTCAGGTTTTGTGTCAGTAGTTTATCCGGTTTTTGAGACTGTGTTTGATATTACAGTGTTTATAAAGTTATATAAAAATACATTTTCAGAACAACCTATACATGCTTTTTATGACAATGTTCAGTGTAAAAAAAAGCAATTGCATATTGTATGTCTAAAAGAATAGAATCTTTTTTTATTATTATTATTGTTTAGACACTGCTGATCTACTCAAGTGCTAGATTTTACCATATTTGTTCAACTACGGCAGGATGCAAAACCCACTGAAGTCAAAAGGAAAAGCTTCCATTCATTTCAGTGGGCTTTGGGTCAATGTTGTAGAGTACTATCTTATTCCTGAACAGTCCCTAGGAAAACCAATGGGACTCTTGATGTAATAAGATAATACCCAGTGTAATTAAGGATGATAGAGCCTAGCACAGAGATAGCAGTATCATTGCCTAGATTACAATACCCTATTTAATGTTGCGACAAACCTTGCACCATGAGTGATCCCACTCAAGTAGGTAGCGTAAGGGTATAGTACAAACTGGCCTGTAGATAGCACTTCTTTGAAAATGCAATCAGTTGATCAGACCCATCGATTTAGAGAAGACACAAATCCTTGCATTCAGAAAACCATTTTTAACCTAACTATAGTCTGTGATCATCTCTCATTTTTGCCATCCAAAGGGATGTGGCCAGAAGAATGTTGTTGTTTTTTTTTTAAGTTTCTATAACAACCTGAGTGTTAATATTTCTACCAGCTAAATGACAGTTACTGGTGGGGGGGAACAGGGGAGCGGGAAATGAAGCATTTTTTATTACATTGAAAAAGTTGTAAATAGGATTTTTGGTTTTATTTTAAAGAAATGTTTAACTTGGAAAGTTAAGATGACTTGAAACACATCTGCAGACCAGACAAGGCAGGAATGGGCATAGTTCTGGCCTGAGTTTAAAAAAAAAAAAATGTTGTTTTATAAAGTATTCAACTCTCAATGTGAATATCTTGAGCTCTGTTAAGGATACCGTACTGTATTAAACATGTAAAATAATGTTTGTCTAAGTAGCTTACAAAAAATTTTAAAAAGCCCTGACTGGGAGGTAATCCATGTTTGAAAACCTGTTGTAACTAAATAACTGATTTGTTATGATGTTGTAACTTGATAGTATTTGAGAGGAAGCATGGTGTATGAGGTTTTGTAAGTTTTTGTGCTGGCTCTGTATGTTGTGCCATGTATGTAAGACATGAATAAACTACTGCTCATTCATCCCATCCCAACACAAACTATCCCATCAATGTATGTTTTCTGTAGATTTCCTTTTTTTCTGGGTAAGTTTTTAACCTTCCCTCCAACACTTCTGACAGAAGATAACTCTTTTCTCTATCAAATCCCCCGTGCTACCTCACAATAGCATTAGGTTAGAGCAACTTGAGAAAGAGAAATTTGGCCCCCAAAGCTTATCTAACATCTCTCCAAACTATATAGTCGGTCAGTAAAATATATCAGTAGAAAATCACTGCCTTGTGTACTTTAGGTTAGACTAGTATTTCCAAAGGTGTTTTGTACTTCACGTGCCCTTCTTTCCTAACAAACTATTCCAGGCTGCCTTTCTTCTGTAGTTGTTTAAAGTAAAATATGTGTTTGAGGCTGCTTTCCAACATGGGGCCTGCCAGAGGGATTTTGGGACTAGCTTTGCAACCCACACATTGAGTTTAAGCAGGAAAATACCCATTTTGTGTCTCATCTGGAGCAGTTGGAAAGGTTTTGTTATAGAACAGAATCTTTCCCATTCTCTCTACCTCATTGGCAGCAATAAATGATTACCTATGGAAGAAACTGTGACTCAGAGGTATATGTCTGAATCACACAGCCTCTTAGGGCTTCTCCTAGCTATATTTCCTACCGCTTATGAAAAAAAAAAAATCCTTGAAGCTTCCCTTGAGGCTGAAGACTTTTCCATTTAGTTACAGAAAAGATACGGCAGATACAAGCAGTTCCCAGGCCAAATTCCTTGCATTTCTTGAGAATGGAAAATGGTACCCTGGAAAAAAATCCTTTGAGAGTTGTAGCAGCAAATCAAGCTGATGATGTCTTTTGTCACTTTAACACAGATGCCGATTACTACCTACAAAATGAGATGAGATCTACTAGGATCTGGACTGTAGGCACCCAATTTTATCATGCCAGCTATCAAAATCTTTCAGTTGTTATTGCTCTGGGTTAAGTTCAAGCTGGTAATAAAGAAAGGAAAAAGGTTTTGAGCGTGTTAGCAATCAACCTAACCGCCTACTGCCTCATCATTCCACACCATACTATGTCTTGCTCGCTTTGGATTAAAAAGGCATTTTTCATCTTACTCTGACACATCAACCAACCCTATGCTGTGGAAGTCATTGTTATCATTTGTTCTATTACAGGTACTGATTTCTGTTTCTGAACCGTGTATAATTAAGGGTGGTCTTTTTTTAACCTTTTGCTAAAATAGGGTTGTTGGTTTATTCTGTGTTCTTCATGCTGTCAATAAAACCGGCTGTGGGCCAGATCTTCAGCTAGGAATAAATGTTAAAGATGTTTGACATTTTTATGGTACCTTCTCTCTGAGGATATCAAAACGTGCATATACTTTAACGCGGTTCATATCACAATAGCCATACGAGACATAAGAGAAACCTTTTAAAATCTGCATTTCCCAACAACTTGCATATACTTTAGCTATCTACAACTGCTATTACACACCTGTCATAGATCATTCTTATTACAACTGTAGGTGTAAGCCTGTAGTCATTTTAAGAATCGCTGTTTCACAATAGTCAAGAAAAAAAAGGATTTTTTTTTTTTCAGTGACATTTGCCATTGTACCGACGTGCAATATTACCAATGCAGCTATGTGAGCATATCTACCTTCCAGTGGCATGCCCCATCTATCTGCTCCTGTTCACACACTTGAAACCGAAAAATGCATAACTGCTGATGCCACCGGGTTGTCCCAGTGGCCACTTTCTGGCATACAAGAGAACAATGTCTTGAGAGGACCTGAAGAGGAACAGAGTTCACATTCACTCATATAGTTAGGGGTTTGGAGAAGGATTATGACCTTGACCCTCAGGATGCCAGGATAGGATAGAGTGTCTGGTAATTCAGTATATCCTGAGTTAATGCAGGTTGCCATGAACCATGGTAAGGAGGAATATTAGAGCAGGTCTAGGGCTGGGACAGCTTGAGAATCAGATGAGTGCTCCTAGGCTCCTCTGCCCACCCTTCACATCAAGCAGTTCTTGGCTACAGTAATTTGGACAGCAAGTGGATCTGTGAAATAAATGCAATTCATCTGCAAAATAAATACTTTCATAGCGAGCGTGAGCCATTTATTTGAGTTTAGGGGTCAATGAGAGCTTGTCCTTTCCTTGACTTGGTGTAGATATTGCATTACCATGGATTTCTGTTACAACAGAGTAGAAAGAAGCACGGAGCAACATGTGACAGCAAGCCAAGATGAAAAAAAAAAGAAGGTGTCAAATCTTTCCTTTCATGAGAGAGGAAGCTTCATTTTAAAGCAATGCTAATATGGCTTTTATCGTTCTTCTCTTTCCTAAACAGTTCTTCTCTTTCCTAAGCAGTCAAGTAGGCTGAGGCCTGATGACAAGATTTAATGTAATTCCAAAGAGAATCACGGAGATAGCCATGCATTTTGTCTGACAGGTGCTGTAAATATTTTACATGGTCCTGAAAACACAATTGGTTTTAAGGAAACAAATAAGAAGTATTTCACAAATATTGATAGCATTATTGATTACTCTTCAGTAATACCCTCCAAATGAGATTGCCTTTAGGATGGTGTGAATGGAAATTCCAAGATAGACATTTATGAACACGGGGGGAGCAGGGAGAAGCTATATGTATCTGTGTCTGAAGTAAGTGTGTGTGTGTGTGTGTGTGTGTGTGTAAAACAGAGAAGAGATAGGGTATTTTGCCCTCAATTTTCCTACCAGACTCACAGCAAAATACGTCTCCTGCAAAAACTGCAGTTCCTAACTTCTTTTATGTGCTATCTCTCACCATTCTCCAGGGCTGTAATGCTGCTCGTGGGACTGCACTTCCCTCAGATAAATCCCTTAGAGCTGTACACTTTGATGGATATATATGGGGAAGAAAATGCGTGTGAATCAGGGAATCAGCCTGTAACAATAGAGAGTTATCCCAAGCTAAATTTGAAAGTGATATTAGGCAGTAGTGAGACATAGAGATTACTAAATCAGTGTGAGGTGAGTGTATATCGGTATAATGGCCTGAAGGCCGGGGGGGGGGGGGGGTTTGAAATGTAAGGCTGTAGCAGGGGAAGCCAGAGAGCCAGCAACAGAAGGGTAGAGAATGAAGCAAGTGTAACCTAAAGCTGTCCCTGCTGTTATACACTCCCCTTGGCTGCTTTTTCTGCTGTGACGTGGTCCTGCCTGTCCCCTCGTGAGCACATTAAAAACCTACTCTCATTAGCTCATTTGTGGCAAGTGAAGGTGACTTGCTGTGACATGAAACTCATCCTATATCATTTCTGAATTGGGCTTGCATGTACTTTGAATCTTCTTTAAAGATCTGTATGAGTCCCTGAAGAATTACATCCTCTGTCTTCTACTAGATACCTAAATAATATCTCTAGTTTCTATTTTTCACACGGCCATATCCTTGAGGGACAGGTATGAAGGACAGGTATAAGGGCCGTGCAGACCGCACGATACTGTCTGAAGAGGCCACAGTACCTGACTCATGTCTTTTACTGGCTGCCATGAGATAGTAGAAGCCTTATTCCCATTAGAGAGTAGATCTTATTTATCTAGGCCAGGAAGGGGCTCTGCCACCATTAGGGAGTTGTCAATAGAGTTGCACTCACAATTTTACTGAAAGAACCTGAATTCTTCTAGAAAAGTTATCTATTACAACCCAGACCTGGGAATGAAAAAATCTTGGGTTCAGATATGAAGAAGGACTTAGAAAGAAGGAGCACAGTTCAGATATGAAGAAGGACTTTGGGGATTATGTTGCTGCTTCAACTAAATTTGTGTGCCTATTTCCAGCTGAGAATTTAAAAAAAATAAATAAATTAAAAAAACCCAGACCGTTTAGGTGCAGGGTCAGTTGTGAGCAACCCAGATTTCTGCTGAAGGCTGAAGCTTGCCTGAAGCATAGCTCCTGGGTGTACCTATGGGCAGTGTCATTTGAAGTAAGACAGTTATGTTGTCATCTGACTGACAATATATGGCACTTGAGAGTCACAGTCCAGGCATCTCTGTGCACACATCCTCAGGGGCGAATAATTAAAGACAGAACCCATAACAGGATCAGTTCCAGGGAGCTGGAGTCCTATTCCTTCTTGGTATCCCTCCTTCTGGCCCTATGAACTCTTGGTTATCCAGTCACCACGCGTCAACAGGAGAACAGAGAATAGCCTCATCCCAGCCCATACCTGTGAAGTAGGAACTATGGGGATCAACCCTTTCCTCAGGTTAAGTAAGGCCTGGAACACAACATTCCCATTTCTTGAGTGAGCATCCTAGCTATGAGGCTACTGGAAAAATATAGGCTGCTCCTTCTGGCAGCCCTGCCACACACCGTATACTTACTAGGGCTGTGCAAAATTTTGCTGGCTGTTTCTTTGTGACGCTGTTTTAACTCATTTTGAGCTTGAAACAGTGACATCGAAATGAAACAAAGGGCTTGAAACAGCCTCGAAACAAAACGAGGGCATTCGAAACATTTCAAAAGTTTCTAAACGTTTTGAGTTTCAAAGCAGGCTGGGTGAGTTCCCTTCCCCAGCTCTAGGGTTGAGCTGGGGAAGGGAACTCAACCCAGCTGAGATGAATTCTCTTTTCCAGCCCGATTCTAGCACTGGGAAGGGGAACTCAGGTCAACTGGACTGAGTTCCCTTCCCCACCCCAATTGAAACATCAAAACAGTGCTGAAACGGCGACATCATTTCCATGAATTGGAATGGAATAGTGTTTTCGAATTGAAACAAAACTCAAAACGAAACACTGTCCGTCAACACATCAAAGCAGGTGTTGAAGGGGAACACTGCTGTTCCGCACAGCCCTACTGCTTACCTTTGTGAATCTCTGCCCCAAGTGCTCCGGTATAGGCATCTAGATACCTACATTTGGGGAAGAGATGATGATTATCACTTCTACTAGGTTGTTTTGTTTATAGCCTGGATCTATATCCAGTACGAATGTGTCTAGATTGCACATTGTGGTGCTATGTGAAGATGGCCAAGCTAGTTTGGGGGCTTGAAAGAGCACAGCCATATTTCCATGTTTCTCACTGTGGGTTAAGATATATTGCTTCTTGGCAGGGCTAATGAACTTAGGCACACAACAACACCCATGTGATTATACCACTTCCAGTACCCAAGCGTATGCCATGCAAACATGACCCAACCCTGCTGCTTTTTGACCCTGCTTGAGTTCTGCTGGCTTCTCTGTTAAGTTTTTTGTGCCATTTATCTAGGGTATTCTAGATGACAAATGCAAGGAACTGGGGAATGGATGTAATTTATTGTTAATTAAGATACTTAACTGTAACTCCAAGTTTCTTCCCTCTGTTTCATGCCCCACAGCCAAAAAGACAAGGCCAGAGCTCAATGCACAAATGGCTCGTGAGTGTTCCATGGGAATTTGCGACGCACAATACTGGAGCCCTTCTGAAATTTCACAAATGAAAGTTCATCCATCACTGATTAAATCTATAAAAATGCAATTAAGTCAAAAGCAAACTTGTGCCAAGTCTCAGAGGGAGGCAGCTTGTAGAAGCCAAATGACAATCCCCTGAACAATAGCAAGAAAGTGCTCTCTGTGGAGCAAAAGCAGAATCTTGCCCACCAATACTGTAGACAAAGAAAAGTTCAAACTCAAATGTTTCAGATGAATAGGACAAAGCTCTTGTCATCTAAAATGCCTGAGTCCAGGGGGACACGTTCACTTTCCACAGAGGCACATTTCAGAAGACAGTCTACTGCAGGCTGTCTCATCAGTAGAGAGGAGATGTACAATATTATACTCCCAAGTAGATCTTTTTTTGCGAATTTTTAAAATAATATTTTTACTTATCAAAAATGCTGATTTGTTGAGACCAAGACTAGTTATGAGAAAGTGTTGGTTTTGACATGGCTTTCTTTCCTAACTGTATGAACAGCAGAAAAACAGAATGCAATTCTAAGGGAAGCTGTAGAATCATCATGGGAGGTTTTCAAGAAAAGGCTGGTTTCACAGGTGGCTGGGCCTAAATGACTCTAGACATGCCTTCCAACCCTGTGGTTCTACAATTCTGTGACAGTTTCTCTGGCCCAAATGAAGTGCATGTGTATTTAGGCCACTTAGGAATGCTGCCTTGGGCTAAAGAAGAGCTAGAGCCAAGGTTGCCTTCTACTTGATCATTGGCACAACTTTTGAGCATGCTCATTAGCAAAGTGCAGGGTGAGCTTAGCTACGTGGACTTGAAACTGTGTTATTAAGTGCCAGAAATGTGTAGGAACCACTTACATGAATAAAGGTGAAATACAGTTTAGCCTTTAATACATTTGCATACGATACTGAACTGGGTGGAGTAGCAGGCAATTTAGAGGACTAGATTAGGAAGCAGAATAACCTGATCATCTGGAGAAATGAACTGAAATAAATTGTATTAGATCCAATGGGGACAAATGCAAAGCAGTTCGCTGAGGATGGAAACATCAAAAGCATAAATACAAACTCGAAAGCAACTGACTGGGCTACAATACTATAGAAAAAAGGACCTATGGGTTATAGAAGACAGTAAATTGAATGTGAGTTAATAGTATGCTATTTTTGTCAAACAAGCCAATGGCATCCTAGAATGTAGTAACAGGCACTTCACACACAAGTCACAAGAAGTAATTCATCCGCTCGTCTCAGCACTGGTGATGCCTGGTAAGTGTCATGTCTGGTTTTGACCATCATATCTCAAGACAGATGTAGACAAATTGGAAAAAATCTGAAGTCCAACAGAATTACTAGAGGTCTAAAAAATGTGGCCTCTGAAGAGAGCTTGGAAAGCCCTAGATTGTTTTGTCTGAATAAAAGAAGACTGATGGGGATTTGACAACTGTCCCCAGATACAGTACAGGTTTTTATAAAGAGGACTGTGATAGACTTCTCTCTGTCCACAAGGGAAAGTACACAAAGCAATGAGTTTAAGTTGCAACGAGAAGGTTTATGTTAGATATTTGGAAGGTACTTCTAAATGTGAGGGTTGAAATGTATTGAGGCACCTGAAACATATTGGGGAAACAGTCACTGGATATTTCTACGTGTGCATTTACACTGGCTTAAATTTACTGCACAGTAAATTACTGCAAAGTGAGCAGGACTAGGCTTGTGTCTACACGTGCAGGTGTTAAAGTGCATTAACACTGTGTGCAGACTGACTTGGGACTGAAGTTAGTCCCAAATCAGTCCGCACACACAGTGCTAATGCACAGTAAGGTGTCTACATGTGCATTACTGCTCAGTAACTAATTGGGTTACCTGCACCATGCAGGTATCAAATTTATGCTCAAGTCAGTGTCAATTGTCATGCATACGGCACAGTATGGGCGTGCATGTATAGACGTGTACCTGTACTGTGCAGTAATTTAGTTTATTGCCCAGTAGATGTGCACGTGTAGACACGCGCACTGGAATGTTTAAGTTCAGGTTAGACAAACTTTTGCCTGGGATGGTTTAATAATAAGACGGGGTTAATAATGACTTCAGCAGAAATTTGGAACAAATTACTTTTTTGAGGTTCCATTATCTTAATATGTACTTGGGACTCTCTCTTTGTGTGTGTGTGTGTGTGTGTGTGTGTGTGTGTGTGTAAAGAACAGCTTTGCATTAATTACAGCAAGTTCTGTCTCTCACAAGAAAACAAGTATAGAAACATGGCTGAAAAGAAATCTAAGTACTGACAAACAGGCAAGGTACCCTGTTTGAAAGTGAGGCACGCTGGCTTAAGGATAAGACTAGATCTGTGGCACTCTTCAAGTTGGCCCTGAAAACGAACTCATTTTGTTATGAGTGGCAAGGTACTCAAGCAGAACTGTAAAATAGGTATAATACATAATATGCAGTGACCAACTTCTCAGAGAGCTATTGTGAAGATCAATTGGATAACATTGGCAAAGCACTTGGGAAATGAAAAAGTGCTAAGAATTCCTATTAAGTGTAATAAGCCTGGAGTTTTCTTCTTAAACAGTAATGCAACACATGGAAATGTAAAGGTTTCCCCATCCCCCTAATTTCTGGAGAACAGAGCTGCACAGAGCTAAGCGATATATGTAAAAGGATAAAACTGTGGTCCAAAACCAACAGTTGTAATTAATGAAATAAAAACTTTAAGTAACAGCATTGCCTGCTGTAGAATTCCCTTGCTGATGTGCTTATCATGCAGTGCATGGCAATGGAAAATATTATTAATCCACATGCACATAATTGAATTTGCCCTTTACCTAAATCTAAAATATACTGCGCCTATGTAAAACAGATAATGTTCAACATGAATCTCCTCTGAAATATGGACCCTGAAGGTGGCACAAAGCATGCACAAAGGAAATGTAACTAAACTACTTACAGTAAGTCATTTAGGGCTATAATATCAATTTCTTTTATTTTTTTCCCCGTTCTTTTGTGCTAGAGAAATGCCAAAAGTGCTGTACAATAATGAATGAACCAGAGAATTATGCTATGGTGTATAGTGTTCACACTATTTTTATTCCACCCAATAAATTTAAATGAAATATGCATTATCTGAATTGGTAGCTGCTATCTCAGCTGAAAACAAATATGTTCTCCTGTAATCTTCATGCTATATTACCCTGCTTCACTTCGTACTCATCACTGGTGTGCTCCCTTGCAATCAGAGCATCTAAGAAATGATCCTTCTTACCGTTTGCCTGAACCAGGTTAAGTGGCATCAATTCTAAATTCCTATTTGCATACACATGCAGGAATAGCTGTAGAAGCAGAGGAAGGTGAGGGCTGGCTCCTTCTATAAATATATTGCCTGGTCTCCCTGCTGCATGGAGCTGCAGAAGCAAACAGGCTAATGATACAGGAGGTTATACATCCCTCTGCTAGCTCTCTCTTGTCCAAGCTGAACCTTGGGCAGTTTTCATCTAGAGATATCCATAGGTTTCACAAGACTGGATGAAGAACCAAGTATCATTATGACTACATTGTAGCCTTTACTTAGGACTGGGCAATAACAGGCTTCTATACATGCTGCTCCAACACGCTGTAATCACAGAGCATCAGAGCAGACTCAGTTAATTGAGTCAGCTGAAGCGTAGTAATTACCACACCCCAGCAGGCTCGAGAGGCATCCTTGCACTGGAAAATGGTGGTGGGGCACTTTAAAATAAAGCTTGTTTGTCAAACTTTAGTTCACCATTTTTCAGTGCAGGGATGCTGGTACACATGATGCTCCAGGTGCTTTTAATTAGTGCAGTTCTCAGAGCTGCGCTAATTAAAGTACCCTTCCCCCACCAGCACCGCCTCCTGAAGCATGTCTATAAGTGCCCTATCAAACAATTTCTATCAAATATTTCTATCAAACAATTTTTCTATTGAAAAATGCAGATTCATTAAACATCTTACTTGAGCAGTTGCGGCATTTTTCACAGAATTTTTGAGGGAGGAAAGTCATGTAGACTTGTGATTTGCTTCAAAAGATTTTAAATGTTCTGTTTGGCTAATGCTCACATGGATCATTTTTGAATGGAAAAATGGTACATTTCCTCTTCATCCTTTTAATTCACTTAAATTACATTGTCTTTAATTCATGTGAATACACTGCCTTTGAATTACAATATAAATATATTTATATATTTTATCATATGTACATATCCTATTACGTGTGATACTGAGATCAAATAGAGTATACATTACATTTCCATTATGCCAGATATAATGCTTTTCGGAAGGTTCATTCCATGGAAAATTTTGAAATCTTGTTCAGCTTCGAAACGACAACTTTCCAATTATTGCATTTCCCAAAAAAGAGATATTTTGTTTTATGACAGCTCTGCTTGCAATGTTTTATCCTCTTCCACAATGACTGAACATAGGTCATAAAACTAGGGCTAAAGTAAAGAAGACTTCTGAATCTTAAGGTTTCTCATTACAATGTTCTGTGGTCCAGTAAACTGGAAAGATCCAAACTTTTCTAAGTGCATCTTACTTACCAAACCGGTGTATTGTGATGACAAATCAGCTTAGCATTATCAGTGGTAGCATCATTAATAAAGAGCCTTGGATAAGGGCATACTTTTGTGCACAAAAATGGCCCATTTTTTTCTGGAGGAAACCTCTATTAAGATGTTCATCTATAAAGGAACATTATCTTGCACTAATAGTGTAAACTGGAGAACTCTAGATCTAATCCTAACCCTGTCACTACCTTGCTTTTTCATCACCAGAAAATGCAATGTTCTTCCCATCCATGAAGACCTAACGTGCTTCTCTGGAATGAGCACATGAAAGGTGTTGCAGAGCTATTTATAAGTGATTGGTAACCATGGTGAAACTCAATTATCACTGTGCTGAATAAGATATTCAAACTCCATGGTGCAAAAGAGGTAGACCTCAGATCCTATTTCTCTGCTCTGCTCACTTGGGACACTTTACACGTGCTCTGGAGGTGGGTTTTGTATCAGTGTCCCCACACTTCAATATGGCAGCAGGAGGGAGCTTTGAACTAAAGCTTATTCTATGAGCTTTAATTCAACCACCCTCACCACCATTTTGAAGGTTGGGGATACTGATACACGAGACGTAGAGGCTGGTTGGAGCACGATAATTGCAATATTCCAGCAGCCTCGATTAATCAATCAATCAATCAAGTCTGCTCCAATGCACTATAAGTACAATGCATTGGAGCAGCCTCACAAGACATCTGCAGGCACCCTTGAAGTACAAAAAAAATAGATTTATAATAAACATGGAAACACTTTCTCTCCACTCAGTAGCAAAAAGTGACCCAGCTATACCTGGGGCAGTACATCATGGATCAGAGGTATAGAAATGAAGGGAGGTATCCTGATTTGTACCAGCTAAAGATACGGCCTAAAGTAAAGGTCTTACTCTTGGTTGTGGGGGAAAAATGGACTTCTAGCTAAGTTTGTGTAATTAGGGTCCAAAGTAAATGACCTTTGTGCTCTTACCTAGTGCTTTGCAATGTGTGCTGTAAAGGCTCTGCCAAAGAAAAATGTCATTTGTGGTCTATTTGGGGGTTATTTTTGATAATGCTGCACACTCAGAAATGGATGCATCGGTGTTTTCCAAGGAGATGACACAACAGACAGCGCTTCGTCACAGATCCACTCTGATAAAAGGAGAACAATTTAGACATCCTTGATTGCCATAGTCATGGATTTGATAATATGAGCTGAATAGAAGAAAATAAATGAGTTGCAGGGCAAAACAAGGGACATAAACAATGAAGGTTTGTATTGGCCTCTCTGTCTGCCATAACTTAAATCTTTAATAGTGCCCATTCATCTAAAAAAGCACTTTCCCTAAAGTTTACCACAGATATACGACTATTGCATTACTTTAAAATCATCATGACGGATCCTTAAAAAGAATAATGGATGTGTTAGCCAACTGCATACCTACAACTTGCTGGAAATTAGAGTTGAGGGGAGGTGGAGGAAGTCTTCCCATTCTCTGAGCCGCTTCCCCAGAGACTTTTAAAAGCAATATGTACATAAACTTAATTACACTTCTCTTCTTTCCTTTCCTTTCAACATCACTTAAACACCAGGACAGGGTAAGTATGAACTACAGACTTCTCAACTTCCTCTGTTGGCTTAGGACCTGAGTTTGCAGTAGTCTCCATACACTTGAAGTATCCCTAATAATCACTGCAGATTACCCAATGCTAGTTTTGAAATGGAGATCTCTTTCCAAGCGTGTTCATTGCTTACCCTCTGCATGGAGAGTGAATTCAACTCTTACTCTGCTGCAAACACTAAACATTTACCTGAGGCATTAAAAGAGATAAATTGAAATCATATTTTACTTTTCACTTACAAAACTTTGTCTTTTGGACTGAGGAGATTGCTGATTTTCCATGGCTTAATAAAGACATTCGACTGTGCCCTGCCATGAAGAAGAAGAAACACTTTGCCCAGTTGATTAGGAGGTGGAGCACAGTTTTAGACATGTCTAAATACAATTAAAATATCTTGTACAGTGTATTGTTATTATCATTATTAGCATTGTTATTCATTTGTATTATAAATACTGATGTTTTGACTTTTAATGTATCTAAAATGCACGTTTGTATCTGGTGACAGTATGACTAGAGACACTCTGAATGACCGTATTACTTGTAGCTGAGCTAAAAGCAACATCAAGAGTTACCATTATTCCCATGGAGATCACATTTCTTTCACCCAGCAGGGCAAGTAAGTAAGTAGAAAAGTACCTGGCTGTTTAACTTGGTATATCTTGTAAATGATATGATTCAAAAGGTAAAAGAAGTCTTGGGTGTTTGACTGCTTATAAGTGTACAAGTAAAAAGGCTCATTTTCTTGCCCCAAATTCTTATTTTAACTATTGTCCCCTTGCCTTGTCTCTCTGACTACAACTGACTCTGACTGTATTTAAACCACACATCAGTGAACTAAAAAAAAAACATACAGCAAGACGGAACAAACCACTATATGTGAAATCAGGAAAAGCACAAGCATGACTGAAAGCCACTTTAAGGAATCCCAAAATACAGGTCACCAATGAGGAAAGGGACCAGGGGAGTGAGTTAAAAGGATATTTAAACCAGTCTCTCACTATCTGTCCACCTCTTAGAGTGGACTGGCTATGAACAAAGGGTCAATGAGATTTCTTTGAGCTGGTCATGTTTTCTGGCAGCTGATTTAGTGAGAGTCACAGCCACATCTGTTTCAGGGTTTAAATGAAAATATCCTGGAGTTTTCCTTTAAAAGAAAAAGTGTATGCCCCCTCTGTCCGCTACCCTCAACAAAGAAAATCCAAAGAAAATAACTTTGCTCTTCTGGCTGAGATCATAAATATTTTCCAGCTTCTCCCAGAAGCAACCACCTCTGCCAGCATCCCTTTCTCTGTCACCAAGGACCCCTTTCAAATGCTCTCAGCTGGGAGTCCTCCAGGGACCTGATTCCCAGCAGCTGCAGCTCATTTGTAAGCAGGCCTAGCAAAGCTGATCCCTTCTTGACCCTTAAGGGGTCTCCACAGCCTGTTACAGTCATAAGGAAGGGTCTGTGCTTAGTCACAGGTAACATAATACAGCTGCTTTATTGGAAAAGTGAAACAAATACAAGGTTATTCAAATCTATTTAAATGTCAGAAATGGCTGTGTAAAACTGACATGGGCAAAAGTAAGTTGTTGCTGCTTGTTACTTCTGATACCTCTATGAAGGCAAGACCATTCAGAGAGAGCAAAATGGATCGTTTTTTGTTCTCTACTGTTAACAGTGGGCATGTCTACACGTGCATTTATGCCAGCTCAAAGTTACTGTGCAGTAAATGAGAATAAACTGGCGTCTACACGTGCACATAACCTGGGGCTAAATTTAATCCCAGGTCAGAGAAGCCTGTCATGTGCCTCTGTGGCCACTTGGGGGAGCTCATGGCTGCCAGCCCTTGAGATTAATTTCAGTCCTAAATTTAATCCCGGTGGGTGAGGTAGTCAGCCAGGAGTTTGAGTCAGCTGGGCTCAGGCTGGCAGTCTGGCCCCCTAGTGGCTGGGATGACCCAGCAGGGAGGCCCCCTAGGTTACTCTGCAGTAACGCATTTACATATGCATTACTGCACAGTAACTAATTGGGGGTAAAATTTGATACCTGTACAGTTCAAGTACCAAACTTATGCTCAAGTCAGTACACCTATTGTACATAGTAATTTAACGTACAGCAGACACAGTAGATGCTTGCCTGTACTGTGCAGTAATGTTGGTAACTGCACAGTAAATGTGCTCATGTATACACACCCACTAATCTTTACTAAATTTTAATCAGCTAAAAGCAATGGTCTTCCACTTTGGAAGTCATTTGGCTTGGAAGTCATTACTAAGGATGCTGGTCAAAAAGAGCCAGTTGTTTAACACATTTCTTATCTTCAAAGCTATGGTGGTTCCTGGTTTGCAAAATTGAGAGTCACGTTCAGATTGTCCCATGTTTTGAAGAAAGGGTGACCAATCTGTGGCACTGGTGTCACTAGTGGCGTGGGAGTCCTCCATGTGTGGCAATGCAGCAGGCTGGGAAGGGGACAGGCAACGCAGTGGCAGAGAGCACAGGGGACAGAAAGGAGGGCAGCAGCTTGCTCAGGGAGCAGAGGGTAGGGATCAGAAAAATGAGAAGCAAATTGGGTCAGGAAAAGGAACCAGAGTGGCATTTTAGGAAGGCGAGGGACTAATTTGTGGCACATCTTCCAAAAAGGTTGGTCTCCACTGCTTTAAAGCCACATAAGGGCAACAAAAGAAAGGAACACAATCATCTGAAAAAGAGTTAGATATATTATTTGGGGGAGAAATTATGGGTTGAGAACTGAATGGGTTAGGTGGGCTGTAAGATGTGTGTGTGTCTCACAGCCTTTCTTTGTTAGATTAGAATAGAGTTAATTGTACGAAATGGGATTTCTGAATATGTCAACATCTAACATTTGTATGCTCAAAGAAGCTGGGAAGCATGAAAACCTTCTTACAATCATCACACTTAAAATAAATTCATAGTCTGCTGCTGTATCAAAAACGCCTTTGCCATGCAGATTACAAAAACTCTGGAATTTAAAGTGTTTTGATACGGGCATATAATTACACATGTTAAGCATGTACATTTCCACATGCAACACTTAATTCCATGCTGGGATCATAATTTCCTGGTGGTTAATTATCCCGTAACATACTGAGCAGAGTGTTGAAATTTAGTCCATTCTGGCTGTAATGAAATGAGATAGATAAAAGCAACCGTCTTTTCATCCTTTTGATGACAGAGATACATACAGAAGTTGCAGGGTGCTTGAAAAGAACTGCCTTTTCATGTTCACTGTGCATTACATTAACATCCCTTAGTTTTAACCCTCTTGTAGCCCCAATGGCCTTTTTGTAACGATTAAACGCGTAATTGAAACTCCAAACAGTTTCTATGTTTGTATTAAATACAAACTGAACCAACCCGTACAATGGCTTAAATTGTGCCTGGCATTAAACTAACACATTTCGGCTAATGTGTTTGGCCTACTGCCACTCTCTCTACTTGGAGAGATTAACAAAAACAAAAGGGCTTTCAGCAGAGGATTTTTTGAATGTTTGCAAATAAAAGAGTTCCACTGAAAACTACGGCCCCAGATACTACATTTGTGCATCTTTTCTCCTGTTCCTCTGCCATTATTTTGCCCGCTCGCTTAGCTTGGTGAGATCTTTCGGCAGCTCCTCTGTCAGCTGAGGATGCGACTGCCAGAATAATTTGGTATCATTTGCAAAACTTGAAGATTTTTCTGTGGGCCCCATTTCCAGATCATTGATGAAACTGCTGAACAAAATGGGGCCCAGCACAGATCCCTGTGGGGCTTTACTTTTTACCTCTCTCCATCCTGAAAACTGACCAAAGGTACCTTTTGTTTCCTACCTTTTAATTGGTTTTCACTCAATGGAAAAACCTTCCCTCTAATCCTATGGAAATGCAGATTTTTTCATCTTTTGGTGAGGTGTCTTGTCCAAAGCTTTTTGAAAGGTCAAATATATTATATCAGCTGGGTCCCCCTTGTCCATATTCTTATTCACACCTTCAGTGAACTCCAGCAGATCGGTTAGGTAGGATTTACCTTTACAAAAACCAGGCAGACTCTTCTCCCGAAGTCCCTGAATCAGTGTTTTGAAAAGGATGCCTAAAATAGCATTACCAATTGCAGACTCACCTCACAAACCACAGCCTTAAATTATGTGTCCAGGAGGACCCTTTATCCCCAGAGAGTAAAGGTAGGATCTCAGCAATACCTATGTAGCTATGGTAGTGATTCGCAAGCTTTTCAGACTCAAGGAACCACTTGTTAAATACAAGACACCCTGTAGAAAATACCAGTTCTTAGTTTTCACTCATTTTTTACTAGGGAAAAATAATAGTTTTTTTTTTTTTTTCTATTGTAAAAAACTCAGAAAGACCAAAACAGGTCAGAATGCATTCAACACTATGAATTCCAATTTGAAATCTCTGTCCTTATCCACAGGAGCAAGGATGTTTATTTCCCCGGGGACAAAAAACACTGGCACACCTTGGGCGGCTGCTAACTGTCCACAGGGGACGTCTGTGCCATGCATCACCTGGTATGTGGCAGGTTACCCCCCGGTCGGGTACTGTACTTGTCCCAGCAGTCTTACCTTGGGCCCTGCGGGCCATGGGGAGCTATAGCCATGATGGTCCTGCAGCTGGGAGCCTGGCTGGCAGCTGGAGTGTCGCTCCAGCAGCCCACCTCTGCTTTTGGTTGGTAGCCACTGCCGCCATGTATTCCACCCTACTTTTTTAAGGCACAGGTTATTTTGACCCTGGGATATCCTGGGATCAAAACCCTGTCCAACTCCCACTCCCCACCCGATGCTGCAAGCTGGCAGTGCAGAGAACACCTGCATGTGTGGTGTGTGGCCCTGTAGATGGGGTTGGGGCACCATATATCACACATCCACATACATCTGGATGAGGCTTCTGGGGTTATCTTGTGAATCATGCCTACAAACCTAACAATGTTAACATTATGTTGCCCTTTGTGGGACCTTTGGAAAGGTGTCATGGCCCTGTCAGGTGCAGTGGTACCCAGGTTGAGAATCAGTGAGTTAGGCAATTCTTAGTCTCAGTCCATCTCTATGAAGGTATGTGGACAGGATGCCTTGGAAGAACATAGAAATTCTACTCATGAGCATAATAAATTGCACTTTTCCCTTTTATGACCCTCCAAGACCCTGCTAGCTTGGGACACTGAAGTTTCATCCTCTCCAAGACCAAATACCCTTCTGATGAAATGACTATTATATCTAGGTTTCATAGAATCATAGAAAACAAGGGTTGGAAGGGACCCCAGGAGGTCGCATCTAGTCCAACCCCCTTCCCAAAGCAGGACCGTCCCCAACTACATCATCCCAGACAAATCTTTGTCTAGTTAAGTCTTGAAAACCTCCAAGGATGGACTTCCACCACCTCCCTGAGTAACCTGGTCCAGTGTTTTACTACCCTCCTAGTAAAAAAATTCATCCTAATATCTAACCTAAACTTCCCTTGCTACAACGTGAGCCCATTGCTCCTTGTTCTGTCATCTGCTCCCACTGAGAACAGTCCAGCTCCAGCCTCTTCTGAAACTCCATTCAGGTAGTTGAAGGCTGCTATTAAATCCCCTCTCAGTCTTCTCCTATGTAAACTAAATAAGCCCAGTTCCATAGAAGTCATATGCCCTGGTTCCTTATCATTTTTGTTGCCCTCCACTGGACTTTCTCCAATTTTTCCACAGCTTTTCTGTAGTGTGTGTGTGGAAGATGGGGTGCAGGGCAAAACTGAATGCAGTACTCCAGATGTGGCCTCACCAGTGCTGAATAGAGGGAAATAATCATCTCCCTTGACATACTGGTCGCATACCTACCAGTATGCCATTAGCCTTCTTGGCAACAAGGGCGTACTTCCAGCTCATATTCAGCTTATTCTTCACTGTAACCCCCAGGTCCTTGTCTACAGAGCTGCTTCCCAGCCAGTTAGCCCCAAGCCTGTACCAGTGCATAGGGTTGTTCTGTCCTAAGTGCAGGACTTTGCATTTGTCCTTGTTGAACCTCATGAGATTTCATTTGACCCAATCCTTCAGTTTGTCTAGGTCACTCTGATATCTCTACCCTCCACTGTATCTGCTATTCTGCCTCACTCAGCTTGGTGTCATCTGCAAACTTGCTGAGGGTATACTCTGTCATCCTCCTGGTTATTGATGAAGACATGAAACAAAACCAGCCCCAGGACCATCCCCTGGGGCACTCCACTTGATACCGGC
This sequence comes from Caiman crocodilus, assembly GCA_030014935.1. NCBI lineage: Eukaryota > Metazoa > Chordata > Crocodylia > Alligatoridae > Caiman > Caiman crocodilus. Next base: position 58,399,389 of record JAGPOW010002514.1, on the reverse strand, counting down.
TGCCGACTAGACATCAAGCCATTGATTACTACCTCTGAGCCCAGTGCTTCAGCCAGTTTTCTATCCACGTTACAGTTCATTCATCCAGCCTGTACTTCCTTAGCTTGCCTGTGAGAACGTTGTTGGAGACTGTAAAAAACGCCTTACTAAAATCAAGGTATACCATGTCCACCAGTCTCCCTGACCTATGGAGCCAGTCATCTCATCAGAGAAGGTGATCAGGTTGGTCAAGCATGACTTATCCCTGATTAATCCATGCTGACTATTCCTAATCATCTTTTTCTCCTCCAAGTACTTAGATATGGATTCCTTGAGGATCTGCTCCATGCCCTTTTCCAATCATCTGGGACCTGTCCTGGTGACCGTGAGTTTTCAAAGGTGATGGCCAGTAGCTCTGCAATCACATCTATCTCTGAATACCCTATGGGCTTATTTACACTGTCAAAGGACTGAGCTAGGGAGTGAAATGGGACATTCCTGCTCTATGAACAGTACTAATGAAAGGATATAACGTAAGTTCCCACAGTGTAGTGTTGGGCACATGCTAGTAAGTTATCCCTCTTAAGCATACTTATTGGTACAGAGCCCAAGGTCACACAAAGGATAGCTACACTACATCTTCTGTGGTACAACAGGCTTAGAGCACGCATGTTATGCTTCATCACAGTGCTTCCAAGCACAATCCTTTAATGGAGGAGATATGCTTGGCATGATCTGGACAGCACAGACAGTCTTTTGTTTCTGTGAACGTTTTTTGAAAATTTGGACAAAACATCCAAAACAGAGAAAGAACAACGATGCTTGTTATTTGCGACCATTTGCCTTAAAGTTGAGTTATTTATGGGGCGCGTCTACACATGACGCTACATTGCTGTAGTGATGTGCTACAGCAATGTGGCATCCAATGATGTCTACGCATGACCAGCAGCTACTTTGCTATGCTGGCAAAGTGTGCCGCTACAGCAAAGTAGCTGTTAAACATAACCATGTGCCACATGTATGGTACAGTACAGGTGATTACGGTTCCATGCTTTAATACTCCCAAAACAAAGTACTAAAGCATGGCCTAGTAACAACATCACCATAGAGCAACATGTCCGTGGTGGCCTAAAGTTCCCTAAAGAAGTATTAGTTGCATTATGTCACAAACCTAATTGTTGAATTTGGTGCTGTTTTCCTCTGCTCTCTGAAATGGGCCTGGCTGAAACTACATTTAAATAATGTTAAGTACAGTTCTTGGTATCTTCAATTTTTTTTATAATTATTGTAACTTTTAACCACAAAAAAGATCAGGGTCATATGGGACCACCCCCTGGAACACAGTGAAAGGCTCAAAGAATGAAACTCCAAAAGAGTTTTTAATCTATAAAGACAAAACGTGAGGGAGGAAAACACGAATATAAAAAGATGACTAATATTACACAGGAGATCACTGGCAACAGAACCAAGGCGTCCAAGCTGAAGTCAGTGTCAATCCACTTTCTCTTTAAACAAAATCTTCCAAGACATAAGCTAAGCTGATCAGAAATCTAAGCCCAAATGAAACCTTCCTTGTCATACCCATTTTTAAAAGGTGAGATGGTCATGATTTAAATGTTTGCAATTCTTGCTGATGTCCTTTTTCAACTGTATTACTTACAGGAACACTTGAAGCCAATATATTGATCTTAGTTCCCTGACATCATTGGAAGATTAGGTACCTAGATGCTAAACACATCAAACATCCCTAACTAATAGTGTGGGGAGAGGGTGATTAGATACAAGGGGTATGCAGAGAAGAGAGGGCAGAAGGGAGATAGTATAGACTATGGTGATAAAGTAACAGATATGATGCTATGCATCTTCAGCTGGAGTAGAGGTGGTTACTTTTCCTTACATTTGTGTCAGATACGTTATGTATTTAGTAAGCCTAATTACATCTCAACATTTTTTTGACTTGCTATTTAGATTGAAATATACAGAATGAATTTCACTTAACAGCAGATTTTTGTACTTAATTCCAAAAGGTTTTCAAGATTAGCTTGCAGATAAATAAGAAACTCCACGCTGTAGCACATCCAGGGTATGTGATAATTCAATAATATCCTTGAGTGAAATTATGCCATTACATGTAAAAACATCTACAGTAACTGTACTCTGATAATTACATTTCTTTTCCCATAATTTGAATCCATTTATACTTTTTTTTTACCCATTAGTTGCCTGTGTACTCTTAGTATCTATGGTAACCTATACAAAGAAAGAAATACGAACCAACATATTACTGCACTTAGGTATTATTGCAGGTGCACTAGTAACAGCTACAGTTAAGTTTCCATGGGCATTTCCATTATAGCTCCATGTACTCACCTGCTCATAACTTTGTGAACCTTCCAGGCTTCAGGCTGAAATGTTATTGACTTGGCACTGACCTTGACACTTTTTTAAAGCTGAATGCAATAAAACAAGACTCTGAACTCACTTGCAAAACCTAGGCATCTCTTGAAGACTTAACACATTGAAAATATGGAAGTAGTTGGGATGGAAGACATGCTTACAGATGGTGCAAAATACTTGCAATAACTCATACTAATGGACTGCAGCACCCATGCAGAGACATTATGCTTCAAACCAACCATAGAGCTTCAAAACAAAAAGAGAACATTGATTTGTTAGACCTTTGCAATAACCCAGACCTGAGAAAAGTAAAGGCATTAACATAACTCTTGAAACAGGTAGGTAAGACTGACATTTTACTCTCAGAAAAGAGTATTTGTATGCCATAGTATGACAGGGAGATCAAAAACTCTGTCTAAAATAAAGAACTCCCCACTATATGAGGGTCTAACATATATGGTCCCTAAAATGATGTGTATAAGGCAACATTGCAATCCTGTATTAGATTCCTGTGTGCTATAGCCAAGTAATCTGTAATGAAAAGACAGCAATGCTAGCCTTTCACAAAGAAGTGGCTATCATGCTTTACAAGAAAGAAACCGGCAAAAGTTTAAAAGTCAGTTGCTGTAAAAGGTGAACTACATTTTCACGGACAGTTCTTAGGTACAAGCTCTTTCGTCTTCTCCTTCATCTTCTCATGCTGATTTCATTCCCATTCCTGAAAAAAGGGGCCCTAGCATCTTAATATACCATATGAGGAGCTCCATTTGTGTCCCAGACCTAAATAGAAGCTGCTTCTTCTGAAAGGAAAGTACAGTGTGGGGTCTTTGCATGGGAACATCTTTTAAGGAAGACCCTGGAGCACCAGGGGGACCATGGAAACATTTATAACTGGATAATTATAGAAAATTAGGGTTGCAAGGGACCTCAGGAGGTCATCTAGTCCAACCCCCCGCTCAAAGCAAGACCAGCCCAAAGTACACTATTCCCACCAAGGCTCTCTCTAGCTAGGTCTTCAAAACCTCCAAGGATGAAGGTTTCACAAGCTCTCTGGGGAGGCTGTGCCAGTGCTTTACTACCCTCCTAGTCAGAAAGTTTTGTTTTCTAATATCTAATCTAAACTTCCCCGGCTGCAACTTGAGACGACCATTGCTCCTTGTTCTGTCACTTTCCACCACTTAGGACAGTTTGGCTTCGTCCTCTTTGTGAGTATTCTTCATGTAGTGCAAGGTTGATACTAAATCCCCCCTCAGTTTTCTCATCTACAGACTAAATAACCCAGTTCCCTCACCCTCTTCTCAGAAGTCACGTGCCCCAGCCCCCTCACCATTTTTGTTACCCTCTACTGGATTCTTTCCAATTTGTCCACATCCTTTCTGTAGGGAGTGAGGGGAGGAGGGAGGAGTGGAGTGTGCAAAACCAGGACACGGTATCCCAATGTGGTCTTACCAGTGCTGAATAGAGTGGAAGAACCACTTCCACCCATCTTTTGGCAATGCTTCTACTAATGCAGCCCAGTATGTCATTAGCCTTCTTCGCAACAATGGCACTGTTCAGCCTTGAACTTTTGACTCACGTTCAGCTTATTGTCCACTGTAAGACCACATCCTTGTCTGCAGAGCTGCTGCTTAGCCTCTACGAGTACATGGGACTGATCCTTCCTACCTGCAGAACTTTGTACTTGTCCTTCCTGAACCTCATGAGATTAGTTTGGTCCAGTCCTCCAATTTTTCAAGGCCTTTATAAATCCTAGCCCTACCCCACAGCATATCTACTACTGACCCCATCTTGGTGCCTTTCCCAACTTCTCCGAGGGAATACTCCACCTCATCTTCCAAGTTGTTGATATTTAACAAAACCAGCTGCAGGACCAACCCCTGGGGCACACCACTTGACACTGGTTACCAACTACACATCAAGCCATTGATTGCTACCCTCCAAGCCCAATGATCCACCCCGTTTTTTTATCCACCTTACAGTTCATCCATCCAACCCATACTTCTTTAGGTTGCTAGTAAGTATGTTGTGGAAGACCCTATCAAAAGCCTTGGTAAAATCAAAGTATATCGCCTCCATTGTTCTCCCCACATCCACAGAGCCAATCATCTTGTTTTAGGGGGTAATCAGGTTGGTCAGGAATGATGTGGCCTTTGGTGAATCCGTGCCAGCTGTTCCTAATCAGCATGCCCTCCTCCAAGTGCTTTGATAAAGATTCTTTGAGGACCTGCTCCATGATTTTTCCTGCACTGAGGTGAGGCTGACTGGTCTGTAGTTCCCTGAATCCTTCTTCTCTTTCTTAAAAGCAGTCACTATATTTGCCCTTTTCCAACCATCTAGGACCTTTCCCAATCACCACAAGTTTTCAAAGATAATGGCCAGTGGCTTTGAAATCATATCACCCAACTCTTTCAGTATCCTCAGGTGCACTGCATCTGTCCCCATGGATTTATGCACATCCAGCTTTTCTAAATACTTCTTAACCTGTTCTTTCACCACTATTGGCTGCTCACTTCCCCCCAAAATTGTGCTGTTAGGTGCAGTAGTCCAGGAGATTACCTTTCCTGTGAAAACTGAGGTTAAGGAGGTTTATTTTTTTCCCCATCAACTTCTTGATTTTAGCTGCTTTAAAAAGAAAGGGATAGCAGAGGGGAGCTGTCTCAAAAAGAGGGCACTGGGCTCACATGGAAGTTCAGGGACTTACTGTGTGTAGCCCTGATCTGGTGATTACTATAATACAAACATATTTCTGGGAATATTCAGGTTCATAGATCATCCCCGTGGCTCCTTTCTTAACAGGACAAATTCACAATATGTGACAAAAAGAATTGGTGGCAAACTCTGCAACAGGACGCTCAGAGGATTTTAGCTTCCCTTACTTGGGCTTTAATATGAGAGACTACAACAGGACGTGAACCCTGGAATTCACATTTATACATGCCAGTCACCCCCATGGGATGCTGCTTCAGGAGTTTTGAAATGCTGCCCTCAAATGGAATGATTAATGTAATAACATTCAAATATTAATGTTTGCTCTTGACGATATATAGCGGTTAGGTTTGGTTTTGTTTTTTAAACAAGTACATTTTTAAACCAAATTTTGTATTGGTAGGATGATCCAGGTAACAAGATGTATGAAAAGGGGGCAGTGCAAATGCTGTAGGTTTGATCATTCAATTGAAGGAACTCAGGGAGGGTGTGTGGGAAACATGCTGAAGCATGGAAAAAATGAATTAATCCAGATTTTTCTATCCTGCAAAGACAATCAGGAAGGCAGAACCTTTGCAACTGTAGAAAAACCTCTTCAATTCATTTATATTAGAAATTGGTCAACTTCTTTTTTTTTTCTTTTCTAAGCCAAGCTTCCAATTACATTCTCTAGAAAATTAGCTCAGCAGGATCACAACCTCCAAAATGCTGTGATCTAAAATCAGAAACGCATCTGGGATGCTTTTATAATGACAGAGCTGAGGACTACGGAATACCTGGCAATAGCTGCGATATGAAAATAATCAGGCTTCAATCAGTGAGAATGATTCCACAGCAGGCTTCTATTATTCAATAGTGAATGTTTTGAATAACATTTTTATTGGTGCAGAAAAAAAAGGAATTAAGCAATAAATAGCTTGTCAGAAACCCTGTAGCATATTTGATTAGGGTTACATTATTACAAATATACACTAGAGACAGAGAATAATCTTTGGGAATTTCTCATGCAAGGCCAGAGCACATTGCATTCCCTGATTGATTTTCCATGTTTGTATATCTATGCACTGTAATATAGAATGAATAATTTATGAAAAATACATACATGAAATGCTGACCTGCAAGTTCAATGCATCCGTAAATATCAACAGTTTCATCACCACAAACTCATGACCCCATCTTGCTCCACTAGAAACCAAAGAATTTTGCTACCAGGACTTGTAAGCAGCCCAGCAGAAATAGGAATAAGGTCAATGGGTGTAGGACTGAACGTTTACGGCATTACTCA
>JAGPOW010002514.1:58381472-58392570 GCA_030014935.1 Caiman crocodilus | reverse complement strand
CGCCTTTCTCAAAGAAGTAGTTTTAAAATAATGCTAAACCACCTAAACCCTACTGGGAAGATAAGAGAGGAATTAAGGTCCTATTTTGTTTTTAGAAGTCAAAGACCTACCAGCCACTCATCCAAAGCATATGCATCTCATCTTAGGATGCTGATCCTGTTCGGCCTGGGGAGAATAACAGCTCTCCCATTTTTTCCCATTTGGTTCACACCCATTGGCTATAGTTTACCCATTGGCAAGATGTCTGTCTGAACCAGTATGATGAACTGGCAGCAGCACTGATTTCTATGTAAGGCACCGCATGCCCTCATGGCTAGGGAACCTGCTCAGGAAGTGGCACACCTGGGTTCTTTGTCCATCTTGCACTTTGACTCTCGGTCCATAAATCCTAAGAAGGCGGGCTAGGACATGGACTAGGCAGGGCTTGAATGCAGTCTCTCTCTCTTCCCAGTGGGCAGCAAACAGTAAAATATTCATGGAGTCAACGAGACAGCAAGTAAAAGGGAGTGCGAGTCTTTGTCCTAGTGAGATGGACAATTTTGCTTGGTCTGAGAAGTACCTTGAAATGTGTCTTATGTTTCACAATGGCATTGGAAATACATGTATCGATATGCCTCTTATTTCCTAGCAAGGACTTGAATCAGAAAACAAAGTACAAAATATAAAAGCTTCCTTGCTCCAAAACATTATTGAAAATCAGATTCCAATCTCATCTCTACTAATGAAAACGGTGGCTATTCTGGGGTGTTACTGATACAAAAAAAAAAATCCTCATTATTTTTCAAGGAGTAATACGTTGAAAATAAACCTTTAAAATTGTGCTCAAGCTACATAGGATTTTACTGAGAATCATCTCAGAAAGAAAACAGCCCTTCATATTGGAGCAGCATCAGCACCTGCATACTAGCCCAAAACACCTTTTTTTGTTCCACGATGTCTCATGTCAGCTGTAACTTCTGTGCTGAAAAACTTTATGGAAAAGGTAATATAATGATGTAGATGAAATAGGTCCAAATTCTCACCCCCATAACGCTGACTGAAAACATCCTGCTTCATACATATCCCCAATGCTGCTTCTGTTGTAAGGTGCTATTCACTCTGGCCGGGATACAGCCATGTATACTGCTGGAGCTAATTGTTGAATGAGGTACTGTTCTATTGATTGATCATAAAATGGATAACAAGATGGGCTAGTCACTATGATATCCTTAAAAATGCTATCAGATTTCTCCAATAATAATAATATATACACAACCTCATTGTTTTTTATGGACACCACTGCTGTCAGGATTCGGCACCACTGATGACAATTTCTTTTTATGTCATTAATTTCCAGGCAATAACAATTGTTTTCAAGTTGAGGGTGTTTGGACGCCACTCAGAAAAGCCATGTCCTGGAGCATATTATAACATTACACATTAGTATATCATTCTGTTCTTTATTCCAAGTGATGAGTTGCCTAAAGGAGGATAAATGGCTCATAAAGTTCTCAATGGTCTAAAAGCAGGACCATCTGTTGAAGTCATCAGTGGCTTGTTGGCTGAGTTTAGCATCTGGGAAGCCTTCAACTCATCAGCTCTTCCTAAATTAGTGAGGTATCTCTGAACTCAGTGAGAATTGCTATATACTAGATTCTCAGAGAGTTTTCGTAATGATGAGAGTCTTTCCGTTTTCTGTTGGCATCCATGTTCTAACTTGTCTCTCTACTTATTCAGTTCATTAGTTGTCTCTGTCTCTGACACTTCCCCCCAGATTGCTACATATCTATTTGTAAGAGTAATCTGGCAGGGGCTTCCTCTTCAATACTCAAGACTGACAATCTACTGAAGCCTTGTTTCTGTAGCTGCTGTTAAATTTTGCTGGTTGAAATCAGAAATGTGCTTCTGACTAACTTTGATTTATCTCCTTTCCACAAAGACAATGGGAGAGAGAGAGATGTATAATGGAAGCGTGGGTGCTGAGAAAGAGGGAAATCCTGCTGTTTGGGAAGATACACTAGGTGCATTCTACTTAGAATCATCAAAAAATAGGCTTGGAAGGGACCTCAGGAGGTCACATCTAATCCAACTCCCTGCTCAAAGCAGGACCAGCCCCAATTAGATAATCCCAGCCAAAAGCAAAATCTATGTTGACTGTTCTTAATCACCTTCCTCTCCTTGGAGTCCTTAGAAATGGATTCCTTGAAGACCCACTCCATTATTTTTCCAGGGGCTGAGGTGGAGCTGACCGTTTTGTAGTTCCCTGAATCCTCCTTTGTCCCTTTCTTAAAGATGGGCACTATATTTGCCCATTTCCAATAATCTGGGACCATTTTCCAACCACCACAAGTTTTTAAAGATAATGGCCGTTGGCTCTGCAGTCACACTGGCCAACTCTCTCCTCACCTTTGGGCACATTGTGTATGGCCCCACGTACTTGTACATGTCCAGCATTCCTAAATAGCCCCTAATGTATTCTTTCACCACTTTTGCCTTGTCATCTCCTCCCTGAACTGTATTGCCTGGGAGTTGACCTTGCCTGTGAAGATCGAAATGCAAAGGAGGCATTGAATACTTCAACCTTTTCCGCATCATCTATCACTAGGTTGCCTCCTCCATTCCCATTCAGTAATGGACCCACACTTCCCCTGATCATTATCTTGTTGCTGACATACTTGTAAAAAAATCCTTCTTGTCATCTTTCACATCCCTTGCTAGCTACAACTCCAATTCTGCTTTGGCTTTCCTGACTTCACCTCTGCATGCCCAAACAATGCTCTTATATTCCTCCTTAGTCGTTTGCCCAAGTTTGCACTTCTTGTAAACGTCTTTTTGGCATTTTAGCTCACTGAAGAGTTCCATGCTAAACCAAGCTGGTCTTCTGTCCTACTTCCCAGTCTTCCTGCACATCTGGATGGCTTGTTCCTGTGCCCTCAGTAAAGTTTCTTTAAAGAACAGCCAACTTTCCTAGCCCACCAGGGGATTGTGCTAATGAGTTTCCTGAGTGAGTTGAAGTCTACTCTTATAAAGTCCAGGGTCCCTATTTTGCCTCTTTCCTTCCTTTCTTTCCTCAGGATCCTGAACTCATAGTTACTGCTGCCCAAGTTGACATCTACTGGTACATTCCCCACCAATTATTCCCTGGTTGTAAGCAACAGGTTAAGAAGAGCACAGCCCCTAGTTGAACTCTCCAGCACTTTCACAAGGAAGTTGTCTTCAACACTCTCCCAAATTCTTCCGGGATTGCATGTGCACTGCTGTGTTGCCCTTCCAGCAGATGCCAAGGTGGGTGAAGTCTCCCATGAGAATGAGGGACTATAATTGGAAAACTTGTGCTAGCTGTTTGAAGAAAGCCTCATCTACTACATCACCCTGGTTTAGCAGGCAACCATCACAACATCACCTTTGTTGCTCTCCTCTCTGGCCCCAACCCAGAAACTTGCAACAGGTCTGTCCCAAGTTTCATACCGAAGCTCTGATCTATCATATGGCTCTTTTACATAAAGAGAAGAGATTTAACATCAAAGAACTCCAAGACCAAGCTAGATATTGTGGGGGCTGAGAAACGCCGGCGGAATGGGGCTGCTGATAGAGTGGAATTAGTTGTACGAGAGACAGCAGTGGATGAAACAAAAACACTTTACTTACAAGCTGTATACACGAGGTATGCAGTGTAGGCACAATCCGTAGACAGACACAAATGAAAACCGTAGACAGGCACACCGATGTTCACACTCACGTGGGGTATGGGGTACGTCATGGAAACCATGATAGGGAGTCAATGGTGGTTGATCAGGCCCCTCCATGGCTCCGAAGTACACGTGGGGATCTCTCCCTACACGCATCCAAGCTCTCCTCCACTTTGGGCAGGTACCACCCAAACCTTTTGTATGGCCAGCGAGCCAATTGCTGACCGCCACATGTGCATAATTTACACTGAGCCAATCATAAGGATGCACTCGCTGGTGCAGCTGCAAACTTTTAGTAGGCTCTGATTTTGCACCAAGGACTCTTTCCTGCCTTACAGGGGAAATCCCTGCACCAGGGACCCGCAATGTGCTTAACACGCAGCTGTGCCAAGGCATCTCTTAACTGTTCTGCTCTGACAGATATGAGGCTCTTCAGCAGTACCTTACTGAGAGGCTCTCTGACCTATACGATGCCATCAAGGACATTGAGGCACATTAGAAGGAACTCAAGAATGTTATTCACAAGGCATGCACTGAATCAATTGGATATTCCACTTACTGCCACCAAGATTGTTTTGATGGGAATAATGAGGAAATCCTAGCACTTATCCATCAGAAGACAACCACATTCTGCAGTTGTAAAAATGAACCCTCCAACAAGCAAAAACAAAAGGCTTACCACTGGCATAAAGCTGTATATCAGGGAAGACTATAGGACACCAAAAATCAATGGTGGCAAGTGAAGGCCATGGAGATCCAGAGTTTCTCTGATTAACATAACATGAACAGTTTCTTTCAAGCAAAAAAAGGCATCCATGGGCCATGTTCCAATGGCCCAACCTCTTTGAGATACCTGGGGGACTTCACCCTCTCACAGATAATGTATCCATCAAACAATGCTTGAAGGAGCACTTCATGATTTTTCTCAACTGTGAATCTGAGGTCTCAGCTGCCACCATCAAGTCCACCCCTCAACACCCAGTAACAGAATATCTTGCTTAACCCCCCATCCCTTGAGGAAGTCTGGCATGCCATCACTCAGACCAAGAACAGTAAAGTGCCAGAACCAAATGGTATCCCCTCAGAGGTCTTCAAAGCTGGTAGAACATCACTAGTGCAAAAACTTCACCAACTTATCATCAATATTTGGGTTAATGAAGAAGCTCCACCTGACCTAAAGAATGCTAACATTGTAACCATATTCCAGAAAAGGAACAAGTCAGTGTGCGGGAAGTAGGGCTATGCAAAGCTTTGGGTGATGAATTGAATCGGAAGAGACTCAGCCCAATTCAGTGGCCAAATCTCTGAATCTGAATTGAATCAGGGGGACCAATTAAAAGGTCTGATAGAGCTTTGATGATTCGGGCAGTCCCTGGTGGCTTCAGCAGGGAGCTGCAGCTGACTCCAGCTGGTACGTACTAGGAGCGGAGAGGGGGCTGGGGGAGGGGACCGTGGGGGGGACCCCTGTCAGCCCCACCCAACCCCCTCCACTCCCCCAGACCCTAACCCAGAAACGTTCAATGGGTCTATCCCCAGTGTCATACTGAAGCTTGGAGCAATCATGTGGCCTTTTTACCTAAAGTGCAACTCCTCTTCCTCTTCTCTCCTGCCAGTGTAGGGGTGTGCAAAGTAGGCTGTATTCAATTTGGATTCAGATTTGGCCCAATTCAGGGGGCAGTGATTTGATTTGCTGATTCAGAAAACTGTCCCAATTTGATTTGGCTGAATCCAAATCTGAAGATTCAGTTCTGACTTGGAGAATCATTGATTCATCCATAGACAGCTTTATATGTTTTTTTCTACATACCTCAAGATACCAGGCATGGCTTATGAATGCTGAGATGGTAGGGAAGATGAGACATCTCCCAGGAGTATGCCCCCCACCCCCGTGTGCTCAGCAGTGGACCCAGAAGTGGACCAGAAATGCTTCTTGTCCACTTCTGGATCTGCCACTGAGCGTGTGGGGCACCCCCTGCCTCCCTGGCTTGGTGACTGGTCACGGGGGGGACCCCAGGTGCCCCCGCCCCAGACCCAGGAGGCATCAGTCACCCAGCCAGAAGTTAGGGGGGGGAATCTGCCACTGAGCGCACTGGGCACCCTCCGCATGCTCCAGTGGGATGCTCCATCTGTACCACCATCTCAGCATGCATGAGCTGTCTGGTACCTTGAGGTGTATAAATTATTAAACATATAAAGCTGTGTCTATGGCTGGATCATCAAATCTCTCTGAATCTCTCCAAACCAATTCAGAGGGTTCCGATTTTATTCAAAGAGATTAGTGGGTTCCTTGATTCAATTTGGATTTGGAGATTCAAACACCGAATCTCCTCCAGATCAAATCAGCAATTAAAACGTCACACAACCTTAGTACACTGCATTTTTTTGCTTCCATGGCAAAGTTGAATAGCACAAATATGTTGATGCCACTGGGACAGGCACAGCAAGATAAACTCAATGTCAGAGGGTCAAAAATGTAGCTGTGTAAAGACCTGAGACATTCTAATATTATTTGAGCTGTTTTTCAAGGAAATGTAGAAAGTTGTTGGATGACTTAAACAACTACAAATTGTGTAAATGACACTTATACATCTTAGCAGAGAAACAGAATTCCATCCTTAGGCTATCCATAGAGAGAAGTAGATGCTTCAGAATAGGATTCATTAAAAAAAAAAAAGCCAGCATACTACACAAGGAGAGGCTTGGGGGTCAGGCTAGATGATCTGTTCAGGTTCCTCCTGACCCTCGCTACTATGCAACTATGAGAGCTACCTGAACCAGGCAACAGGAAACTCTTCATGCATGTTATTTCTCTGTCCTTCTTGGGGATCAGGTGCCTCATTCTGGACTACAGAAGGTGGTTCGTTCCATTCCGAATCCACAATCGAGGTCTCTTTGTAAGAAATATTTGCTTAAACTCAGGCTTTGAAAAAGGGTCATAGGCCCTGGAGGAGGTAGTAGTCATGCTGTGTTCTTCTCACTGAATACCTCAGTGTTTACAGCACTTCTACGGGATGTGAAAGACCTGTCTTCAGACCCCTCTTTTGCTAGATGAGGCTTAAACACAAGTCTCAATTTCTAGAAGAGTGCCGGGAACACAAGGAAGCTCAATACAAGGAGACTGATGCTTCCTCCAGGAAAGTTTTGACACAAAGTGGTAATGTCCAACACAGATCAGTTAGGTGTACTCTGCACAACCCCATTACAATCAAGCCCCTCTGGTGAGACTGGTTGAAGGACACCCGGTTGTGGGTTCTGACACTCTTAGGTGTGCACTAGGCTGCCTTTCTACTTGATCCCATTACAGCGTGTGCGGTCATGTGCACATCTAGAATCAAATCTTTAGACTGAATATCATCAAGTGACGCTGTTCTGGAGTCTTCAGGGTTTGGAAGTAGCTGGGCGCACATTCCAGATTTAGGCATTACAGCAAGATATAAGTGGGATGTAGGTGCCTAAATCTTTTTATGTTACTCTTGGCTTTAATTTTTGTGATTCAATGACAACATTCTGTTTACTTCTCCATTGAATTCAAAGAGCTTTGGATCAAGCTCTGGAAAACAAAAGAAAGCCGTATGTCATCCTGAATCCAACACATTATTTTACTTATGAGAGTCAAAGCAAATGTCACTCAAGTTATGAATCATGTTGGAAGTCTTCCAATATGAAAACTGTAGCTGTAAAGAGGATGGCAAGCAGTGGTTTTCATGTCCACAGGGGGCAAGGCAAGATGTGATAAAAAAGGCTTAACATGTATAAAAGAGATCTGGGGTAGATATTAGGAGTTTTCTAAGTTTGATGGTCAGTAAGTACTGGAACAAATTGCCTACAGGGATGGTATCTGCTTCACTGGAAATCATTAAGTGCAGGTTAAATAAATATTTGTCTGGGATGCCATCAACAGGAATGATCACATTTCAAACACCCCTATTTTTTTTCAATTATACTCCGACTCCAGAATAACAACGTATTTAAAAATGTTAATTGATTTCAGATTGGAACAAAATTTGTGAGTTTTTCCTGCAATTTTGAAGAGTGCTTTTACCTTTGTCAGAAAAAGCAGATTTGGGGGATTTCATGTTACCCAAAGGCGAGAACAAGTAAATAACCTCAGCCTCAATTAGAGGATACATTTAGTTCTCCATCCCATTTCGAAATACGACCTGCCAGAGTAGGTAATGAATCACATGTGGATCTTCTTTTGCTTCTATAATACCTACAGTTTTTTGCCTGGAAGCTATATTACAGAAAGTCCTATCAAAATGTCAGGATTGAAGTGGCTTCAATGGAGCCCTTAAAATGCAATGTTATAATACCCTGATGCATTGATAAAACAATTCTATTTGCATACCTGAGAGATTTTTATATAAATCTTGAAACACAAAGTAATAGTGAAAATTGAAATCAATCTGATTTTTATAACTTGCATATTCGCAACTTATTAACAGGAAATGTGAAATTTGATATGCTAAGAAAAAAAACCTAAATCCATAGAAAATTTTCTTCACTCTCTAAAGAAAAAATAGGCAGACACAATAGGAGCAACTCAAGTTATATGCACATGCATGTTCCATAATGACTACCAACGTTACTTCATTTTAAGTGCAATTGAATGCTCCTAGAAAATAAAAATCTTTCTTCTGGGCCTGATCCAAAGTTTTCTAAAATTAGGAGGTTTTGTAATTGTTTTGGGGGATAATAAGCACAGACTGTGGCACGGATCTGTATTTCTGTTCCTCGGCTGCTGAAACTACTCACCAGTTCACCTGACTGCTGTCACTTTGTCTAGATCTATCCACCATTCAAGACATTAAAATAAGGCTTAACTTGTACTACAGGGTGAATGGGTCTTGTGCTGAATCACTGCAAAGGGGTAATATAATATTACCCATCATGCATTGAATGCTCACCACATGACGTGCAGGGAGGCTGACAGTGGAGAAATTTAAGAGCATCTAAGGGGGAAAAATCAAAGAACTAAGAAAGGAAAATTGTGACCTGGACTTGCCTTAAAAGTAGGGAATCATCCTGTATTTCCAGATGTTTAGTTTTTAAATATGTGCTATGAACATGCAAATGCTTTTTACACAAGAAATATCCTGAAACAGGGCAGTCCCAGATAGCTAAGGTGATCTAAATTTAGGGAACTTTTAGATTTGGATCTGAACTTTGTTCTCCTTTATCTCAGCTCTCTCAGCCACAGCAAACCATTCTACAAATGCTTCTTGTATTAAAAGAAAACCCCTCAGTGGGTGCATTTACACAAGGTGTTTACTGAGAAGTTGCCTAATTAGTTCAGCAGTAAATGTCTCAGTCCTGACATGTTCAGGGCTGTTAGGATAGAGTAAACTAATTAACTCCAATGCAGGTTAGTAATTGTAAATACAAGTACTATCCTGCAACAGAGGTTTTTACTCCGCAGTAATGCACGTGTAGATGCTGCTGGGTGGGTTGGAGCACAGGACTGCTTCAGTGAGGGGGCTGCCTGCTGGTTAGCCCCACGTTGAAGCACCCTCATACCCCAGCATCCCCTCCATAGCACGCTGAGCCAGGTCAGAGCAGCCCCAGTATGGCAGACTGACCCCCTGGGCCCCTGCCAGCCAGGGCTGCTCACCTATAGCTCAATGTGTCGTGGTCCCAGGTGCGCATACGAAGAGCGTGGCTGAGAGAAATAAACTTTGGCATGAACGATGCTGGAGTCGATTCAGTCGAATTGATTTCACATGTAGATGTGCCCGCTGTCACTGAGGTTGCTACAAGGTAATGGAAGCAGATCAGGTATAGTTACAAGGGACACGGCAGGGGTTGCATGGCTGCAAAAGGGGCTGAGGTCACTCCAGAGCCATAACTTGGAAGTATGACCAGGAACTATGATGCCTGTAAGGCTCAGACCATTGTTCAAAGATTTATTTGGTGCCACTCTATCTCTTTCCTTTGCGATATTCTGGAGCTGCCCGTTGGCACATGTGAACAAACTGGCTTTGTTTTATATGATTTGGGCCCATTCCAAATGATTAAGCTCTGTAGCTAGTTGGGATGAGTAATATTCTGGGCTGCTACTGTTTTGAAGAGCTAGCTTCTCATAAAAAGAAAAAAAAAATCAATATCATTACATGGATTGGAAAAGGCATTGTTTTTCTTTATTGGAGAAGAGGATGTCAATGTAATTTCATAAAGTGGCATTGTATCTTGAGTTACTAAGCCTGGTGCTTGCTTTTTGTTTTAATACTATTTTTTTTTCCTCCTAGCAACCATGGGATACAATATTATCAGGATAAGTGAAGTAGCCTCTTTCCTGTATGAATTAATCACACTTTGCAATACAAAGCTATGTTTTTTGAATGTCTATCCCTCTTAGGGCCACTTACACACACACAGCCACCCACAAGTCTTGGTGCACAGAGATTCAGAGATGAGAGTGTTTTGATTTTAATCAGTCCATCATAACAGCAAGCCTTTGGGTAGGATTTTGATTTTGTATCATTGTAGATCCAGAGTAACTCCATCAACATCAATGGACCTAGAGCAGCATACACCTGGTGCAAATAAAAATTAAAATAATATCCATCTTGTATAATCTTCCCAGGAGCAGTTTCTTTTCTTCTTCCTCTTCTACTTCTCTGTCTGTCCATTATATTGAGCAACAATTTTTCTTGAACTTCCTATACACGTAAGCAAGGCCAAAGGTGGTCATTCAGCTGCCTCAGTTTAGATGTGCTGACAGCTAAAAGCCAGGTGCCTGTCCCTGGGACAGGACATCAAAAGCAAATACAGGACAGCTCCATGCACAGTCAATGGCAGGACGCATTGTACCTCCCAAGAGAAATTGTGTGATCAGACATATAGGGTGGGCCAATATAAAATGCCAGATGCAGAAGATGCCTAGACTTTCACACAATCTTAGAGTTGAGGTCATCCATCCAAGCAGGATCCAGGCTACAAGGTCATCCCCCCAAGCAACCAGGGAGCAAGTGAACAAGGCAGTAAACAGGGAAAGCAGTTTGCAGGCAGTTTACTGGGAGCAAGAGGAGGAACGGGAAGACAAGCCAGGCACCAGATCCTTCCCAGGGAAGGTAAGTGATTTAGAGGTGCCAGCACCTTTGGCTTGCTGAGTATTTGTTTAGTGGGCCGCGTGTGTTTGGGGTGTGTGCTCTGAGAAGTTGAGAGTGTTGCTAACTGAGTGATTGCTGCCTGTGCCTGACAGAAGCCTTAGTGAGGCAGCAGAGCCAGTCCAGGCCCAGCAGGGTATAAAAGGATACTCCCCGAGTGATCAGGGAGCCAGCGAACCGAGCAAACAGTTTGCCAGCAGTTCTCCAGTCAGTTCACAGGTCAGTTTGCCCCTTCCCTCCCCTCCTCTCTTTAAGGAAAGAGCCTTTCAGCTTGCTGTGAGGACACAGGGGAATAAAAGAACCCATTGGGACTAAGGAACAAAA
>JAGPOW010002514.1:58294851-58380795 GCA_030014935.1 Caiman crocodilus | reverse complement strand
ATCTTGGAAACTTAATTCAGGTTTTAGATTGCTGTCTCAGAGGCATACACCTAAACTAGGGGCTAGGTATCTTCTGTGTCACATCAGCTAGCTTCTTTTTTTTTTTTTTTTTGCATCTTGCTCCGGGATCCCAAAGGTTACGTGGGGCAACATCTCTGTGGAGATGCATGCTAAGTCACTTTGAGTTTTTCTGCACTGTGGCTTTGCTGTTGCTGGGGTGCATGCTCCAGAGCATTTCCTAGCCACACTCTCGCACACTCAACAGCCAGCCCAGAACGGAAATAGTGAAGGTATTCTAAGGGTTTACTTCCAAATGCATCGGAGTCTGAAGTCATCCTACTAGCCGTGGAAAGATGCCCATGCCACAGCGTTTCCAGGCACAGTGCTTGTGAGTGGAAATGAGCAGGGAGGTCAGCTTGGACATAGAAGCAGGAATTTAGCAGAGACAGCCATTGAATTCTGCTTGTATAGGCTTTTTTGAGCCAAAAGGTAGGTGTTGAATGAAGGTAGGTAGCAGTGGAGTTTTGTAGCCATTCAAGCAGGATTATTCTGGATTACTCTTCATCACTTGATGGCCTGAATTCTGCCTAAATCCTATTTTGATTAGTTTATAAAAAGAATCTGTCCCTCCAAGATATCAAATTATCACAGACTACATTTCCTTCTAGCATAAGAAACAATGACACCAGCTGTTCACTATAGCTTTTTGTCAAAATACCCATTTAAAATATTTGGGAGCAGAAAAAAAAAAATGTTCTCAAGTACCCTCTGGAGTTGCAGTGCTCAGTACAGTCCTAAAGGTAGCCACATGCTGGAGTCCGATCAACCTTTTTTTCCTCCCCTGGAAGGTTAATTCTGTCCAGTTTGATTAATACAGGTCTGAAATTCTCTCTGTTCTGTATGGACATTAACAATCCCAGAAGTCAGATTTGCTCTGCCATTTCTAAACCATTTCCCTCTTTGGTACAGGATAATAGGATTTGCATTGTTTCTAATCATTTCTGAGGGGAAGGAAGCCAAACATATTGTATATGGACTCAATGGATGCTGGCAATCATAGGATTTTAGGAAAATAGGGCTGAATGGATCCTAGATTGATCTCCAACTCAAGGGAAGAGCATCCCCATCTACCCCATCATAAGACACAGGACAATGGCTTGCAAACCGATTGTGAATTTCCCTAAGGGCCAGACTTTCTACTGTTGTGGCAAATGTTGACACTGGCAAAAAATGTCTTTTATTCTCTGTTTTGATGGCAAAATAGGGCCTTTTAAGAGATATAACATTTTTTTTTTCTCTATAGATTTGACCTTTCTATTCTCACGAACATCAGAAACAAAAATGAGATAAAACTGGCAAGAGTAAGTGACTTTGCTCTTTTACAGCGAGTAAGTCACTTGAATCCATATGTTCAGAAGTGGCTTCAGCAACATTAGACAAGGCAATATAAGACAAGCCCTAATTTCAAGCATTCAATAGCAAAGGCCACTTTTCAAAAGAATCACCTTTTTATTTTAGTTTATCATCATTTTATCCATGGGTAAAATTCATATCAGAGCAAGCATTCACAACTTGCAGTGATATTTTAAAAGTGCTCCATGATCCTCAGGTGGAAGACAGTTTGGCAGCAGTGGTGTTATCATCATGCTAAAGGCTGGAAAAAAGAGCTGGAAGAAAAGGGGTCGGTGAGAGCCATGTCCACATAGTGATCCCCGGCAATGTCTCCGACGGCCGAAAGCTCCCGAATCGACAAAAACACCAAAGCGCATGAAGATAAAGACACGGATACCATTTTGTCATACAAATGAAGAGGAAGAAAAATGAAAAGTAGAAACATGCTTTTTCTTACTTCCCAACCTTTCTTGCCACAGGGTATGTTTTCTCAGAAACATGCTCAACTCTAATTAATATGATGGATATTCAAGGAATTACATTTCATCAGCATAAGTGATTCTAAGTGGCAAAAAATCCCACAAAGTAGGTCTTTTATTTTTAAATCAATGTGAAAGAAACCGTAGTTGTGAAGTCAGAAATCACCACTTTTTCATTTTCCATTTGACATATTACTTTGGACATGTCACATTATGTTATGTCAGGCATGCCCTGCTGCGTGAGAAATGATGGTGACGAATACAAGAAGATGTGAAACACCACAACACCAAGTGTCAGAAAACACACTTCCAACGTGGAACTGAGAATCGTGTTCTCTTTCACCCAGCCCTTGTGCAGCAGTAATTTGGTATATTATCTTACTTTTCAATGAGTTTCATGGTGAGTTTGATTACTCTGAATAAATTCCTGGCCATTAGTTGTCCCGAGAAGGGCCAGTTTGCAGGGCTGGAGATACTTTTCTTTCATGAAAACACAGCTCTGAGTTATCTTTTAATAGTCCCCTGATGTGCAATGGTGTGACTTCACTGCCTGGATGTCATGGACTGCCTGCTATACTGTTAAATGTCATCTTCAAGAGATGGAGCCAGAGGAGACAGAGTTTGAAAGGCATTCAGTGACAGAAAGCCAAAAAACAGTCTCACTTGTTTATCTTACAAATATGGTTATCATTACAAAAATAGCAGTCTTCACTGCTGAGGCTACAAAACTGAAGTGTAGCAACAGAGCAAACCAATATAAAATGATTTCAGCATGTTAGGCTTCTGAGCCGATAAGTCAGTCATGCAGTTCAAGTGATAGAGAAGTGTATGATAATGAAACAGGGATCAAAAATAATCTCAGCAAGAAACCGTTATACCTGAATGAAACCATACACACAGCACAGACCGGGGGAAAAAAAGAAAAGAAAAAAAAAGGAAGGAAGGAAGAAGTTGGAGGGGATTACAAATAATGAACTAAAACCATCTGCTGTAAGATTGGCAGCAGAAAACAGGCACAATCCCATCACTAGAGGTGTAAATAGGATCAGCATGTGAATTGGAAAAAGCTACCGAAGCAGTATATAAAGCCAAATCAAGTCAAGCTTGGACTTTTACATGTCGTTGTACAAAATTAGGATTGCTGAGCAGGACAAGGTGCATTGCAGAAGGCCCCAAAACACTGCTGTTGAGGGTGTGTGCGCACACCTGACAAGGTTGTAAGGCACTGGGGGGAGACTGCAAGGGGAGGTGAGAACTGGTTTTGAGCATAGCATTTGAAGAAAAGAGTTTTGTTTAAGAGCAAGCTCTGATTATGATCTGGGGATCAGGAATGTGGCCAATTTTAAGTCAAACTTATTTATAAAAGCCCATAGGCAGACAAGGTGCTCTGGGTGAATCTGATATCTTTTATTAGACCAACTGAAAAGATATCAGATTCACCCAAGGAACCTTGTCTGCCTATGTCCTTAGACCAACACTGCTACAACCTACACCCTTATAAAAGCCCACACGCTTTTACGTAGTGGCATGTAAGAGCGCTGATGGAGGGTGCTCACGTCAAGCCAGATGATACTCTCCAGGTGTAACAAAATGTGGGTTTTTTAGGCTTCCTTCACTAGGCCAGTATAGTTCTTTGAGGTTAAGCTGGAGGGCAGGCCTGGTGATCTTCAAACCCTTCCTTTTGCATCTGTTCGCACAGAGGATGCTGTATCCCTCTGAGGCTACTGTGGTCCCAGGCCCCACATTCAGTCCTTGGGAGGGGGATTCAATTCCCTTGTCTCTCCAGTGTCCAAATGATTTCCCGGACTACATACTGAAGGGGGAAATGTTTAACTAAGGAAGACTGGTTTACATACCGGAAGCAGCCACCACCACCTCCAGCACAATTAAGTTTTGAGCATCAGGGGAAGAGAAACCAGGCTCTAATAGCAAACTGCTGCCTGGACCTCTGAATCAATGTTCGGTTCTGGACTATTTGCTGCTATCGTATGGTACCTTCAGATAGGAAATTCAGCAGGGCAATAGTATTTTATGGGATTCTGGAGTTTTTTTTTTCTTTCTACTGTAACAGACAGTGAAGAAACATATGGGCACGAATACTGTTAATAAGGCTGAGATTGTCAGAGGAGTCTAATTCCCAGTGTATTTCTGTAGTATTATGGCAACTAACTTTCACAGGTTCTTTTGAAAATCTCAGCCTAAAGGGAGGTGAGGGGATGGGGATGGACCAGCACCTTAAAACGGTTCAGCTCAAATTTGTCTGTAAAAGAGGGGAGGAAGTGATTCTCATTTCCACTGAAATAATTTGCTCACGGCCAATAGCAAGGCACTGAAGTGGAATTAAAATGAAAGGAAGGGTGTGTGTGTGTGTGTGCGCATGCGTGCATAAAATCAAGCTGACCTTGAACTGAAATGGGGAGAAGGGACCAGGTTTCATCTTATATTTATTTGATTACCATAACTGGAGGCATGTTTGGAAATGCACTGCCCTGACAAGTTCTCAGCTCGTGTCAAGGTGATGCGTAAAGAAAGAAGGTTTCTTGCACACTTTACAAAGCGAGTCACTGCTCCCAGTAATAGTCATAAAGCACCAGAAAAATACAAACCAAGTCGTATGATTTTTACCTTCCATTGATCAAATCCCTGCCAAAGGAAGCCACTGCACCTGTTATGCACACTGCGTGCTTGGATGCAATCATTTACAGCAGTCTAAGCACTGGGGCTCTTTGGCCTTTACACACACGCGCACACACACAGATCCTGATGAAAAAAAAATGAAGGATTGCTTTTCTGGAGCTTCTGGAAAAAATGGGTAGAAGGCATGAAGGCAAATCAAAAATGAAATAACTATTGCTAACTCAGCCAACATTAAAAGTGAAGTATAATGTTATGGAAGCAGGAAATCCCCAGCCGGATGCCAAGAATACTGCTTTTAGACTACTGTGACCAGAGAGAGTTGTATACTAGTCTTCAGGTTCCCTAGCCAGCTTTTTGTCCGGCTTTGCCACATCACACATCACCTGAAGACCTCTCCCAATGTGCCTGGCTATTTCTGACCCCTCGCTAGTAGCAGATTGGTTCTCAGTTCAGCTCTCAGCCTTTTAAAGCCAACTTCACATTTCCTTGGCTGACTCTCTGTAAGCACCGGCTGTAGGACTTCAGCTGCCGGGCCCGATCTGCCCATCAGCTCTCTTCTGGCTGGATGTTTCACAAGGGGCTCACCCAATATCTCTCAGAGTCAGCTGAGCCATTTCAAGTCTAAAAACAACCTGCTAATTGTTTGTCTGCTACTCCTAGGAATTTCTCCCGTTTCCAATTTCACAGTAAAGACACTCACTGCGCTTGCTTTCCTCCTCGAAGAAGAATACTTGCATACAACCGCTTTTCTAACTTTATTTCAGTTATGCAGTTGGCCCAATAAAAGCTATCAGCCCCACAAAATCCTTGCCTTTAGGCACTTCGTAATGTATCGGTTCTCAATCTCATACACAGCAAAAGAAGCCGGCACAGAAGTAATTGTAATGCAGTGAATTCACCTCCAGTATTTCCTTCATCCATTCCCAATCTGCAGAGAGTGTGCGCTGGCTCTCTACCTTTGGTGCATCTCAGCAGCAGTTTGCAACCATTTGCAGAACCTTGCGAGTTGTGAAAAGGAGAGTTAGCCAAAAACGCAACAAGCAGTCCATGCGTGGGCTTTAGCAACACAGCTTGGAAAAAAGGATTGTTTGCTAATGTCGGAATTGCCTGCAAGAATTTCAGTCACTGCGACCCTAATTGTGCTAGCGGTATGAAACATAGTCTACTCTTAGACTATAAATAAAGCAGAAAATCATTCTAAACCATTGTGAGAAACATTACAGGACTCTCTAAACTCAGACCCCAGGCCATTAAATCTGTTGTTGTATTAACAGTTACGCTAAGATTTTTTGCTTCTACCACAGTGGCAGTAAAGTTTTATAAATATTTTAACAGGTTCTTTGTTCTGGTGCTTTGAGGAATTACTCACTGAAACGCTTTAAAATGACCAGGCTGGAAGTCCATCAAACTGAATGTAATACAAACTGATTTGAATCCTAAGAATAGGAAACAATAAAAGTTTAGTAAGGCTATCCAGCGAGGCAGAGAAATAAAATGCCTGGGTCTTGCTATAGGGCTCCACAGTTAAGCATTTTTTGTTGTAAATCTATATAGAAAAATGCCATGGAAGGTGTGTGATGGTGCTAGGAAGCAGTAACTGTTTAGCGAGGACTGAGAGGAAGACACAGAACTCATTCAGCATTTTACCTTAGATCATTACTGGCTAAAGAATAACCCCAGAAACAACCTGTCTTATTTTGAAACCTGACCACTGGAGTATTTGCCTTAAGTAATAGGTTAAGGAGGTCTACAACTCAGGATTTCTAGTTCTTAGGCCAGTGAGATAGCTGCTAGGGACAAAAGGTGGACAGCACCACCGCTACCCGTTTTGGGCTGAATTCAGTGCTGTTGATGCAAGTTGGGTATACCCCAAGAACACCTATTGCAGCAGTTCTCAGCCCTTTTAAATTCAAGACACCCTTTGGAAAATGCCAGCTATTTGCTTTCGCTCACGTTTCGACTCTGCAAAAATAACAGAATGAATCTTCTGTTGCAAAGAACTCAGAAAAAAAGACTACAACAGGTCAAAATGCTTTTGTCATTAGGGATTTCTGTCGACAAACTTTGGGTTTATTGTATGAATCATGTGGGTATTTTCACACCGATGGGTGTGGGTAATGCATGACACCCCACAATGCCCTTAAAAGGATCTTGTAGCACCCCAGGATGCCATGACACCCTGATTAAGAATCACGAACCTACTGGCTTGGATTCCTCCAGGGACCTTTGCACCACCCTAGCACCAAACTGGATCATAATGGATATTAAGTGTTAGGTGCTTATGGGATCCAACTGCATCTCTAATGGGTATTCTCAGAAGGCCCAGCTCTAGGGGATCCAAAACTTTGTGGTCCAAAATGCGGTGCTGCCTAAATGTAAATGCCTACATAGTTTTGTTGCTTGTGGATCATGGCAAAACTTGTTTGTTCAATGTTTAACTTCCAAGCGAGCACCTCCAAAACCAAATCAGTCTGGCTGAAGTAACAATGTACCTCAATATTTCATAATGCACTAAGGAACCTTGTGCTAAGGAACCTAGTGGGATTATGGACAATGGAGTCCACCCTGTACACTTTTCTTGTGCAATGTGGCACTTCCAAAAAGTGAGAATTTTGCTTAAATGTGAAGATGGGTCCAAAACAAAAAAAAAATAGGTCAACATCTTCATTGTGTCTACCCTAACACTGGTATCCACATGCAACGCTTTTCTTTTGTATGATGTATACTCAGAAGATACTTCCAGTTATTTACATTTAAAAATAGCCTTACCCTCTCAAACATAATGGAAACGAAAATTAAAGTAATGTCCAAAATACGCTACAAGAACCGATACAATCAGGGAGATGGAATTGAGTTGTTTCTTCTGCTACAGAGACAACATAATTTTTTTACTGTGCCATAAAATCCAAAATAGCATACTTGTACAAATATCATTAGCTATGATCTGGAAAACAATTAGGTTAAACTGATATATGTAAGGGTGGAATTTGGTGTATGGATTTTTGTTTTTTGTTATGGGTAATAATATATGATCTTCATATATTAATATCAGAGCTGCATTTTCATAAATCATATATAAAGATACCGGTATGACACCAGTAAAATCCTATGCAAAAGCTCTAGTTGTATTCAGGGACCAAATCTGTTTTATGCACCTGTTGTTAAATGTCTAGTGACTGCTGAGGCTGATGTGGTGAATCTAAGGTATACTCAGTATGGCTGATGACCTGATAATCTATGGTGAAACAGAGAATTTATTCTGAAAAAAAGGAGTCTGTTGAACAAACTTAAAGATTCAAATCAAAGTCCATTGTATCAGAAAGTGTTAATTCATCTGTTTTCTCATGACAATCAATTGGAAAAAAAAACAAACAATTTCTCTAAAAAAAGCCCCTCCATAACCTATGGTATTTCCACATTTAATTGGGTGACAATTGTTGGTGCGAAACATGATAAAAAAAATGGGAGGTGATTCTTACCATTTAACTAAGTAGAGTGAGTTTAGCACTAAAGGAAGGAAAAGATGTAGTTGAGAGAAAAGGCTGGCAAGTAAAGGGAGTCGCATTTTTAGTGTAGGGGTTTCTACGATTTGCTATGAACCACTGAGCAGCAGATTAATCTACGTCCATCTATCAGGAAGACTGATGGCTCCCTGTTGCTGGTTAATACTGACTCCTTTTTCATCCAGAGTGTTGTCTTTGTGACGTGCATTTTATGGCTCTACAACTTTCCAAGGTTACTCTATTTATGGTAGATAATAATTTGCCAATCCTACCATTGTTAAGTGAAAAAGCATTCATCCTACTGTCAAATTACATGTTAATATCCATCACAATCCACTAGGGATATTTCTAACTGATGGAGGTAGACTGAGATGCACAAGCTTATCTTCTAATTAGATATCTTCCAAGATATGAAAAAAAATGTCCAATGGATAAACTGTTTCTAAGCGACACAAAAGTTAGACATAAAAAGGTAGCCCTTGCTGTCACTGTCTCCAGCCCATGGAAATATAGTGCATATCTCTGCCTTCTCTGTGGTAGGCTGCTATATTGTACTCAGAAAATTACCTGGAGGTTTTAGTGATAGCGGCTTATTCTGAACTGCAGAGGTCAACGGGAGTTTTGCCACTGACTTTGATAAGAACAGGACTTTTATCCTCCGATAGGCAGCAACAAGGTGAGCCAAGGTGAGCACATACCACACTGGTTTTCCTTTAAACTCAGTCTGGTGACAAACTTTGAATACTCCAGGAATGATCAAGGACTCTTCTAATTGAAAGACAGCCAATCTTACCTGTCACATATTAGCTGTCACATGCTGAGTTCCTGTCCCTAAAGTTAACCCACTTGGGCTTGTTTTCAGCTGATTTTCTTACCTTTGGCATTTGGTCCCCTTGATGTTCTACCAGAGCCCATGAATAACATTCTTTCAACTCAAATGTAAAAAAGTTATAATTTAATGTAGCAGTTGGGTGATTTTTGGCAATATTATGATGATGGAAACAGGTTTTAGATTTTGTCTTGTAGTACTTGCAAGGGCACTCATATTTTGCATTACGATCAGCTGCATAGACTGTACACAAAATGACTCGCTGGCAAATGCCCATTCGAATAGAAAAAGGCCAGAAGCATACTAGGCCGTATTAACAAGATTTTTGCTTGCACGTCAAGGAAGTGACTGTTCCACTCGACTCAACCCTGATGAGACCTCTCCTGGAGTACTATATTCAGTTTTGGACACCAAAATTGTGAACAAATTATAAAGAGTTCAACTTGGAGCAACCTCTAGATTGGAGGTCTAGTGAGCATGACTTATAAGCAAAGATTGGAAAAAAAAATGGTTTATTAGTTTGGAGAGGAGCAAAAGTGGGGAGGGGGAGGGTTTGATAATCCTCTTCAGAGACCTGGGTGGGGCAGTTAAAGGATAATCGTTTTAGGCTATGGTTGCAGGGGCTGGCAAGAAATAATCATACATTGCAACAAGAGAGATTTAGGGTGTTTATTGGGAAAAACCTTCTAATTATGAGTGTGGTTAAGCACTGGAAGTCATTAGCTAAGTGAGACTGTGGAATCTCCATCCTTGGAAGTTATTGGAAGTGTTAGACCAGGGGCAGGCAATTATTTTGGGCAGAGGGCCACTTACTGAGTTTCGGCAAGCCATCAAGGGCTTCATGACAGGCAGCCAGGGGCAGATAAATGCTAATTTTCTAATTTTTTTAGGGGCCCCGCAGGCCGCATAGAATGGCCTTGTGGGCCGCATCCGTCCTACGGGCCGATCCCTGTGTTAGACAAGTTCTTAACTGGTATAATTAGGGACAAATCTGCCTTGAGCATGGTGATGACCTAATGACTTTAAGTCCCTTCCAACCCTATTTTTGTTAGACTCTATTAAAACAATTAAGTTACTCCAGACATTCCTTTCTCTCGCTCCATTTAAATGCTATGATCATTAAAGTCGCTTTTTAAAAGTACTGAATTCCTTTGTCATGTTCGTTAGCTATAGCTCTTAATAGCAGCATGTGTTTGAAGACTTTCGGGGATTTTGGTGTTAGTTGATTTGTTCTTTTATGGAGTCAAGTGGACTCATTGCAAACATCTGTTAACATATGTGCCTGCATGTTTTAAGATTTGTTAGCAATCATTTCAAGTCCACCTCAAAGCACCATTTTTCTGAATACCAGGTAAATTGAAACAATGCGCGCCTAGACTACGGGAAATGTAGGTCTAATTTTCTATTTGCCTACTTTGAATTTGGCTCATTTGTATTCTTATTATTGAGATAACTTAACTGAAATTGTTCTCTGTTTCGTCTGTTGAAGCCATCCCACTTTCTAAGGATGAATTACATATCCTAAACTACAATATGAATTACATAGTCCTAAACTAGAGACTGAGAACACTGCTCTGGCGGTTAGTTCGCTCAGGGCTTGCGGGGAAGTGGGCTGGGGTGAGGGTGCCACTCATTCTCAGCTGTGCTTTAATTAATAACTTATACAAAGAACAGTTTCGACAGGGAAAATTCATCCCAGAATACACCATGCTTGTTTTTTGGTGAATTTGATCTGAACATGTAAATAGTTTCATTATGATGGAAACTGATTTTTTCCCCAGCATACAACGAGGATAATGGTCACAATAATAATATGACCCTCTCTGAATGTAACGCATATTCCAGTTTCATCCAGATCACTATATAATGCTAAATATTAAAAGTAAGCTTGATGCTTTTACACATTTGACTATCACCAGTTCTTTGTATTGAGAAATAATTCTTTCCTGACATTGTGGAGATCACCGTTCAGGGTTAGCAGTAGAAGGCAAATTTGATGAAGCTAAGGTATGCATTGATCTTTGGTATCTGAAGCAGATGGAAGTCAAAGCATTTTAGATGGTTGAAGTACATTATTGATACCGTTGGCAAACAGTATTCATGTATAATTGATGTCCTAGGAATCCACACAAAAGGAGCCTAAGCGCGAATAGAGGACAGGCCCCAAAGTCTTTTGGATTTATTGCAAGGGAGGTATAAACAAAAGCGAGACAATTCAATGGAAATAGTCCAAAAGCAGTAGTTTTGAAACTCTTTATTTTTTTTTCCTGTACCAATTCATTTTTCATCAAGCTACCATGAATAATTCAAATTCAATTTATATTCTGTATTTTATTTTTGTCACTTCAATGAAATTTGTGCAAAATAAAGTTTTACTGTTCCTATTAAAGTTAAACTTAATAGCACAACCTCAGCTATGGTACAGCTCGTACTGCACCATCAACTGAAATAGCATTGCAGACCCACTCAGCTGGAAAAGGTATCAGTGGTCATCTAGTACAACTCTGTGCATTCATATGCCATTGATGCCTGTCCAGACTATTTGAAAAACCCAGGTGAAAAAGATTTTATGGCTTCCCTAGGCTGTTTGTTCCATTATCATGCTACTCTTATGGTTGAGAAGCTTATCCTTATAGTTGTTCTAAATTATAATTTGAAGATGCTACCAAGACCATCCCATGGAAGTATGAAGCCAAGAAAAGATGACAATGCCTGATATTTGAATCCTACCAAACCAAACCAAACTGAACCCAAAATCCAACATTTCCCCCTCCCCCAGTTCAAGGGGAAAAAAAACAAAACAAAGCAGACATACATTTTAATACAACCCACTTTAGGTTATCTATTGGAGCTACAGGTGAAAGTCCTATGGAGAACTGAAGTCTACTATTGATAATGTTATAGGCAGTATGAAGATACAGGGCTGCTTATTTTCACGTCTTCAACTTTTAAGAGGTATGGTATATTTTTATTTACAGTGCCACTAATTGTAGTTTTGCTTTATATTTTGTCTGTTGAATAACCTGCCCGTCTAAGCCTTTGTTAGCATTTGTGCGGAGGAGAATCTGTATAAAAGTAGCATTCAAAGACATCAGTATCGTACCAAGGAAGAACTCAATTGTTACAAGATGATACATCAGACTCATGTTGAGGACCTGGCGTACATAAAGAAGGGCTTTATTATTATGTAGTAAGGGATGCAAATTGTCTAGAGGAGCTTGTATACAAAGAAAGAAATACAAAGATAGGGTTCATTGTGAATTGTAAAATTGCTTTAAAAAATCAGGTTAGAGGAAATATGGTATTTTCTGTCTACTGGTGGGAATTGAACCAAAACTCTTGGGGTTCACATAACCAGATACTTCACAGCTGAAACTCAGACATCACAGGTGCTTCACTGAAAAAGGTTATCTTGCCTAAGCTCATCTCTTTAGAGTACAGAAGGTTGTCAACATTTGTAAGAAAATCTATAGCAAGCTAAAGTGCATGAGGGAATCGTAGATTTAAGTCTAACCAGTTGGGTAGCCTTAAAAATCTATTTTATTTGACAAAAGAGAAAAAAAATGCTAATGTTGAGATAAGAGATTGGACATAGGGTGCTGAAATACTATAGCAGTATAGTAAACCAAGCCTTCAAAAAAAAAAAAAAATCAATGGTTTAGCCCTAAGTATTTGAAAAAGTGCATGGGTCTTAGTCACAGGAATCCTAATAAAGTCAATAGGATTTTCATATATCCCCAAACCATGCCTTGAAAATTCTCTCCTTGGCCTGATCCGGAGCTCACTGACAGCTAAGGAAAATTCCCCGTTGACTTCAACATGCTTGGATCAGGCTCTTTTTGATAATCTTATCTTTTTGATGTGGAACCAGTCACAGTCCTTATAAAATCCATCTCAGGGCAGTTCAGTAGATATTGTAATAGAGAAGGCTAGATTAAGGGTGTTTGATAGCAAATTTCAGCAGGAACAGGGCTCTTCTTTGACATACAAGGAAAAAGGCTGCTAATAAAAGGGGAGTTTACTAAACTGATACAAAAGAAGTGTCAAGCATTTAAAAAGCAACACATATGACACACAAAGCAACAAAAGCCTCCCGATTAGAATAATAGATTATAAGAAAATCTACTATCAGCAGTTTACCAGCAACAGAGGGAATTAATAAGACATAGATATGAGATCTCAGAAGTCCCATCTGACAGGAGGTATTCAATTTAGAGACCATGTTAGCAATCATTTCAAGTCCCCCTCAAAGCACCGTTTTTCTGAATCCCAGGTAAATTTACACAATGCATAGGCCGTAAGAGAAGTTCTGCCCCTCAACTTTGTATCCTCCAAGATTTCCAGAGCAGTTCATTTATCCTGTAGGAAAAGGTTTGCTGTATTTCAAAACAGCTTATAGAAATATGGCTTGTTTGTTGCAAGCATTATTGGATTTTTATTTTCAATTAAAATGTTCATAGAAACAAGGTTCCTTCCCACAAATATTTCAAAAGCATGTTTTTGAAATAATTAAAAACTAAAAATATTCTGGATTATTTTCCCCTTAAGCATAAAAAAAGTTATGATTTGTTCGAAACTTTGTTTTAAAAGGGGTTGGGTTTTGCTCTTTCGAACTATTCAGAAAACATATTTACCACTTTCCAACCAGCTCAACTTATACATGTTTAACACTGTCTTCTTCTACTATCCAGGTACTAGATCCTGTAACCATTTAAATGATAATTCAGCATTTAAAAGAATCAACCTGACCTATCCGTATTGGGCTCCCAAACATCTGACACTTCAAAATTGAGTGACATTTTTTTCATTAATAAGTTATTACTGCCTTAATTGATACTGGCTGTGTTGGATAAATTGAATGTAATGTCATTGGCATATAAAGATATTTTATGGTTTTCTCCTCCAGCATTTGTAACCCATACAGATTTGTTCTTCCTGATTAAAACAGCCAGGGGCTCAGTTAAAATAGCAAAAAGCAATTTGCAGGAGTAGAACATTCCTGGTGAGTGCCCGGGGTTAATGCTGAACGAGTTCTCTGATAAGATTAAGAAATAACCACTGCTGATGTATTGGACTCCATTTAAAGCTTTGTCCAAAGAACATGGAGCCAGGTTGCATACCTGAAATGGGATGGAAGAAAACTTTAGGCAAACTCCAAAACTGTATTAATAAGAAAAAAAATCCTCACTCAGCAGCTGTCTAATGGTGGAGGTGACTAGGTGATTAAATCCACTAAGCCAGGGGTCAGCAACCTACAGCCCGTTGTCCAGAGTTGGCCCATGGAGCCATTGGATCCAGCCTACAGAGCTGGGGCTTTGGAGGCTTTCAGCAGCAAGGCCGTGGCGAGGGGCTTTGTGTGCACCACTCTGCACCTAGGTGGGCTAGTTCCCATGCCACTCTCAGGTGGGTAGGAAGAAATGGCAGCAGGGAGAAGCGGCAGTAGAAGCAGAGAGAAAAAGCAGGTGGATCTTGGAGCCAGCCCACCTAGGACACAAGGCAGGCCTTTTTGGCCTACTGCCACAAAACATTGCTGATGACTGCTCTAGGCAGATACCTGATCCACTTACAAGTTCCCTCTTCGCCAAGCAAGAAATGCTTCAGTCTCACTAGTTTGCACCTAACTTTTTCCTAAGTCGAATCATGATCCAGAAACCAGACAGAGCAGCATCGAAACCCAAACAAGTAGGTATCCTTGGAGCACATCCAACATACACGGATGGACGAGTCCCTCTGAAAATGTAATTGCAGCTGCTTTTTTATTTCAATGGCAGTGTTCACCTGTCATCTCATGGCTTGGCAATTAGAGCGCTTGCCCAGGCAGTGGGGAGCTGGGTTGCAGGATATTCCTCAGCTTGCCTTACTCACAGGGGAGTGCTCAGTTCACCAGGCTAGAGCACCGCCCGGGTCGTGAGACCATCCACAGGGGGAGGGCAAGAGTAGTCAAACCATACATCCACAAATACTGTCCTCTTCTTCGGTGCTCCCTCACATTCAGCAGTGAAGAACAGAGGCACCCCAAATCCTTTGTCACTTCAGAGCCCTTATTTCTTACGAGGAGGAAAAGAGTAGCTTTCTAGAAACCCTCTTGTTTATATTATTATGGAAGAGTCATTTGGTAAAAGCTTTCTGCATGATGGGAAAAATGTGTGCTTTCCACTTGTTAAGTGGAATCCATTTATTCTGTTTGAGTGTCAATCACTGAAGGATTTTCTAAGTATTCATCATATTTCACATCTTCTATCATGATCTTATTTAGTGCACATTCTCTCACAAAAGGAATAATGATGCTGAGAGCAGCGTCCAGCTTGTCACATCAGCATCACTCATATTCGTGTCATCAGAGACAGTAGGGACCTGGACTCATTGCTAATTCTGTGCTGTATCTGAAGGAGGGAGGGGTGCGGAGGTAGGGATGAAGGTGGAGGAAGAAATGGCTAAAACAGACCATTCAAGATCTACACAACCATTAATGTTACCTGAAATTGAAACTGGAGTTGCAAATATGGTATTTGATGTAACGGGAAAAAAAAATGCTTTTCAGAAATATCTTTGTAAGCTAAGAAAACATCACACATTCCCAGGGTGGTTTATAGTGGTATCAAGATATGGTGGTAAATTCGAATCAAAGTGGGGGAAATTCGTATTCAGCTGTAACTCGAGGCAGACAGTGCTGGCTGAAGTCCTCATGCTCATGTTACACTAGAAAACAGACAACCTCGCCCTTCATAGCCTGAGGGGGAAAAAAATCTTGAAAATCCTGCTTAAGCAAGTGTCTGATCAAAAGGTACATAATTAGGAGCCAAAACGTAGACTGGACTCCAAAGTCCATTGGTATGCTCTTAAGTAAGTGGTCTGAGACGTTAGCGAATATTCCCTCGTTGTTTTGAATGGCTGTTTATGACCTATCAGTCACTTGCAAAATACAATCTAATTTGGTCGCTAGTCTTTTTAGTTCCAACCATGAGATCAAAGACATGGACTATTTTGCTGTCCCTAGAGACTTAGGGTATGGAGCAGATATACCACAGAAGCATATGGTTGGGTGGGACCTCAAGGGTCATCTAGTCCAACCCATAATGTCACCCTCTATGTGCTTCAAATGACATGTGCAGGTAAAGGTGCATTGGGATCAACGCACAATCAATACAGTCATGCCTCCTAGTATACCACCTGTGCATGGCAGGTGTGATTATGGGATCATGATTTAGATCGCATTGCACCTTATTGCCAGGTCAGGGGAAGCCCAATCCTAGGCTACCCCTGCACTGGCAGGACACAAGCTCCTGTAGCTGGGAGCCTCCAGAGTTGTGATCCTACAGTCCCTGGGGTTTCATGCAGCCCCAAGGCAACTGTACCCCCCAGCAGCTGCTAGAGTGAAAGTCCTTTCATTTGCAAAACTCCCAACTTCAGCAAGGCATGGTGCATCCCTGTGGCTGGGAGCGTCATCAGCTCACAGGGCTCCCAGCTTCAGAGGAGAATCCACTCCACATACAAATAAAAGCTCAATAGCTATGAGCTATAACATTAGTGCATATTTTTCTAAGTCTAACTTTATAGCTGGTTGGAGCTTTTTATGCCATGATAGCTACTTTGTATGTACCACTGGTCTCCAGGTAATTGTGCAATTGCCCAGTGAATTGTGCAACACCTGTAACATATAAAGGGGCCATAGACTACTGGATGGCATGCACCATAACCTGTCCAAGTATTGAGGCTGAGGGCGAGTAATTCCTTGGATCCTCGATTTGTTTTTCAAAGATGGACAGCGTATTTGCCATTTTCCAGTTACCTGGTACCTCCCCACTCTATGATTTCTCAGAAACAATAACCAATGGTTCTGAAACTGCCTCAGCCAATTCTTTGAGAACTCCAGGATGAATCTTATCTGGCCCTGCTAATTTAAAACATCCAGATCATCCACATAAAATTAACTAGCTCTTGCCCAACTTGAAGCAGATGATCTCCTTCTTATTCTTACTGCTTAATTATTCAGCTGCTTAGTGAATACACAGGATGTGGGAGGAGATTCAAAGCATGTATTTCCCACCTCTGAGCAAACTATCTAACTACCATGATAAAGAGTGTGTATGAGGGAGGAGGAAATCTTTATCGCACCTGTTGAAGCTATTTCACTTCTGATAAGCAGATGCAGTGGGACATGGAGAATATTTGACACTCTAGCAAAGTGGACTTTTTTTTTTCCTCAGTAGCAGCCCTATGCAGGAAAGTATAGACAGAGCCTACGTCCCTTCTGAAAATAGCATTCAGCTAAGTCATTCGGTTTTTCAATGTGAAGCAGTGCCTAAGTACCTTTAAAAATATGGGCCAATTTTCTGTTCCGAGTAGGACTGGCATTGCCCTGTTTATGCATCGGAGTTGCAATGGTCACTGCCATTCCACTACGATAACCTGGGGAGACAATAATAGTAATTGCAATGATGCTTTTCTATGGCACTTGTCATGCAGTGAGATCCCAAATTGCCTTGTAAATTAAAGTTATTGTTATGACTATGATGATGATTAAGAGGTATCAGTAATGGCTCTCATGCATGACACCAGAGCTACAATGAAACACTATGGTTACTCTGGTCAAGGATATTCTTTTCAGTCCTCTAGGGATGCTATTTTAAAAGTGGGACTTGTCATCCATTATGTTGGGCCATATGCCCTGGATGTTGTGCTGATGCCGTACAACACTGGAGCACAGCCTCCAGCGTCAGACATAAAACACAGTTCCAATTTGAAATCTATACCCGTCATGTTTTCATGTCTTTCAATTACCCCCAGTCAGGGAATACAACAGGCACCAGTCTTCCAGAAATCCTTATAATGGCTTCAGACACCACACCATATAGGTTTGATTTAGGCAAATTTCTGGCTCAGGCCTACCTCAGGAAAAAACAAAACCAAAAAAGCGCCCTAAAACTAGGTACATTTGCTATAAATTCAGGTCTAAGGCTGTATATAGGTGTTAGGATGTGTAAATGTGGTGAAAGAGATGATGCAGCATTAACATGGCTACCTCCTCTGCCTAGTTTTAATTATGTAGCAATTGGAAAGATCCTCTGCTCTATATATCTACATATACACTCTGATCTATATTATGAACAATATCAAAACAGGGATGAGGGCAAAGGAAGGCTTAGGGTTCTGCAGCCACATGTATCCTCAGATGCTTCAGAGCCAGGATGACAACCTGGGTAAGAAGCCCTGAGAGCCAACAGGGTGCTGTAAAACAAGCTGTCCCCACAGTCCTTGGAGCATTTACACAATCCAGGACTAACTATGGAGAACGTCCCCAGCCACACTCCCTAACCTGGAAGACGGAGTCCTGTAGGAACCCCTGCGATGGCTGACGACTGCTTGATGATGTCCCTTGGCAGAGAGAATCCTCCCTGGATGCTTCAGTGGGTTTAGAATAGTTTTATGCTAGAAAAATAGATCAACGATACCCTGATGGGCCCAAGAACCAGGCAATGCATCTAGATGGTTGAACTTCAGGCATCCAAAACACTTTAGTTGGGCTTAAAACCATAGCACTGGCCCAATACATGGAGGTAAATGGTTATCCCTTGGAGCTTCTACACAAAACGTTTACTGCAGAGCTGCCTAATTAGCTCCATGTCTTTCCATTGACATATGTGGCTCTATTAGGCCATAGGAAACTAATTAACTCAGCTGTCAGTTAGTACTTGTAAACACCAGTCCTATCTTTCAGTGGCGGTCTTTAGTGAGCAGGCATGTATGCGTAGATGCTAGTGGGGGCATGAGGGTGCTTCAGCGTACGGGCTGCCTGTTGGCTGTCCCCACACTGGAGCACGCTCGTGCCCCAGCCAGTCCCTCCGCAGCACGCTGAGCTGAGTTGGAGCAGCCCTGTGCTGGCAGACTGCCCTCCAGCCCAGCTCCCTTGCCATCCAGGGCTGCTTGGACCCAGCTTAACATATGCACTTAATATATGCAGTCCTGGGTGCGGCATGTGAAGACATTGTGCCCAGGAGCAATCAACTTCAGTGCAATATGTGCCAGATTTTTTTGCATCACAATAATTGCATGTTTAGCTGCACCCCAGTGTCCTACTTAACAATTTTCATCAGAACGATCCTGCACCTCCATTCAAGACGCCCCAAATCCTGCTAAGGTTTAAAAAACAATTCAGTCAGCTCTGTTTTCCTCTGTTACTTTTGTTGGTCTTCATCTAGAATGCAGAAAATAAGGACCAAAAACCAATGAGATTATTCTAATCTAGTATTTCCAACCTGTTTGAGAAGAGACACGGCAGGCAGAGGCAGAAATGAGAAGCCTTGAAGAACAAGGAAAATCTGTACACTTTGAGTGTTTTGTCCACCACTCAATATATCCATTAAAGTCCTCAAAGAAATGTAGCAAGTATTAACTAGGCGTGTTTCTCACTGATACTACCTTCCAGCTCAAATGACTTTATAAAAGCATTATTGAAGTACAACTCAGCATAGCCGTATTACCTGGGTGGGAATTTTTGCTTCAGTTTGGACAGGAGAACTGAGGAACAGAGAAGTCACACAAAAAGCAGGTGGTTAGAGGCATAAATAGACACCAGACCTCCCGAGTCCCAAACTGGAACTTTAACTATAGATTATTCCTTTTACTATACAGCACAGCCCAATGCTGAATTCAGAGGAACGGCTGCAATAAGTACATCTTAGCGCTTTCTTCAAGACACAGCCTGACAGCTTTTGTCAGCTTCTATGTTTCATCATGAAAAAGACCTCGGGTGAGTTCTGAGCCGATATCGCACGAAGCATCGCTTGCAATTTCCCATAGTTACATCTTGCCTATTTCTGTTCCTTCGTCTCTGCAGTTGAAATTAAAATTCATACTCCATCAACACTTCATACAGTATCCGTGAAGCTCTCTTGGATCCAAATTGCAAGCTTTCCTCTCTTCCCAACCCCCAGCGCAGTTTTATGTCATCACCTTTACTAGCCTTGTTGTCTGTTTACACCTTGAATTGGTAGTTGCTCAAAGTTCATTAACTATTTAACTGCTTCAAAATTTGGGAAGAAGGATTGTTAGGTAATTGCTTTAGGGATATTCATGAGTTTTCACTACCCTCCATTTCTTCTCTTCTCACTGCATAGAAATGACACCGAGGATTCAGTTCCTGGGAAACAAAGATGCTTGTATGGGTCCCCCCCACAAATTACAACTTTTTGTGACTTGCAAAACAGAGAAATATATTTTTTTAATATAGAAATGATCACATCTAAAGAGCTGAGGTATTGTAAACCACTGATAAATCTCCTCTCCTTTCTGATACAGTTTGGGTTATGTGGATTAATATACAATAACATGCTCAAGCATGTGTTTTGGTGAGAAAACTCGTGAATTGGAGACTGAACCTATTCCAACTGAAATCCATAGTGAGTGTGTTCCAGACAAAAGTGGGAATAGGATGAAACCGTCTGAAGATTTTTTGAAGAGTCTTACTATCGTAAGTAAGACTCTTCCTCATTAGTTTGACTCACTCAAAAGATTTGTTACTATTGACTCTATAGCATGAACAGAGTAAGGCCAAACTCCTGGCTTAATCAACTGTTTTAGATTTCTGCAAAGGAATGTTTCCCCTCATCTCCATACACCCCAAGACTTGTTTTCCCCTTGTTCTGCCATTGTCAAACTCCCGTAAATACTACCAGGAGCTAAGTGCGCTTCCTTTGTGACCCAACTGTGTTAATAAAAGGATACAAAGGAATTGTTTGCAGAAGCAGCTCAACAGCAAGAAGTGAACATCAGTGAAAGGGTATCCCAATGTCAAAACAATTTAAGTGCACCACAGGTCGGTCACTTATCTGTTGTCTGATTATTCATATCAGTGGAAAGGATGTCACTAACTTCCGTGGGTTCTGGATCAAGCTCTGTGTCAAAACCACAACAGCAGTGCTTGTGAAAGCATAATATATGTATTCACATCATGAGGCAGCTTAGTCAAAATCCATCTCTAACTCAGGTCTCAGCTGGTCTTCATTTTGCTCCATAAGACTGTGTAGACCACATGACCTTATTAGCCCTCTAGAGGACTGGCCATCCAGGTCTGCTTTCCATCTTTTATCATTTCGAGTGACACAGATGATTAGCTTTAAGTCCCCAAATTAATGAAAAGAAACATATTAATGAAGGTACATAGAACCATGCCAGCTGATGGTCTGGCACTTCATTTATCCTTGCAAATTCATCTAGACAAGCAGCAGATTTTACTTAGTCTCCCTTCCCCCTTCCCCGTTCTCCCACAAGGTCATCTCCAGCATACATGAGTAGCTTGTGAGACAGTTTATTTTGGGGACAGCCAGGTCAAAAGCATGGGTTTTGCCTTTAGTTTGAAAGCAGTGATGTCTATAATGATTTTGATTCCTGGCAAGCGTGAGCTTCATCACATGGCACGAGCTCTGCTTCTCATTAGCTGCAAATACTGTTGGCCATGTCTGCATGTTGAATCTTGTTCTCAGTCATCTCTGGAAATAGTGTCTACCCAACGATTAACTTTTCATGGAGTCCCTAAAGAGGAGAGATTGGCTGCCAATAGGCAGAGAAAGGCACTGATACAGTGTATCATATTTTGATATTTTGAAATATCGTTCAGTCCTGCTATGGGGAAAAGAACAGAGTAAAAAGACTGTAAATTTCTTTGCAAATGGGAACAAAGCCCTGACTTTAGGGCGTGCCACCTGTCAGGCCGCTTCTGAGCCAATGACTCTGGGAGCCCTGGTAAAATCTCACTGCAGGAAGTCCCCGTGGCGGGTTGGCCTGGCTGGTACCACAGACTCTTGCAGCACTCCAAGTCCAGGCTTATTAAAAACCACAGGCTTGAAAGCTATTACTGCCAGAGCTACCAGGCTCCTTGTTGAGGGTCCTGCTCGGACGACTGAAAGATGGTTCCAGAAACCTTTAGGAATGAGGATTCCCATAATCCCCATTGCTCCCAGACTCCTCTCTTTGTAGGTCAGATCCCAAGAAGCCTAATGGGAAACGAGGCTGGTTTCCATTAGAACTTGCCTGGGTTGCATCACAACCATAGAGAGACTGCTTAATGTCACCACAAAATAATAATAATAAAAAACCCCAAACCTTTAAATGAACCGAAATTCCCTGATGGAAAATATTCTATCAGAACTTCTGATCAGCCCTAACAGCCACAGGAATCATTATTATCATGCTCTGTAGGTGCCAGGAAAATGCCCTAGCAAATTGCCTGAGAGCAACAATTCACAGAGGCTTTGGTTGGCTCATACTCCACGAGCTGCTTATCCCCTCCTCACATAATTATTCTATGGAGGACTACGAGACAGCTCGACGATGTCAGAGTTCCTTATGATAATGATCCTGAAGAAAGCAATGCGATGCCTAATAATGGATATACAGGTGGATATTAATTCAGGAGACAGTTCTCCTGTAATATTTATCAATTTCTAATTGATAAAAGAGAGGAGTTAATGAGAAGGGCATATTCAGATGAGCTGGGGAAGTGCATGACTCAGACTTAACATCCATTATAATCAGCCTTTGATCTTCCTCGTATCGAAATAATGGCCAGATCCAAAGCCCAATGAAGTCAGTGAAAACAAACCTTACACTTGCTTCATGGCCTGTAGAGGAGTCCTTGAATTCACTCAGCTATCGAAGAAGGAGAAAAGGATAGATGCAAACAAGGCATATGCTTCCCAATAATGTAAAAATAACATCAATGAATGCAAAAAAAAGATTACAAGGTGGTAGGACCTGTTAAGACATTCACCTACTCATAACTTAAACAACCATCTGGTTTGCCTCTGATATATACTGAAGAAGAATTGAAGAATTAAAAAAAAAACAAACTATGTAGTAATTTTATATTAGTGTGAACAGATGGCATAGAAATACTGCTCTGGAGTGGAAATGTATTTACAAATGCAGTGGAACAAAATGAAGATTTATACATAAATGATAAAAAAGAGCAAGCCAGGAGGAAATATCCTAAATGTCACATAATGCCACATAATGCAAGAAAATAAAAGTCCATCTATATTTAAAACAAGAGCAAATCATGCACCTGTTTAACTTTCTTTTCTTTGATGTATTGTGCTATACGGTTTCTGAAGTGGTATAAGAGCAGTGGTAAACACATTGTGATTGATACTGTCAAAGCTTGTTCAATTAATCTTAATTGCCTGCCTTTAATTTGAGCTTTCCATAGATTCAGAACTCTAGAAAATCAAATCTCCTTAAGTTCCAAAGGGTTGTCAATTAATTTTGACTGATTACACTCACCCTTATCCTATAAAGATAATCCTGAATTAATTGCTATGCTGTGCAAATTGCAGCAGGCCAAGAATAGTTTATAGGCAGAAGGAACTGTAAGGAAATGTTCACCAAGGCTTTCCAGAGACCTACATTTTGCTTTTAATATTCCCAATGTCAGACAACGATTTTTATGGGACTTATTAAAATGTACTTTTACTGCACTTGAAAGCCTCTTTAGCGCAGGCATGGCCCAGTACATACCCGCAGAATCAGTGCTGCAGACACAGGAAGAAATGC
Organism: Caiman crocodilus; assembly: GCA_030014935.1. Taxonomy (NCBI): domain Eukaryota; kingdom Metazoa; phylum Chordata; order Crocodylia; family Alligatoridae; genus Caiman; species Caiman crocodilus. The sequence goes on along the minus strand of JAGPOW010002514.1, from coordinate 58,357,405 downwards.
AGGCAGGTAGAGTCAGGGCTGTAAGCTGGCAAAGGGGGTATTTTCCTGGGTCATTAGTGCTGGCACTTGTGGAATGAACTGCTCTGAAGCCCAGCCAGAGCTCCAGGCAACTTTAAACATTGCCAACACGTGCAATATTTGCTGTCTCTCTGGTGCATGTGTAAACAGAATTTACAGACAGATACCTACATAGTTTCATAATTTCATAGTTGCTAGGGGATGGAAGGGACCTTACAGATCATTGGGGCCAGGCCTCTGCACTTGGGCAGGAAAGATTGCTGGGATCAGATGACCCCAACAAGATGAGCATTATGATGTTATTTTGAAGGTGGCCAACATGGCTTCAACATGGCAGTGACAGAGCCACAACTGTCACAAACAACTGTTTGCACTCAAGTAGGAAAAGCCATTTCAAAACGGAGCCCTCGAGTCAAACAGGTGCACTCGACGGGCTTCAGCAACCAAAAAACACAGCTATCTTAAGGTTTAACATAGACAGACTTTACGCAATTTGATTCAAACATCAGCCAACCTTAAACTTTCCGCGCCACTAATTGGGAGGGATGTGTGTGGGGGGAGAACAAATTACAAAAAAAAAAAAAAAAAAGAATATCAAAACTTCCGAAATCGTTACTTTTTAAATACTTTTTTCCTAAACAGCAGGGAAGAGCCCTCACGGGAAAATGCTTATTAAAATATTATTGCAAATTTCACACTGGTTTTATATTGTTTTAATATCTAATTGCTTCTCACATTCTTATGGCTTTTGCATTGCTCAGGAAATGAAGTGTTCAACCAAATTAAGGAATTCCTAGGAAATCTGTCACTTTGACAGCTAAAACTGGAAGAAAAAGTCATGCCTCCTTTACCTCTGCAAAGTATTTATTTTTTCCACGAACCTAAATTAGGTTTATAACTTCTACTTGCCTTCACCATTCTGTTTTTTTTTTTTTATACTACGTGAAATAAAATGAAAGTGAAAATATATTATAAAATACGTTGTAAATGATTATCAGCTACCAGGAAGTAATTTGTTTAAAATATTGCCTACGTGTCTCTAAACCTAAGCGGTACACATACCACCGATTACTGGTCCAGAGACAGCATGTCTCTGAAGCCCAGTGGCCATTGCATGCCCTTGGGTGCAGAAGGAGAATCCCGGGATCACCTTCCTTCTATCACTGTTAAATCAAAGACTTCCTAATGTGACATGAATAGAAATCTTGCAGCAGGACTGGAAAATCAGGATCTCCTTCTCACAGGATGATGCCTCCCTGTAATGATCCCATAGCCTCACGCTTGGGGCACTCTCCACAAGATAAGGAAGTCCAAGGCACCAGGTCTCTCACTTCTGGGGAATGAGTTGGCTCTTCGGCAAAAGGTGGCCCTGTTGCAACTACTATTGAGTTGCACTGGTAGCATGCCTTTCCATTCACACCCTTGCTAAGTATGATTGGAGCGTGCCTAACAGACTGGATTGGTCTTGAGGACTTGGACCCCCCCTTTTTGAGTGCATCAAACGTGATCTCAGTGAAGCTTTGGGAGGACATAGCCAGTGAAGTACTCAAAATGGTACATTTCTGGGCATGGACAGAAGCCTAAATGAGGTGTCAAGGAATCTTTGACATGCAAATTGTAGGTGCTCCATGAATATCTGTCCCTACTGGGATTTCTGGCTGCTGAAACAGGGTCAGACTGGATTGCTTTTGCTGGCATAGGCTAGCTTTGTAAAAGAATGCAAGGCGGTGCTTCCTCACGATAATACAGAGGAACAACACATGAGATGTTTTTGAACTACAGTATCCAAGTTATAAAACCACTTTTTTTACACTCCATTTTACACAGAGAAAGCCGTCTATTTTAAACCTACACAGAGATTTCTACAACTCTCCCTATTGAAACCATTTGTAAAGCATTTAGTCTTAATCCTTCATCTGCTAAAGAGAGTATTTCTGATTGAAATGCACTGTTTAGATCTAACTTAACGTTTTAAAAAAAATGGTAAAACCCTAAGTTTCCCCACAGATGCTTATGGTGGCCAAAGCTGCTTGTGGGAGAGATAACTACACATTTTCTTTCTAAAAGTAAGCATTTGGTTATGTTGCCTGATACCATTGTTAAGTGAATAGTGAAACATTTCATATAGAAATTAGAAGCCACTTAGGGAGGTGATTGAGAAATAAAAAAGAAGCACTGCGTCATTATTTATCACATAACGCATAATTAACTGCTTACCAAACTCAGAAAGTAAAGAACAAGAACAATTAGAAGAAATAACAGTAATTCCTAATAACCATTTTAGATAAAGGACTTTAATGATTCTCAAAATGTTAAAGAAGAAAAGATCATGTAAAGGTCTGAAAGACATTTTAAACTACTTCAGTTCCTAGTCTATCAAAATGGAACAAATAGGATATCTCAGAAAATGAACTGAAAAGGAGTTCAAACTCCAATTTCAGGATGTTTTGTAAAAAAGGAATAGACACACAAAAAACCCGTATGTTGGGTCAGATCACAAATCCATTTATCCCAGTTTCCTGCTCCTTACAGTGGCAGAGGGGAAACTAAGAGAAAGAATATATAGGCCATGCATGGGCATGAGATAAACAGCCTTACACCAGAGTAAAGTACATCAGTGGAAACATTGTACGTTTAGCTTACCCCAGGGCTCTCTCAAGGTAAAACAGGCCATTAACTTGCTGTCCTTCACCTAGAAGAAAAATACTATAATAACCATCTATTGCATCCAGATTCCCCAAGGTACCTGTACGTGTACCCGCTCCAGATCCGAATGCAATATATACTGATGTACAAAACCAACCTAAGTTAAATCAGTACGTTCTGTCCGAAGAAAGAAAAGGGTGACATGATGTAATATTGTATCACCATCTGAAGCATCTTGGACCTTTCCCCAAGCCATCTTGGCCCTCACAGTCAATGAGGGGACATGTGTTTGGTGCATTTCCAACATCCCTATAGCAGTGAGGATGCTAGCATTGCAAACATCCAGGACCAGCGGCAAGTGACCTTCAAAGCTTTTCCTGAGCACCTCCCCATCCTAAACCTCACAAGTGCAAGTCTTGCTCCCATCTGGGCACTACATCTATTTGTCACTGCAGCTATTTCACTCCCGCAGCACCAGCAAAGAACCTGAATTGCTGCGGGGCCCTGGACATGGTCTGAGCCAGGAAAAGGCCAGGACCCAGCACAACATTTTAGTCTGTATTGATGAGAATGCAATTGCGGTTCAGGAATCTCAGAGGTTCTAGGGGAATATGATGCCGGGACATCGCTGCACTGACAGGGGACCAGGAGCGGCCTTTTAATGAACTCCAGATTAATAATGCCAAATGCTGTAAACGGCATAAGTCCCTTACAACCTCAGGTAAACATTTATCAGTCCCTGTGACCCTGATGTCTGTGGCAATCTCTAGGACCCCTGGCTATTTGGAAGGGACGCAATATTAGGGGACACACCAGTAGTCCTACTGGTAAGCTTTCTGCCGCTTTCCAACCCATCTCTTCCTCTTGGTGCTGACTAGGGGCTTTAATGAGAGCAGCCAAATAGGTGCCACCTTCTCCATTTCTACAACTGTGCCTTCTCTTCAATACAAGCCATGCCCTTCCAGTGATGTCTTCCTCCCTGAATCTGCTAGATAACAGCTCCTGCCGGCTGTCTAACCGTTCCACCCCTGTGCTTCCCCATGTTCCTGACAAGTCATTCCTCTTTGCCATTGGGGATCCCTTCCTTCCTCAAGCACGTACCCACTTTTGCAGCTGGCAGACTTGCCACATCAGCCACATCTCCTTGAATGGACAAATGCTTGATAACCAAGGGCTAGCCAAGTGCTATTACTAGTTATCCTCCCACTCTTCCATTCAACCTTGAATGGCATATTATTTAACGCCTCATCCCAGACAGCCACTTCATGTTCCCTCTTGTGTCATCAGCATCCTCAAGGTTTATGGGTATGCTTCTCCCTCAGGGATCCACATGACTACCTAATTTCACCATCCACAGGTCAGAAGTCCACTACCTGAAATCTTCTTTCAGATGGCAGGCGTGTCTACACGTGATGCTATGTCACCGCAGTGATGCATTACAATAACGTAGCATCCGGGGGCAAAAACCGGACGCCACAGCTAGGTCACCATAGTGACACGCTCCATCAGTATAGTGCATTGCTACAGCAATGTAGCAGCTAAAAAGGACCGTGCACCATGTGCACAGTGCGATAACAAGGGAGCCATAGGACACGTGTAGATGCACCCATTGTATCTATATTCTGCTGCCATAGGATGCTGCTGACAAGGCTTTGAGCCCAACTGTTTGGGAGAGAAACCATTATATCTCCTTTTCTATCTCTACATAAGCCACACCAAATGCCAGCTAAGTAGCTAACTTAGACACACAAATGCTACCGTGGAGTTGGATTTGAACCCATGCAACTAAAATAATCCAGGCCACATGCATGGACTGGCACAAAGACAATTCCAATTTGGCAAACTTTTCTAGTTTCTCTAAGCCAGGGCTGGCAACCTTTCAGAAGCAGTGGGCCAGATTAACAGAGCTTCATCTGAAGAAAGGCTACCACTTCCTCCAATGTCAAATTGCCACTAGCTCCCCGTCATTAATTTCCCTGTCTGCCGCTGAATTCCCACCGATATCCTGGCTTCATCGGATGCATGACATCACCTGGCAGGCTGGATCTGCTCTGAAGGCCATAGGTTCCCAACCCCTGCTCTTGGTTATATAATTTAGTAATTTGATGATAACATTATTCAGTGTTTAATATCTGAAAGTACCTCTTTTTTTATCTTACAAAACCAATGTGATTTGTGTACATATCCCAAACCCTGATTTTTTTTTTAAATTTATTTTTGGACTTGTTTTTGTTTTCTGTTGTTTTGTTTTTTTTGTGGACTAGATTTTCACTAGCAGCTGAAATAAAAATCTTTGTTTTTTTAAGAAGTCTGAAATGCATGTATGTATTTTGTCCTCCCCCCAAAATAAAAAACTCTATTAACAAAACCAATTAAGTGCAGCTTCTGAAGTGCAGTCTCCTATTAATTGTCATTTCTTCCATATCCCAGATACCTTTGTTTTTAATTCTTTCCATGTGAATGGGACCTTCCATTCTAGTTTTTCCAAACTGCACCATAGTGCAGGATCAATTTTGCCAATGATTACAATGGGAGCAGAATCCATAATTGATTAAAGCTGCCCATATGCCTGAGGTTGTGCACTTCAAATTTCAGCACTTGGCAAGATTACCCACCAAAATAGTTTTCCACTTTCTGGTAAATTAGCTATATTATAAAACTACTGTATTATTAGTTATTTGCATCCTGTTTGCATTGCTAGAAAAAGAGAAGCTAATATATTGATCAGTTCTTGTAAGAATAGCGTCCCTAAATTGATGTAGTAACTAGTGATGGACAGCAGTGTCTCCCATAGTTTTGTCAGACAAATCCTGACTCCCTATTGAAAGTCAAGGACAAATGTTATGTTAACAACTACAGCCTAGCTTTTCATTATTGTACTTTCTAAATCTTGTAAGCTCCACATCACATCTAATGAGATTTCTTTACCATATCTATTAGGAGCCTCTGCTGCTGTTCCTGTGAAAGCACCAGAGAAGTACCCAAGTCTATAAATTCTTGCAGAAGGATAATTCCTTCTTAAGTGTCTTATGGTTTTTCCATGTTGTACCCACTAATCCCACAGCAGCATTTTCAATTGTTCTGTCACCTGTTAAGGACTCAAAACCAATCAATGTGTATACATCGTATTAACAACTGAGTTGGGTTTCTTAATTTGTCTCAAATCACGTCCACATTTTTCAAAATACTAATGGTTCTTTCCCTTTTTAACCATCTGACTGCAGTGCATTATTTAACACCAGCTTGATTTTGTTCACATGCAAACAGGCGGCAAGTACCCATGCCATCAAAGACAAATGGCAAAGCGCTGAACCTAAGGATTTTCCAAATCAATGCCTGTTGACACATTTGTCTCCGAATTCATTTGGCTCAGCTTGAATGTGCAGAGCCTCCTCAAGTTTGTAAAATGTATCTATTTTCTGCATGTGGAATTCCCACCGACTTCACAGGGTATCTCATGGCTGTTTTTAAATGCAAAATAGGTCTCTTTGAGTTTACTGGAGGCTACTAAATCAAGCAGAATAGTTAAGACTCCTACTCAATATTTAACAAACTCATTTTATCCAACGTTTGGCTGGCCTTTTAGCTTCTAGTATCAGTTTTAAGAGCTGCAAAGCTCTTAGGCATGGGCATGGCTAATGATGAAATTGGGGACAATGATCAGTGGAAGTTGTGGACACAAACACTTATCTGTACATGCAGTTAGGTGAGGTGAGCTGCACAAATATGGAAATAGATTTATTTTTTAATTAATTTTTTAATTAATATAGGGCACATCTACATGAGACATTTACTGCAGTTGCCTAATTAGCTCCTCAGTGGGCATGCCTAAATGTGCCCCCAAATGTGCAGTAATAGCTGCAGAGTCATTGAGTACTTGCAAAAGTACTAAAGCAAGTATTAAATGACTATGCAGTAACAGCTGTTGCTGCACAGTCTTGTTGGCACACGGGTCATTTTCAACCCTACTGTGTTACTAGGGTTCAAAAGCTACTGCACAGTAGTATTGGCAACACGGTTCATGCCTGCTGACACTATGTCACCATAGTGACGAGCTATGTTGCGGTAGCTCATCGCTATGGAGACATAACATCTTGTGTAGATGCGCTCAATAACTATCTTGGCGTCTACACATGCAGTGGTATTAGGACAGATGTAATTAATTAACACTGCTGCAGGCTAGTACTTTTTAACACAAGTACTATCCTATGGCAGAGTTTTTACTCTGCAGCAATGCATGTGTGGTTGCTTACAGGGCTGGCTGGGGCTTCAGTGTGGGGGCTGCATGCTGGCTAGCCCTGCACTGAAGCACCTTTGTGCCCCAGCCAGCCCCTCTGCAGCACGCTGAACCAGAGGGAGCAGCCCCAAGCTGGCAGGCTGACCCCCAAGACCTCCTGCCAGCCACAGCTGCTTTAATCCAGCTCAACGTGCTGTGGTCCCAGGCCCATGTTCAAACAGCAAGCCCGGGAACAATAAACTATGCAATTTGCGCTGGAGGTTGTTGCGGTGCCTTAATTGTACGTATAGATGCGCCTGCATAGACTTCAGTATCACTTCTGGAAAAAAGCTGTTACTATGACCAATTTTCTGTGCGGTTTCCTATCACTTTACTCTAAAAATTTAGCCCATAATGTACAGAGACTTCAGGCACTTAGTGATCCAGTTTATTGCTAATAGCTCCTTCCCTGAACAATTACCCATTAAGCAGGGGTGACACACAGGAGATGTGACACACAAGAGATTTTAAGTAGCTAGAAGCCCAGAGGAAATAACTAGGGTATAGGCTTTTGGTTAGTGGTGACTGCCTTACTAGCTATTAGCTCTCTCTTTGCACACAACATGACAAAGTGAGCATGAAAATGAACAATGGGTGCATCTATGTATGCATTTTACTCCATGGGAATGCATTACTATCTACACGTGCACCCATATTAGGAAGCAGTAAATTAATTAACTGTATTGTAGGATAGTACTTCCCAGGCCAATAGGTCAGATCTAGACATGCAGGCACGTGCAGTTTGTGGCACTGCAAACCTTGCAGCACCACATACCACACACCTGACATGATAAAATGTGTCCCCTGTTGCAAATTTGCCATATGGGGGAATAAAATGTGCTACCAGGAAATCATAGGAGCAAAAAAGAAAAAAAAAAAAAACAAGCAAAAAACACAAAGCAAACCAAAAGCCAATGTAAAAAAGTGTGGTACATATCACTGGAGCATGCCCTGGCAGACATGGAGGCTTGGTCCTCCAGGTAGACACTCTGGCTGCTGGCCAGTCTGCTTCCCCTTCCCTAGTTGTGCTCCAGCTCCTCCACCATGCTGGGAGAAGCAGGGAAATGCCAAATGTGCCTGAAGCAGGGCATTTTGCCCTGCACCAAAGTGCATGTGCAGGGGTGTGCCCAGCAGCAAAAAGAAGCAGCACAAATTTGTGCCATTACTTTTGACACTGAAAATGCACACCCAGCACGTGCGGATGGGCCTGTACTATCTTACAGCAGACTAATTTATGCTGCTTTAACACACATGTAGATAATTATTGGGACCGGCTAGGGCACAAGGCTGCTACAGTGCTGTAGCACTGGGTGCCGCACTGTAGCACCCTGACACTGCCACCTGGAGCCTGGACCTGACCCCCCAGGCCTCCTGCTACACTAAGACTGCTTTACCCTGGCTTGAATTGCTGCGGTCTTGGCCGCACATGAAGATGCTGTGCCTGGGAAGCAGCTGACTCTGTTGCAAACTGCACCAGAGTTCATTCAGGTGCACTAATTGTGCACGTAGGCATAGGCTAGCTGATCAGAACCTAGCTGCTAGTCTATTCATAAACTGTGCAAGATGTTCTCTTAATATTGGACTATGTTTCAATTTTGGCTCCGACTAAGCCCACTCTTGGGTGCCATGCTGAACTTCAACCGTGTCTATAACCCGAGTAATATTAACAGGAGCTCTCAGACACTTGCTAAAGGTAGGCACCTATTGAAAATGATTCTGACTAGGGGCCAAAGTAAGCCAGCATCAGTATATTCTCCTGTTTGCACTGTGTGGTATCCAACTTGTAATGCAGAATCTTTATTTGAGCTAAACAGAAAAGCAAGGAAACGAAACCACCATGCTCAAAACCTGGTAATAAAATATGATCCTCATAAATACTTTAACATGTTCCTCAATAAATATTGTAATATTGTTATGTTATGTCATATTAATGACAGGAGGTTGAAAATGGAAAATCTTCATGAGCACAATTTTCTTTTTTAGGGTTTTTAAAGTTTAAAGTTGGCAATCAGTTGACAAGCTCTGATAATCTTACAAGAAAAGAAAAGGGTATACTATCTAAATAAAAATACTATTGACAAGAGCAAATGAAGAGTCGATTATCCACTATGTTACCCCAAATAAATTACAGACACGTATAAAATGAAACAGATATTTCTCTTTTAAAGAGTTAAGGAATTATTAGTATGAGCTCCATGTGAGAAGCAAAATCACAGCCTCTCCCAGGGATTAATGATCTTTGCCACTCATGACCTAGTGGAAGGCATGAATGTAACCATGAACAAATTTGCTGACAATATTAAATTCAAATGAGTAACACATGCACACCTGAGAGCAGATCCATCCAGTGAATTAGCCTAAAGAGATAAGAACAATGGGGGACTTTTAATGAGACATGATTTAATCCAAATACACATTGGGAAAAGATATAAGTGGCAAACATACAGTAGTGCAGCCATATGGAAAGCAAAAAGTCTGTGAAAGACAATCATGAACTAATTAAGATATACTACCATGAGGCAACTACAGGGAGAAAAATCATTGCCACTATTTTTGAAGTGCGTCTATGTATAGGGATTTGCATTTAAATATATATACCTAGGGAGGTAACAATACTTTACCACATGTCCCTGGTGTGAAAACACAATGAAATATTACAATGACTGAAGTATAAAACATATGAGCAGAGATTAAGGGATCTAAATTTACACAGTCTAGAAAAGAGGGCTCACGGGGACACAAGCGATGACATGATCTATAAACACCTTCAAGGTTACACCAGCAATGAAGGAAGCCTCTATTTCCAAAGCAGGCAAAACAAGTGCTGGCCTGAGAAGAGAGAAAGCAAGTTTTAACCTAGGAAATGGCACAAAGTTCTTAAGAGTAAAAAGAATCAGAAAACAGGAGGATCCCAAAGAAGAAGATTTGAGTAATTGCCACTGAGGTCTGGGAACAGTCGAGAACAGATGAGATAAGAATGAAGCTGGAATGAGGTTGTCTTTCGTAGACCTGCGAGACATTTATTCACTTGTCCAGTCCATTCCCTCAATCTCTCCTAAGCTCTAACATACAAATACGATTTATGTAAAATGTTAAAGGAGAACTCAAGCAGAGCTAAACCCAGAGATTATACCAGAAAGACTAAGTATGTATCCAACCCCAAATCATATCTCCTAATTCATCTTTCCCTGCCCAGCAAAGGCAACAGAGGGCAACTGGGTCTAGAACATGGGCGTGAATGTGTAGTTTCTGTGCTTCTGCAGAACGACACCTTTAAGGCTTTCACATCTTGAATATCAATATGTTTCATTTCAAAAGTATAATAATTAAGTCTATCCCTGAACATAATTAAAATTCTACACAAATCCATAAGTGACCTGAGATCATTAATACCTCTTGACAGCAAGCTCATAAATCATTTGTGAGTCCTTATTTGAATCCCAGAGAAAAGAACTTTCTCAGTGACACATCCTGAGATATGACCTTCAACTTTTATGTCCTGGGAGAAGTTTCATACGAGGCACTTACACATTTACAGTCCTTTAAATACATTTTAAAAAAAGAATCAGAAATTATATCTGTTGAGTTCTTTCAAGAATGGAGTGAAGCCTTCTAACTTTGCCACTCGAAGCTATGTGCAATATCAGTGGTATTATTTACTAAATTGAAAATATGGCTGAATTATATGGGATAATGATGGCTTGGATTCCTGGGACAAATTTCTCTTTCCCTGTCTGCAAAGCAGACTCCAAAATCTACCTTTCTCCAGGTAGTTCTGACTTAGGTGCTGTGCACTTTTTTCTCTACTTCATTTTCTTCTTGACAAATCATCTTTTCATTTGCCATACATCATAGGTTCTGCATTGCATTGGTAGCCGCTCTCATCTCTCCCTTTTTAGGCTGGCTGTTGTCATTTTTTGTGCTGGTATCACTTGGATTTAAATTGATTGGAGCAGAGACAGAGGACATTATGCAGGCTGACCATAGGGACAAAAGAACTGAACAAAAGGCATATTTCTCAACAACTTGAACTAAAGAGCTCAGCTTTCAAAGAAGAAGGTAGAAAAGACCTGCATCCTCTGTGGATGAAGCAGAGTGAAGGATATGTGGCAAACACTGACTTGTTCCACATCTCCATTATCTGAGGCACAGAAAAGGGAAATAAATAGCTCGCATTCCCTCTGTGGCCAACCAGTGATTTACCCACTGGTCATTGTCTTTCCTAAGGACAAAGCATACAAAGTGCTGGCCGCTCCTGTGAAGTTTTAACTTACCAAAACCTACAATGGAAGATACTCAGTTTTTTCAATCTCTTACCAGAGTTAAATCCACGTTGTATTTCCAGAGGTCCTTTAGCGCTCATGTTCACCGTAGCACTGGTTTTATCATCGCATTGGGTACATCGCACAAAATCAATCAGCTTAGGTTAGCATGTCAAACACGCTGTTTCTAAGGACAGAATTTCATCAACTCTTCAGTTGTGTTAATCGTTTATGTCAGCTCGCTTTTTCTTGGCATATCAGTGGTTCAATTCGGTTATTCAAAAATAATAATAATACTAAAAAAACAAAAGGATTCTGGCCTTCATTTTGTTTTACACTTCTTTGTGATGCTGGATGGATAATGTGTGAACATGAGGAGCAAGAGGGCAGTCAGTGTCTCCTTAATGGAATAGGCCCCAGTGTGCTCATGCATATTCATTTATTATTAAATGATTCACATGTCTTTAAACCCATCACTTGCTGGACCACTAATCACTTAAGATTTACATTTTGCCAGAGATTCAAGAATTTAAATTTTCAAGCTCTTTGCCTAATGGCAAGAATATTTATCCAGGTTAATTGATACAATCTCCCCACGATTAAGTGCTCTGACAGACCCAGAGCATTTACATTCTGTATTAACATACCATTATTTTATTTTATACCCCTTCAGAGTAAGTGGGGGACCCTGGGCATAATGGCATTTTTTATGGTGCTCTCAGAAGCACGATCTCCCTCAGTCTTTTCTTTGAGGCAATGCAGCTCAACACTGTTTCTCAGTCAAGGTTACACCTAAAGACACAATCAAGGAAATACTGCTACGTACAGTATTAACAAAAGCAGCATGTGTTCAGTAAAACCTCCTCATATTGTGCATTCTGAAGGCTTGCAGCGGAGTGCCTGCAAAAAAAAGACTGTCAGACATAATAGAGCAAAAAAGTATGTTAAATAAAAATTAAAAAAAAAAACCCAGCAAGCCTGACAGACTGGCTACCTGCTTATGACCCATCTGTGAATAGCAACAGAATCAAAATGTTTTAAACACATGATTCACTGCCGATGGTTTGACCAACTCTATTACCCACCTGACCCAATTTCCTTTTGTAAGAGATTGCTTACTGTTCAATACATCCTTTGCAAAAGTCGGATTTTTAAAAATAAAGAAGGAGTTATTGAAAATGTTTGGCATTTCCATGGTTCCATAGCTGTTTAGGGTTGGAAGAGACCCATTAGATCATCAAGTCTGACCCCCTGCCCTGGGCAGGAATGAGATGAGTGCTTGGTCATAAAGTCCATAAGATCATCGAGTGCGCTACAAATTGAATAGACCCTAACATACTGACATTTTATGCATATCTGTGATTTCCTTCTATTATAGCTTTATAAAGTTACACTGGAGATTATTGCTAAGCATGAGGATTTCAGTGAGTCTTTTCATACCACCACCCTGATGCAGATTTTCCTGGCTGTGGTCAAAGAGGGACAGGCCTTGTGCTTGCCCAGTCTCTTGCTTGAGTAAAGGAAGGAACACAATGACCATTTGCACATCCCACAAAATTTGCCTTTAAAGCAGCTTAATGCCCTTTTGCACTGCTTTAATGGTGCAGATGTTTGCACGTGTTGGTGGCGTAATGTGCTTTAATGGCAGGCTATTTGCACGTGTCAGCAGTGTAACGTGCATTAAATGACTTTGGGATACAGCAAAATAAATAGGGCTGTGCAAAGCTTTGGATCACTATTCAGATTCAGCAATGATTCAGATGATTTGGAGGCCAAATCTACACATCTGAATCAAGTCACTAGAAGTTTTAGGTGTTCCGAATTGACTCAGAGCTTCCGAATTGATTTGGAAAAGATTCGGCAATTAAGCCATAAGGTATAATGGGGAATCAATTAAATATCTATAACTTTGTTGTTTTTTGGCTGATTAAGATGAAACTTGTAGGCTTGGTAGCCACTGCTGAGAGCATGCTATGTACTAAGCTTCAAGGAGTTAGGTGCAGGGGTTTCAGGGAAACTGCAAATTCATTCATAAAAGCAAAACTCACATCATGCGTATGTGTTAAGCCACAGTGGGGTTAAAACTGCAGACCTGCTAGCCCCTGATGAGCCCACAAAGCCTGCCAGCTGTCAAGGAGATAGGTTCAGGGGTTCTGGGGCCCTGTACCTCTGGCTGCTGACAGGCAAAACTCATGACATGAGTGCTTGTGCAAGTGTGTCTGTCTTGGGGCACGTGGGCAGGGGAAACTACTACAGGCCTAGTTGCTAAGCTACTGTGTTACCAATCAATCATGCTACACTCAGGGACCAGCTTAATACACAGTAGCTAGCTACTAGATAATGAGTTAATGAGCAAGGATTAACACCTATAAAACCACAGACTAAGGAGAGGAAAGAATCAATACAGAGCTGGGAACTGCTTCTGCTCCAAGGCAGAGAGAGTCAGTTGCACGAGCACCCACGTCACAAGTTTTGCCTGTCAGCAGCTAGGGTGCAGGGCCCGAGAACCCCCCTGCACCGATCTCCATGACAGCTAGAAGGCTTTGTGGCCACAGAAGGGCTTAGCAGCCAGGCCTGCAGTACTTTCACCACCCCCCTGTGCCCCAAGACAGACACAATGACACAAGCACCCATGTCATGAGTTTCGTCTGTCAGCAGCTAGGTGTGCAGGGTCCCAGACCCAGAAGCCCTGAACTGATCTCCTTGACAGCTGGCAGGCTTTGTGACCTCAGCAGGGGATACCATCCCTGCAGCTTTCATCCTGCCAGGCCTTAACTCACACAATATCATCCACATCATGAGTTTTGCTTGTCCGCAGCTTAAGGTACAGTTTCCACCAAACCACTGCAACCATCTCCTTAAAACTTGTCAGGCTTTGTGGCCTCAGTAGCAGCTACCATCTCTGCAATTTTGACCTTGCTGTGGCTTACCACACACACACCATGAGTTTTGTTTTCAAGAATTTGGGGTGCAGTTTCCCCCAAGCTCCTATACCTATCTCCTTGAACCTTGGCAGGCTTCACACTGTTAGAAGAGGCTACCACTCCTGCAAATTTCATCTGAATCAGAGAAAAAATAACAAAGTTATAGAAATTTCATTGATTCCCCATTATACCCTGTGGCCAAATCTACAAATTGAAGTGGAAACCCGATTTAGATCTCTGAATTGACTTGCTGGCATCCAAATTGGTTGAATCCAAACCCAAATTGAATAGTTCTCTATTTTCACAGGCCTAAAAATAAAAACATCTCTGAAATGGTTTAGTTTGCTGCAGAGAGAAGCACCGGGTCCCATGCATCTCAGCGGCAACTTGTGCAAGCAGGCTATATTGAAGGGAATAAGAAAAAAAGCAGTGAGCCTGATATATATATTTGTTCTCCCTGGAGCCTGCCTGCCTGAACTGTGCAGGGGCCCAGTGCTTCCCTCTGCAGCTGCGGTGCCCTCCAGGAACACTTGGGCTGGCTGCTTTGGGTGGATGCAGGTTCGGGAGTGTCACTGATGCCACAGAGGGAAGCACCAACCCCCTTTGACTCCCCTGCAGCTCAGAGACCACTTTGCCCACTGGTTGCTCACCCTGCCATCCCAGCTACCAGAAAGGCAAGTAAGGGTCAAGCCTGACCCTTGTGCACATGCCATGGGGGTTTACAGACTAACCACTTCAATTTAGGGAGAATTAAAGTGAAGTAAACCCCTGTGGCATGTGCAAATGCCCAATGATATCGTAAGTGGGAAGCAGTTTCTAAGGATGCGAGGGACATAGTAAGTTCAGCCCTGGAAGCTTCTTGATAGGACTTAAATTGAGCACTAAAGTCCTAAAGACTGATGCAGATTGACTTCACAAGCCCCAGATTTCACTAAGTAGCCAAGCTTGGGCAGTATTTCCATTTTAGACTGCACAATTCTCTAGGAACTTGCATCTGTTCTTCTGGGCGCACCCAAAGCAATTCAGTTTGATCGCTTAGCTGCATAAGTTCCCCTGTGGTCCATTTTGTACTGGAGTGGTACCTGGCCCCAGACAGACTTGATGTCAGACATACTCCAAGCATCCCAACTTGTTTCCGTAGTGCTGAATTCAGGACAATAGCAGCAACACGTGTATCAAATCACCTGCTGGTTACATCACTTATCCAGGAAGAGGGACACCTGGGATATACAGCCCGCTGTCCTCAGGAGATCTGAAAATGTGCCCCAGGAGAATAGGCAGGAGAAGTCCCATCCAGCCCTTCTATGGCAAGGACTGTAGTGTAAGGAGGCCAAAAGGAAAGCAAGCAAGAGGGTCTGTTTTTTTGTAACATGTTAGTTATGTTGTACCCCATGGAGGGGGAGTCCTGGGTTCAACCATCTGCTCTAGTGTTTAGTTCTGCTTTTTTAGCGGATGACACTGTAATGTAAAATGCAGTTTACAAAAGCAGGACCTAACTTTCCACATTGCCCTGTATTAGCCTATTCTGTAGGGTGAAATAAGTCTCTTTCTCTTCCCGCAGTTAAAATACTGGATTTACTCACATACCACTAACATGTTTCCTCAACATGTAACCCTCTAAAACTGGGGTGTGTGTTGCGGGAAAGCTGATTTACATGCTGGAATGGAAACATGGAGATGCTGGAATGGCTTTTGATGGCTCTGCTCCCTTCCCACAGATTTTGCACCTTTTCCATGTAGCTCCAGAGCAACAGTTTTAACCCTACCGTGAATTGGGCATGATATTTGGCATAGCCACTGCCAAAATGGAGGCAGCTTTTGGCTGAGATGGCCCTACTGCCCCTCTTTCAACCATGGTGAATCCCTTTAATGGAAGTTAACATTCTGGAAAAATACTGTTGTCTTCATTTTGCCTTCCCAAAACAGGGCCTTATTTGTGGGCATGTAGTATGCAGTAAATATGGTACCTCTCTTCCTTCCCACCCTTGAAAGAGGGGGACTGCTGCCTTAGAAACAGACAATCTTCCTTTTGCATAGAGATTTGGACTAGGTGACCCTGGAAGTCCTTCCAGTACTCTGATTCTATGATTTTGTCATGGGAAATAGGTTAAAAATAGCTGCCTTTGCTGTTTACTGGCCAGGATATTTTTGAATATATCTTTGAGATTCTCTTTTACTGTACCCACGCAACCACCCTCATTCGTGAGTTCATCATATTAATGTCAACCAAGAGTTACTGGTAGCATCTAAGAGACTTTCCCAAGGAATAGGTTTATATGTGGATGACTGACTACAAGGGAATCCCAAATTTTAATGATATTTTAATTTTCTGAATCAATGCCAAACACCTTGTGACAGGGATTGGCAATATTTCAGATGCAGCAGGCCAAAATAACCTGGCTTCATCTGAGGCAGGCCACCCCTTCTGACCTGGCTGCCATTGCTATCATTTCTCTCTGCTGAAATGCTACAGAAGCCTCCACACCTGAAGTATCTCAGAAGCCCTGGCCAAAAAAAGGATCACTCTACAGGCTTGTTCCACTTTGTGGATTATAAACTGCTAGTCTGTGCCTGAGGATTATTTGGAGTACAACGGCCTAGATGCACATAGGGAGGATAGGAGTGTTTTGTACCTAAACTTTTATTATGGTGCCAAAATTCAACATGTAGAAGCTACTAGCATTCACAGCCCCCTTACTCTGCTGCTGGCCAACCCTTTAGATGATTAAAGCCCCTTCATAATTAAGTTTTGCAGGTATATAACCGCCCTAGCCCAACATCACGGAGCAGCTATAGACCTAGCTCTTCCCAAAGCCAGGAAAGTAACTGTCCCATGGACTCTGATACTGTAGAAAAATCAAACCCTCCATACCCCTTGATCCTTTTACTTTAATCCAGGTATTAGGGAATTCACCTAGCATGTGACAGACCTGGGATCAAGTTCCTTTCTGCCTCAAAGGACTGAAATGCATAACCTCAATGATGATTCAGAAACTCATGCTCGCTTCTTGGAATCCTATTCTTGAAGCCTTTCTCATTGCACAGCCTAGGTGACTAATTCAGGGCTGTGAATTCCACTAGGATGTAGAGGCTTCAGTGTTAAGAATTGCAAAGTCTGAGTCTTCCTGGTGAATCTACCCCATTGGGACTATCCAGTACCCACTGAATCAAATGGGGCCCTTCCAACTGACTTCAACAGCAATTGGGTTGAGCCCAATGCATGTGTGTGGTTGGAGGTGCCATTTTTCAGTTGCCATATAAAATGAAGGTCCTGACCATTCCTGTTCATTAAAGTTCCCATGGTAGTTTTTGTATGACTAATGAAGTCACTGTCTTGGCTAAATTCCATCTTAAGTAATTGCATTCTGCTTCTTTGTATTCCCCCTGGAGTTTCAAGTGGATAAAGTGCTGTTCTTTGCTAAAGCAGTGTTACTCCATGTCATTCCACATCCATCCAGTTATCTATATGGAAAAGCCATTCTAGAGAAATAGTTATCTTTTGGGATGCAATGGTCTTCATGTTTTTTTCTCTAGACTAGGTCAAGGTACGTTTTCAATATAGTGGCTTCGAGTATGGATGCAAAGCATCTTAACCACGTGTGCTGTCTTATTGCAAAGGCTTGCCTACACCCTTGTGCACTGAACTGAAATCTAAAGGTGGGGCTGTCCTCTGTGGTCTCAGAAATCAGAAAAAATGGTTCGAGTGGCTTGTTGTCACATCCTGTGAAGTTACCTTCCCTAGGTGTGTCACTGGGAAGCGTGTGGAGTGAAGCGAGACTTGGGCTTTAATGAGAATTGTCACACTTTGAAAATAAAGCCAGTTATTTGAATATCTAAATAAGGATTTCGCTCATATACCAGGATCTTCTTGCAAATTTTAATTGGAATGAGCTTTTCAGTTCATTTTTTGAGCAAGCTAGGTTAAATAGTTGTCCACCAATTATTTTCTCCAGTAGAAAACGGTGGTTCTGATCAAGCAAATTTCCTGAGAAAGTTCCTGCTTTCCTTGAGAATTTTCAATTTCATCCCCTGTCAGAAAATAGAAACTGAAAAATCCTTTTTTTTTTTCAGATACACCCTGAAAATGTTTGTGAGTTCATAAACACTTCAGATTTTGTTTTACAAATACTGGGTTTGGGGTGGGGGTGTGGCAGAAAGCCACCTTTGTCTCTCCCCAAAGTCCCTGCGCTGTGACAATTTGATAAGGATGGGCCCAGCAGAGAGACACATCCTTACCCTATCTCGCTGGGTAACCTGAGCTGAATACATTCCTGAGGGAGGGAGGAAACCTGCTCCCTCTGCCTACATGACAAAAGCCTGGTGCCGAGGGTGCGGTTCCTCTGGTACTTTGAGTGTGGGGAGGGAAAAGCCCCTGCTCATCTGCCCAGGTAACCAGTGATGCTTTTGAAATTGGTTGGCTAGTTACCAACACTGCTGGCTTCTATTGGACTGGGTTGCTGAAGTCAGAAAAGCTATATAAGGGCCTGGGTCCAAGAAGAAGAATGAGAGAAGACATTTTACCAGCATGGTCCAAACACCAGGACACAGGGAAAGAGTCTGATCCAATGGAAATGCACTCTCTCTGGAAATCTCCGAGCCAGATCTCTACCATCTTCTGGATGATACTCATGTTTCTAGAGAGCTAGGTCAGCTCACAGTGATGCATTTGCATATCAAACAGCTACCTCAGTCAGACTGTTTTGCTCAGTAGTAATCCCTTGATCGTGCTCTACCTCTTACCCTATTCTAACCCTACCCTCTGTAACCAATAAAGTTCTCCTTTGTGACTGGTGTAGGAGACTTATTGAGGGGTGGGTTTAATTATGCCTAGAAGGACCCGTAGGTCTGTGGACTAAGGGAGACTATCCTTTCTGGCCTGTGACTTGGGGAGGTACCCCAAGTGCTTGTATTGGGTGGAGTACCCATAGGACTATTAGGCCTGTGTTTCCCCGAGGAGACAGAACCTTGAAGGTCCCCTCTCGGGGTGGTGGCAGCACATTACCCCCGGACTCTGTAGTGGGGCTTGAAGGGGGGTCTGCCAGGGCTTAGGCACCCCGGGGAGACACCTGGAGTCTGGAAGGTGGATGGGCATAGCGAGGTGGGAGGCTCTATGCAGGAGCTCCCCCTACTGGCCTGCCACAGGGGGTGGGTGAAATATCGACAAAAAAGTCAACATTTTCAGTTGTTGTTTTTATCCACAGACCATTTTCTTTGAACTCCTCCCCATTTCATCCAGGTTCACCGCACAAAGGTTTGTTTTGCACCCTTTGCCATTTTAGCTTCTGGGCCCCTACAAGCTCCTGTTTGTTCACATCATGTGAAACAATGTTGTGAAGGGAGGAGACAGTGAAGGGACAGAAATGTCTCAAGATAACATGTTGAAAGATGGCATAGCACAACCAATCTTCCCGCAGAATCTGTAACAACAGCAGGGGGGGAAATAACCTTCCCAGCCCAATGTGGCCACTAGCAAAATCCAGAAGCCTAAGGGAAAAAATAAACCTAACCACCTCTCTTCTGCTCTGCACACTGAGGATAGCAAGGATAACTCCGTGTGTTATGTCCTCTAACCTGAGAGCCAGAACTGCCCATTCTATAATCCTAACCTTTCCATCTACTTGTCCGAGCTCCATTAATCAACTATGGTAACATGGAGTTGGTTTGGTCTCCTGTTGCTGAGCATGGACTTCTCCGATATTCACCTGCTCTTGGATGCTCTTAGAGCTCTTCTCATGTTCTCCCAGCGATCCATGTGGGAGAAGGAGGGTGCTCCTGGGCTTCCAATTGTTGCATTTTACAGAGAACTCCAGGCATATCTACTCCTAGATAATCTCCGACCAATGCTTATCTAACTTCTAGCAAACCTCCCGTGATGGAGTTTCCACAACCTCCCTATGCAATCTACTCCACTGCCTCACTCTTCTGACAATAGAGTGTTTTTTTTTCCTGATACTCAACCTAAACTTACTTTGCAACTTAAAGCCACTGTTATATGCCCTATTCTCTTCAGTGATAAAGGAAAGGTTTTCCCCTCTCTATTATAGTAAGTCTTCAGAAATTTGAAAATGGTCATCATGTCCCTTCTTAGTTGCCTTTTCTGTAAATTGAGCACACCTATTAGCTTCAATTTTATCCATTATAGCTTACCTTCCAAACCCTTGATCATTTTGGTCACATGTCTGTACTTTATCCGTGCCCTCTTTAAAATGCACAGCCTAAAACTGCATGCAATACTCTAAATGCTGTCTAACGAGTACAAAGTTAAAAGTAACTATCACTTCCTGTGCCTTGTACCTAATATTGATACAGTTTAAAATGGGACTGGTTTTCTTTGCAAAACTGTGTTAGCCTATTGGTGTTTCAGTTAGTCTGTTTTTTCTGGGCCGCTCTTTTGCTTTCACTTGTGTTTGCGTGAGCAATGTATTTTGGCACCCCAGAAATAAGGAATACCAACAGAAGCTGGTTGAACAAATCTGCACATAAAAGGCTTTACAAATGCTGTCCCTTTTCACTTGGGAAATCAGTCTTAAAGAAATCCAAATGTATTTTCTTTGACTCTCTTTGTTATTCATAAGTAAGCACTGAATACATTTGGTGAACGATTTTCACACTGTATGTTGTTCTTACATTTGCTGTGCCCATTTACTGTTTCTTATTTGGATTGAGCAGTTTGTAGAATTAAGATGCATGGTTTTTTTGCCCCTGAAGCAGCGGCTAAACTAGTTTTGAGAGGAGAATAATAAATATTTAATGTTCTGTTAAGAAGAGACGGGCAAATAATCACTGGTGGTTAACATACATAAAAATTGCAAGAGTTCTAAATATTGCAACAGTTACCCAGGGCTTGTTCAAAATCTCACAAATAATTAGAAGTATCCCCTCTTATCCTCCCCTGGTGGCCATTTTCTATGAAAAAAGTCTCAAAACTAATTTTAAAAAATTCCACTTTGCAAAATGTTTGGACCACTTTGGCAAATCAAGACATTGAACCATACCCCTCTCATTGGTCTCTGAAAGATACACTAAGGATTGGTGATCTGGAAAAAAACCTCCCAAACAAACATAAGGTAGAGTCTTTCTACCATGCAGTCAGCTAAGTAAATAAAATAAGGACCACGTTTTACATATGTCTGTTATTTTGCCAGTATTGGATCATTAAGGTGAATGTAAATATGGCAAACATGGGTCAGTTCAGGTTGAGCAGTTAACTTCACAGTCACAAAGCAACTGCCTGATCATTTTCTATTCGGTTTATTTATTTTTTAAACACAATCATGCTGCACTGACTCACAGGCTGCAAAATTAAGAGAGATGAATCTCTTGGGGGCTTTTTTTTTTTTAAATTGTTTGCAGAGGCTCAACTTAGTGTAATGCCAAAGGTTCAGCAACACCCAGAGGTACCAGGGCTCTCGAGCCTCGCAAAACTGCTTGTGTCCAGGAAGAGAAGCACAGGGAGAAGGATACAGAGATGGGAGGGGGCAGAGAAAGATTTTTATTGGAAGCTGTTAAAGTGGTTGCTATGAGACCTTCTCCAGCTAACACAGGAACAGCAGCGCGTGTGAGGCTGATAAAACGTACCTCTCGTGTTATACCTTTCTTTTTCTGCGCTCTTTTTTATAGTTGTCTAAGATCAGAGCAAGCACCTGTCAGTTGCTTTTTCTTCCCTCTTCCTCTCCTCTGCTCCCTTGTGCAAAATGGAGCTAGAAAATGAAACGATCAGCACCTCCAGCAATTCATCAGGAGGCTCCAGGGAGTACAAGGTGGTGATGCTGGGAGCAGGGGGAGTTGGCAAAAGCGGTAAGTTTTGAGTTGCAGCATTTGGGGGAGAAGGGGTGAACTGGAGTGCAAACTTCTAAGAACAAGAACGGGCTGATACGCGGCTCCCCCCTTCCTTCTGCTCGAGTTGGCTTGAATAAAAAGGAGTCAAAATTAATGACTGGGGCAGTGAGTCAGCTTAATTTTGCTACGGGGGAAAAAAAAAAAGACATTTCTTTCAGATCAGCCTGTTCTCTGTATACTTCAGGCACTGGCGTGTCTGCCGCTGCTAGCTTGCTGTTCAATTCTCCAAGTGGTAATGCCACTATGATACTTTTTAAGGGGTACCAGGACGTTGTGCAAGGTGGGAGTAGCTTATTGACTTGTGAATCCTCCTTCCTAGATAAGACTTGTGAAAGACCACATGGGAAACTAGCTTCAAAGTCAGTGCAAAGTGAGGAGTGTGCCCAGAGTTACTATACTTACACATCTCTTCTCTGGACTTCTTAACTATGTGGTGTCATGACTCAGCTGGTGGCCCTCATCTCCCGTCTGGAAAGTTATAGGATGCATGTTTGAGTCTCACTCCTGGCGATAAGGCTGCTGTGCTGTATGTTTTAATATCGCTGTCCAGTTTTGGCAAGCTTTGCTATTGTCTAGCAGTGGCATCTCCTCAGCAGAGTCATTACTTTTCCCTGGACAAAGTTTTATTTTTCGCAGATATTATCACCCTTTGATTTATTCTTCCTGACACTAACAATCCCTGATCTTAAAATGACTTTGCTGAGCATGCAGTGTCTGTCTGGGTAGCCGGTATATTGAACCCTGCACAACAAGAATATAATTGCATCAACGGGAAATTACAATAAAATGGTGATATGGTTTTATACAGCCTCAGCTCCAAATGAGTGCAGGATAAGTTTAGGACAGCCAAGATAAATAGGCTGTGAAACTAAACCATACTGCTAATATAGAACAGCCCTGCTTTGTTTCCCAGCTATACAGTGAGAGTGATGAACAACCACCTTTTAAGTAAAGGAGTCTGCTGGTTCTACATATCCATATTCTTTATTCTAGCATTCGATTTCAGTTTTAGGGCCACATCCGTCACCTAAAAGACGTATTCCTTGTTAGTATGTGTAATTGAGTAAATAACACTGTTTGCACTAATTAATACTGAAAATGCACTGCTCTTCTCTGTATGCGAATGGGGGAGGGCGAGCAGGGGAAGAGGGGAACAAAACCAAACCGGTTACTTACACTCATTTGCTTCCTGTAATTCTGAACTCACTTTTGTATTACAAGCCAGGTCTCAGTAAAACATGCTTCTGATGCAACTTCCAGCATGATCTGTTTTGCTTAGACTATCCAAAAGGTGGCAGTAATTTTTTTCCCCATTCTGTCTTTGCAAACATCTTCTAATTTAAAAGAAAGGTTCCCCATGAAGAATGACACTTCAAAGTAGCGATGTTTATGTTGTTATATTTATACTGGAGTTGGATCAGGAGGAAATAATTTTGGATCCAATTTATAGACACTTCAAAGGACTAATCACATCTGTTTAGAGACGCATCTGAAGGATCAGATGCCTCCATGAATCTTGCTCCAAATTATTCAAATCGTCTTGGCCTGGAAATTAGATTGGTGATTTTGTGAGAACAAGGCTTCTTTAGTATCTTGACATTTCCTGATCCAGCCCTGGCCGGAAACAAACAGTGTAAATTAATTTAATGGCCATTTTCCTGTGCCTTCCTCGCAGTGACTCTGGCCTTACATGACAAGTAGCTTCTTTGCTACTAATCATACCAAAAGTTACTGTGCAAAAGGAATATTATAGTCTATGAACGATTGCTGGGTGAAGTCCAGGGAAATCCTTATTGCACACACAATATATGTTTATATTATAATTACCTTCCTGATACAAGCCACACATATATTGGCTATACCACATATATTGAGTCTCTATGTCTCAATAGTCCAGCTTGGTTAGATTTGAAAACTATCCAAAGGCTTACAGAGATCATGAATGTAGTATAAAACCAGTGGGTGTGTCTACATGTGCAATTAATTTGAAACAATTAACCAGATCCAGAGCAAAACTATTTCAGGTGCACCATCTATAAGTGCACCTGGGATAGCAGCAATTTGAGCTGGGGCAGAACAGTTTAAGCCAGGGCTGCTCCTGCCCTGCTCTGCCCCAGGCCCTGGGAGGCAGCACTGGGGAGCAGAGGGGCTGGCTGGGGTATGAGGGTGTTGAAAGTGTACGTCCTTGTGGATAGGTGGTAGGCAGGAGCCAGGCCCACAGCTGCCTGGGCTGACAGCGCACAACTTTTGCCCAAGGTCAGTGTCTACATGTGGGTTTAATCACAGTTAATTACTTCGCGGCAAGATAGTACTATCCCCAGTACTATCTTACAGTGGTGTTAATTAGTTTGCTGTGGCCTAATAACATCACACATATAGACATTGACATTTAACTCTGTAGCTAATGCAATTGCACTGGAGACGTCGCAAAAGAACTTAGGTGGTTCTAGGTTTCTGTTGCATTTGTCCAAGGAAATAAATGACTCAAGCTGCAACTGTGAGAAAGGATAAGTAGAGATGGTCAAAAAAACTGAGGCTGAATTGATTCAATTTTTGCAGGTTAGTCTAAGCCATTTTGATTCTGGAAATACAGCCACGTGCCTGCTGTGGTCCAGGGCAGAAGTCAGGAGGCACTAGAGCATGCCTCCCTACTGGCTGAAGCAGATGGCTTGGGCCAACTGCCCACCCTATGAGGAAGGGGCTTGTGGGGGAGATGCAAAGCATCCTGGGATACTGGGGGACTTAAATTTCAAGGGGATCTGGGATCTGAATTAACCTAAATCAGTTAAGTCTGATACTACATCCATGCAGGTTTATCTTAAACTGGTTTTGGTCATTTTGAAAACATTTGTGTGCACTGAACGTCCATTGTGTTACAGATTTTCTGATCACTTATACTTGTTTGTGTGTAATTTCTGTCCCTAGCCAAAGAGTACTGCCAGACTGGCAGGCACAGAATATATTAGAAACAAAGTAAAACTATATCTGCATGGCATTAGCAGATTCCACAGAAAGTAACTTTAGATTCACATAGGTAGATTCAACAAATTCACATGTCTTACCGTTTCCAACCAAATTTTGCAAAGCCAAACGTTTGTAGTTTTTATATTAACTGCAACAAGCTCTACTACTGAAATAATCGTTACCATCACAAAACTGATTGGTTATAGTTTCAGGGCCAAGGTATCTTTATACCTATACAACATTAATGCCGGTGGTATAATAGAAACAAGAATTTTAATAAAAATCATGGAACATGTTTAAAATAAAATACCAGAATGTATTAAAAAATACCTCATCTCAGAATTAAAACCAAGTTTCTGGTCAAGTCTAGGAATAGTTGTGAACTAACTTAAGACGTTGATTTCTTTTTAAAATCATGAGATGCTCGTTTTTAACCAAAAGGGAGAAAAAAGTGAAAGCGAGGTCATGATTTTTTTTCAAATATTGAACCTCAAAGTCAGATATAGGATTGTATGAACCCATATATTTCAATGCCTAAATTATAACTTATATACAGACCTCTGTGAAGATTGTTATAAATGTCAGGGGGACAAAATGAGGCCAGAAGCCAACTTAAAATTGAGCTGTTATCAATAAAACTGACAGATTCCCATGGAAAAATCTTGTTACTCAGAAAGATGAACCATAAAAAGGAACCACAAACCTGTGGTTTTTCAGTACCGGGTAAAGTCATGGTACGGATTTTAAAACAACCACCTCACTGTGGTTTTAGTTGCAGATTACTCCATAAAAATGTCAAGGATTTGACATTTGACTTCAAGGATTTCTTCAGTTCTGGTTCAGATGTTGTTGAAGTGTCATTTCCACCCAACCCCATGTGAAATTTTGTCTAATATAGGATCATGGAGAAGTAGAACTGGAAGAGACCTTGTTTACTCCAACCCCTTGTCCCTAGGACAGGATCATCCCTCTTCAAACCATCCCATACAAATACACTGTCCAACCTCTTTGCAACACTAAACAGTCAGCCTGACCCAACACAAGACAAAACACCCTAATCTGCCACTGCTAAAGCAGGGTGACCACATGGCCAATGTCATGCTGCTACAAAGACTGTTAAAAATATGTTCAAGATATCCCAAGAAGAGGGCTATGCCCCCTGCTACAAAGGAAAGCAAAAATCCCTACAGTCCATACCAATCTGACTGTGGGGTAATTTTTTTTCCTGACCCCAAATATGACAAAACACTCAGACAAGCAGCTAGTATCTCAATAGTTGCACCATTCAGTGGAGAAAAAACAAATCTTACAGAAATACCTATTTTCACTATAAATGTTAAGGCATTCAAGTTCGCACAAGTGCAGGGCAACTGGACCCAGTGATCCCTATGGTCCCTTCCATCCCTTAACAACTAAGAAACTATAAAACTATGAAAAACTACCCTTTGCTAAAATCACAGTATATCACATCCACTGCTCTCCCCACATCCACAGAGCCAGTCATCTTATCATAGGAGGAAAATTGGTTCATTGGGCATGACTTCTGAATCTATGCTGGCTGTTCCTGATCATCTTGGGCAGATGAGAACAGGATGGGTTTCAACACTGATAAGTGCAAGGTGCTGCACCTGGGGAGGAAGAACTGGGAGCAAACCTACAGGCTGGGGAACTCCCTTCTCACCAGTGCAGAGGCAGAAAAGGATCTTGGAATCAGTACTGATGCCAAAATGAACATGGGCTGGCAGTGTGGGAACGTGGTCAGGACAACATTGAGAGGGTCCAAAAGAGGGCCGCTTGCATGACCAGGGGGCAGCAGGGCAGGCCCTACGAGGAGAGACTATGGGACCTGAACCTGTTCAACCTCCACAAGAGAAGGCTGAAGGGGATATAGTGGCCATTTACAAACTAGTGACGGGGGGGGGGACCAGAAGGTATTGGGGGAGTCCTGTTCCTCCGAGCACTACCAGGAGTGACTAGAAATAATGGTCACAAGCTGGCAGAGGGTAGATTCAGATGACACATTAGAAGGTGCTACTTCACAGTCAGGGTGGCTAGGATCTGGAACCAACTTCCAAGTGAAGTGGTCCTGGCTCCTACCCTGGGAGTTTTTAAGAGGAGGCTAGATGAACACTTTGCTGGGGTCATTTGACACCAGTGCTCTTTCTTGTCATGGCAGGGGGTTGGACTTGATGATCTGCTCAGGTCCTTTCTGACCCTACCTACTATGAAACTATGAAATCTTGTTCTGCCCTAGGTAGCTTGAGGACCTGCTCCATGATCTTTCCAGGTATTGAGGTCAGGCTGATTGGTCTGTAGTTTCCTGGATACTCCTTCTTCCCGTTCTTAATAATGAGCATTATATTTATCCTTTTCCAATCATCTAGGTCCTCGCCCAGATTGTCAAAGGGGAAAGTCAATGGTTCTGCAAGTACCTCAGCTAATTCCTTCAGTACCCTAGGACACATCGTAGACTTGAAAGTTTCTATCTTCAAGTAATCCCGAACCTGTTCTTGTAGCCCGCCTGTCTCCTTCCTATCTTTGCCACCAACTGTATTTAGTCACCTGGAAGCTGCCCCTATTTGTGAAGACTGAAGTAAAGAAGACATTAACTATGTAAGCCTTCTCTTCATTATCCATAACTAGATTGCCTTCCGCATTCTATAAGAGACCCATGGTTTCTGTAGCATCCCTCTTACTTTTGACATCCAGACTGAAGATAAGTCTTTAGCCAAATAACACTACCTACCCCACTTGGTTTAAAGATCTATTTTTATGCAGGTAAAAATACCCAGGCAAACAAAAGAGTCTCTAAAATCCTAAGGCCATTCATTTTATGCTTAATTTTAGCAACTCTAATTACACTAATAACAATAATTCATTACAACACACCCTGTAAAACATTAGCAATAATTAGCTGAGTAAAGCTTAGTAAAAAAGAGCAAGCAAACTGAGGTACCCTAATATGGAAATTAAAAAAACAAAAACAAACAAAAAAATCCCTCTGCCTCAAGAGGGATGCTATCATCAATAAGTTGTTTTATATACGACTCATTGTTTTCCATGCCTTAACCATAATTGCACGTGACAGGTTGGATGAAGATGAGTATCTGTGTTTTCTCCGGTACCAGTTAGAAAAAAAGAAGAAAAGTCATTGGAGGTGAAAAGTGCTGGTCAGAGCACCTCAGAGCTGGAGTCACAGGTGCATGCACAGAACGGTGCAGCAGAAGACACGTGAACGTCCTTCCATATGATCCACAGCTAGGATCAGAACTGGAGCTGTTAAAAAAACTGCCCCTCAAATATTTTGTTGATGGAAAATGACTTTCTTCTCTTGGAGGAAAGATTTCCCCCTGATTTTCATGGGGGGTAGGGGAGTGAATAACTAAACATTTTGTTGGCCTGATTAAGCAAAAATCACATATATTTTTTCTGGCAACCCCCCCTCCTCCCCCTAAAAACTTCTTTTTGGCTTCCAGCTAAAATTCAGGGAAAAAACTGTACGAAGGCAGAGAACAAGTGATAGAAATACTCTCTGATACTCTTACGAGGCCGTAAGGTTGGAAGGGGGTTGTTGGGTCACTCGCTACTGCAAGAAACACTTTTATAAAACCCTTTTCAGACTTTACTTTAAAATGAATTTAGTTTTCTTTCTGCCCCCACTATTCCTGTTGGAAGGCTATTGCAAGACCTCATCACTGTCATGGTTAACAACAGTCTGATTTCCAGTCTGTTTATTTACAACCGCTATATACCCATTGCCCTTTAGTCTAAATTGATTTCCTTGTTCTCTGAGCCAAGATTTGTGAATTTGAGAATCTTACCCAGTACCTCCAGTTTCATATCTACCCTTCAAATATATTGCATCTAATTAATCCCTTGTGTAACTCTAAGGAATGTGTACTTACTAGACTAGTCCTACGCTAAGCAAATATGATATCCATTGTGTACAACGCAACACTTTTTTCTGAACAACCTGCCCTGTACGCAATACAGCACAACATTATATATATAATCCAGAGGGCAGTCTTTCTTTGTTATCAATAGAAGAGAAAAATTTAGACTTCACAGATCATAATGCAAAGTCACAGAAGCCTTTTAGTATATTGAACAGTAGCAGGCGTCTGCTTATGGCAGTGATTGGGACTTCTCGGTCTGGAAAGCAACTACCCTTTTGTGGGTGCTACTAACAATAAGTACATGCATGAGATAATAAATACATACAGAACCAGGTTATATCAATTCATGACATTTTTTCCTGTCCTCCTTCTCTGACCCACTGAATCCTACCCTCTTCGGGAAGGGTCTGGGAGGACAGAATATCCTCGCTAGCACAGTGTGCCAACCGATTTGAATACTACAAGTGACAGGTCATGCTGCTAGGTACTTGATGGTTAGACTGCAAACAAACAAAGACATTGGGTATTGCTGATGGCTACTGCAATAACAGAAACCCAAAGGGTACACCTATGACCCAAGTGAACTTAAGTTCTTTTGTCAGGCTACCCATATGATGTGGTGCAGCTCACGGGGAAGAGTAGATTTTATGGGGCTATTATTTTCCTTCCTCTATAGAGAGGTGATATGCAGAAAAAAGGTTGCAATCTGCTTCCCTGTTCTTCAGCCAAGTGGACCAGTGGGTGTTAATATGAACTATGCCTGGGATTATACTGCTTCCTTGCCCACTGGAGCAAGAGAGGGGATAGGGATAATAATGTCACAATCTGGTTCCTGATCTGCTCTTTGCTAATCACAATTATTCCCTGCCTCTCACTCAGGCTAATGGTAAAACCACAAAGGAACCCAGTTGACCTAGAGTTAAAACACATGAGTGAGATTCTTGCACCTGTGATCATGTTGAATACTACCTTCCTGGTCAAGTGACAGTGGTTGAGGGTTAGGGTTCGGGTTAACCTCTTCTAACCGGAAGAGGTTGGGCAGCTCGGCACAGCTCAGGGTGAATTTGGGTGGTAAACTGTAGCCCCTCGAGTGCCTATTCATGCTGCAAGTTGCAATTCCTGGTACCTAGCCATGTCTCTTGATTTCTGAAGTTCCTTTTAATAAGACATTTTGCATTTACTTTTGCATGGTTTCTACTGTTGCTTCATAAACTCCCCAGTTTTATAGCTGGAGTGAAAATCCAGCCACCCACGTATTCCTTAATAAATAGCTGCATCTGCATCCTTCAGAAAATAAAGTGTTCTCTATTCTCTCTGCTTGTGAAAGGCAACATAGATTCCATAGATATTAAGGCCAGAAGGGATTATTAGATCATCTAGTCTGTCGTCCTGTATATCCCAGGCCATTAAATTCAGATGTATACCCCTATATTGAGCCCAATCATTTCAGTTCGACTAATGTGTTTCAGTTCCCAGGCAACTAAACTACAGTGTGCCACCGGCAGAGAGCAGGAGAGACCAAGGTGACACCAATGCCTGAGGCCCCCGCAGTGGCAGAGAATTGATTAGCTGAGAGATGCAATTACCAGCTGTGGACATTGCCTGATGCTTCAGAGAAAGATGTGCATGGCGGGGTGGGATTGTGCGAGGAATGGAAGAAACCGAAGGAATTAAAAATCTCTGCTGACCCTCTTAAGCAATCAGCTGAATCCTGAAGCACAAGATCTGGTTATAGGCACTGGCCTGTTGAAAAGATTCAAATGTTATTGTCACTTTGAGGGCAATGTTGGTGATCCTGTTCTTTCGAGATCTCAGAAAGGAAGGGAATGAATAGATGCATACACATTTCAAGCCAGAAGTGACCCTCAGGCCCATCCAGCTCAAGCATCCTGTTCACTCAAATGTTACATCTTTTTGTTTCTAGACGCTAGATTAGAGAATCTCTAATCTAGGTATCCAATGTGGTTTTAAACAATCTAAGTGTTGGTGAATCGAATGATCCTGTTGCAGCATAACTTCCTCACTTACTAAGCTGTTCTTATCCACTGTATCTGGTCATATTTTAGCAAGATGGAAAAATCTCTCCTCCTCATCTCCCTTCCCCACCCCCCAAGTCATCCCTCCACTTGTCTTCAGTAAAGTGAATAAATGGAGCTCCTTAAGCTTTCTATTCATATAGACCATTCTGTGACCTTCCTTTGCACGCTTTCCAGTACTTCCACATCTTTCTTGAAGTGTGGATACCCGACCACGGTACATTATTCGAGTAGCAGTTTTATCGGTGTTGGTTAGAGAGCCATGATCACTTCTCTGCTCCTATCTGATATTCTCCTTTTTGTACCTTCAAGAATGCGATATGCTCGTTTTTGCCAGGAAAGTGAGAGAGAGATCAGTGTTGAGGCAGCTAATGACAATGATCTTTACGTTTCTTGAGATGTCTTATTTGACCTAGAACTCAATGTCCCAGGGTTTAATCTGGATCAAAACAAGAACAGCACAGTCATGTACACTTTGCCTTTCTAAGATGCTGCTTCTCCAGTCGGCGGCCAGCAAAAGCCCGAAGCCTGACAGGGTTGTCCCTGGAATGAATGTCAGTGGCCATACAGATGTACAATAGAATATGTTACTACATTTAATCCAGAACACTACAGAGGAACCTGAACTGGGACAGCAGGTGTGTATGTCAGTATGATCCTGGGACAAAAGATTTTCTCTTGGGACTTGCGACACTTGTCCCTAGTTTGAGTCGCTGTTTTCCCTATGGTTTCCTGTTCTTAGTTCCATTTCCTTGCATTTGGCTGCATTAAAAAGCATTTGTTGGACTGTGACCATTTAACCAGATGATTCATGTCATTTTGTAACTTTAACATGGACTCCTCACATTTGTCCTTAACTCATTTGTTTTCTACCAGGCAGGATCAAGCACAACCTTTCTTCATTTCTTTTTTTTTTTTTTCCTCCCCAATTTGGACAGACCTTGTGGCCAGAATGATTTGTCTCAGAGATGTGAGTTTAAGGCATCTCATTCTTTCGGCAGTTCATGTACGTCAGTGACTGGAGGACAGAAGGATTCAATTAGCGATTCTGCGTGTGCATTTAATATGATGGTTTCTGAATGGAAAATGCCAATGGGCTTCTGAGAACACTGTATGCAGTTCTGGTCCCATTATTACCAGAACATTATGAGAAATAGAAAATAGCTCTGAGACGAGAATACAAGGATTAGAGAGTTTGATTTACGCTGATAGATGACTACAAGACATACAAGCCCATCACCTGAATTTCTTCCAAGTGAGCCAATCAGCACAGTGGAAAGGTACAGTGGAGCCCAATCACATTTAAATTTACCACTATTGGATCACGGTGTGATGTGAATACAGCTCACCGGCGGATTGCCTCCAGAGCTTAACCTCACACACACGCTAATTCCAAGACAGTTTCATTGCACATAGTTGTACTTCTAGAGAGATGATGTTGCTCTGGTGTTGCTTCCGGTCTTCAATAGTGCTTGTTCAACAGAACTATTCATTTTCACAGCTGGATTTTCTGTTCAGCAACCTAAGTCAGACGACAAAAAAAAAACCCTCTTCCAAAACAGAAGCATTTTACTGCTCTAAGTGCTCAAACAAAGGAACAAAGATGGTTTCATGATTGTGGTTGGACACTCTCTGCTATAAAGACTCTGTGAGGCAGCCACAGAGACTGTGCTTTCCATTCCAACCCGGTCCTGCTGCTGAGTCGAGCCATCTGCAGTGCATGGCACATGTTGGCTGCTGTAGTTTGGATGGGAGGGAATTCATTAGAGAGACCCTTCAAAGCACAAATTAGGAAAGAACATGTTTTCTTTACTGCTGCTTTCATCTACATTCCTGCTATGCTTTCTATTCGATTTCCCTCTGTTCCCGCACTAATCTATTTTAACTTTGAATTTCTCCTTTGACTTTAATTAAGCTTCCTTTATGCCTACAAGCATGGCAAGGTTTATTCTTTTCTTTCCCCCTCTCCCCACCCCTTTCAATATAGAGAGACGCTAGAGAACTCATCATGTTTGCACAACTCTACTGACAGGTACTGCATGCCTTCAAAGCACTACTCAGAGCCTCAGCTGCATGGCTCTTACTGTCTTTGGAAGACTGATTGCTGGAAGCTAGGACAATTAACTAATCATATATAAGACCATGGATCAGCTCTCAGTGGACCCACACAAGACAAGAAGCTGGCTAAAATGCTTCATTTCACAGCTGATGTTCTACTTGCTTAAGAGGAAGAGGTAATGGGAGCAAAGTCTCTGAAATTGCTGCACTTGAATTGTGATGTCTACCTGTAGCCCCTACTCCTGATTTTCTGCCAAAAAAATCAAGTTGTTTTTCCATTATGGTCACATTAGGAAAGGGTACATACTGCACTCCTCAAGCAAAGTGAAAAAAAAAGGTGAAGCCTAATGCACATATATATTTTAATCAAGGTATGTGGAGTCCCACTCACTGCCAAGTTTCTGATTTGTACAGAGTTTAATTACAGTCAGCTGGCACAACATTGCATATGCTTTCCCTAAGTTTTTGCTGGTAGTGAGGTCTTGAGTAACGTCATATCATCTAACTCAATTCTTCACAATTATGTTCACATTCAATATAGCTCTTTAATGCCAGAAGCTCATTTTACACTGTGCTTGTTCTGTGCAAAGTGAAAACAAACAAACAAACAAAACTTTGTAATTTGAGTTTGACAGGAGCCTGTCCCAGCCACCAGTGGAGGGTTTGAGGTTGAGATTGCGGTCAGGGGTAGAAAGGTAAGAAAGATTTATTCACTTAACAAAAAATATGACTACGCATAATAAACTAAGGCACATAATGACAGACAATAATAATTTGCATTGGCAACTTATCGGCAGTCCCCTCTCATGACTGATACGTTTCTCTTCTGCAAAGCTCAGTGAAGTCACGCGTCCCTGATTAGCGCTGTCTGAGGGGTACCAGGAAGGACCCTGGTATTTAGACCTTGGGCTCTTCAAGATCTGTGGGCCCATTGATCCAGGCCAGCAGCTAATCTTAAATCAGGAGCTTCTTTTACAGAGATGCATCTTCCTTCTAATGATTTCCAGATGTGCCAGCCAATTTATAACTTCTGAGCTATGCTGATAACTTAGTCATCCAGATTCTGTCTACTACAAGTATTCTCAGGCCTGACCAATAGCAGTACAAGCTTTGCATTCTTTTGATAAGGTTACTTTTAACTATGCTACAGGGTCTACTTCAAGGCTTTGTTAAATTTATTAGGCCTTACTATATACAAGACCTTATTAATCTTTGACTTTAATTAGGCTCTTAGCAACAACATATAGCTTAATATCTGAACAAATGACAGAAAAAAACACCTGATCTAACCTTCATAGAGCCTTCAGCAAGCACCTTTATCACACAGACAAAAAAAAATGACCATTTAAACCATTTAAGGTGCTGACTTAGTCTTTTCCCTTTGTTTCATTCCCCTTTTCCTTTTCCTCCCTTTTCCATAGAATTAATCCCTTTGGCAAATTGTTTTAATAAAAATGAGAGGTGGTTACACATGCTAGCCTGCAGTCAGGCAGAAGGTAGGCCACCTTAGAAACTAGCGAGTTCACAGAGGCATGAGCTTTTGTAGGCAATACCCTATTTGACATCTGAGGTAGGTTGCTGTCTATGAAATCTCATGCCTCTCTAAAGTAGTCCAGGTGCCACCTCGCCCTACCTACTGTCTGCTTAATAAATGTGCATCTTCTCTGTCTGCCTGCTTTGCATGGATTAACTAAAACAATGTTTCAGTCACTTTCTACGTGACTAAGATGTTTCCTCTATGGAGGTGGATATGTTGTTCCAATATCACTTAGAACCAAGAAGTCTAACAGAGTTTGACTTGGCTTGGTGCCTTGGTTTTAACCAAGCGGGAAGTCTCTACCACGAACCTTTTTACAAAATAACCAGTTCCAAATAGCTCCATCAAGACCCTTGAAAAATTGAGTTCCCCGCAGAAGTCAATCCTCATCTGAGGACCAAGAAGAGATAAAAGTAAAATATAACACAAGATGAGAATGGCAAAATTTATGAATGACAAAGCAAGATGGGCAAGAGACAGGAGAGTGGGAGAGCTTAGTATATAGAAAGAACAAAAGAAAGCATGGTAAGGAGGAATGTAATATGATAGGAAGGAGTATGGAGGAGGAAAGAGTAAAAAATGAGAAAAAAAGGCCTCTCTCCCAGGCTAGAAGAGAAAAGTGCCAAGATGCAAAGCAAAAATGTGAACCTCTCTTTATCCTTTTTTTTTCGCTACCAAGTGCCCAGTCTCTCATCATTTATTTAAATTGCACTCATCCATAAACTAAACAGCCACCAATCTATTAAAATGGAAGAAATGGCTGCAAAAAGAGCTATAAAAATAAATTGCTAGTGACCATCAACATTTAAAAACTATACATTTCCCTAAGTTATATTCAAACAAGATTTATTTAAGTGTAAAATAACTAAAGCACATTTTCATCTATTTAATGAAAAATTGTTGTTAAAATCTCAGTGCATTATTCAAGGGTGAATTATTGAGAACTCTGCCAAACCCAGTAAGATAACCACTTTCCACTGATTGACAGTGACAATATATTACAAGAAGTGAATATCTGGTGATTGATTGCCTTTCATTCCTCAATGCCATATACTTAAAAAAGACTATGGATCAAACCAGTTGATGTTAGAGTAATTGTTTCTAAAGCATGACCATTCCTACCGGTTGAATCTCAGTATTTTAAGCTAAGTATTAATTTCAAGTAGGGATCCTCCACTACTGTAAAGTGACATATAAAATAGGTGAAGCCAATGCAATCATGTCCATTGGCATCACCTAAGAGTCTTGCCCTTTTCTCTATAATTTGGTAGACAGTAGATATACCAGGACCCGTGCCTTGGAAACTTGTTGTGTAAAACTGTATCCCCTGCACGTCTGAGGGCAAGAAGTCCTAGCTAGTCCTGCTCCAAGCATGGACTACCCTTCTGATAGTATAGGAATGCTAAAAACCCAAAATGCATTGTTGCGTCTACTCCAGAGCCATCTCCAGGTTCACTCTCAAGTATGTGGGACGACTGAAGTCTCAAGAGCAGATGCAAAGGGGCATCTTGGAGCATTTTCATTAGCATATTTCCACATCTGGAACATGACAGCGTGAACACATAGGTGCAGTATGCTTGGAAATAACTCTACCAGGACATGCTGGCCACAATGTAGAGGCATCTGAGGGCCTGTACTCCCAAATGAAGTCAAGGATAGTTGATTAATTTATTAGGATGGTGAAAGAAAGGGTAGTCTTTCTAGCCTCTGCCATTAATATATGTAACATGAATTGTATGTGAAGTGCAAGTGATGGTGGAAGGGAGAGGAGATTAGGTGATAGTACACATTGCTATGATATGAAACACTCAAGTAGTGAACAAGGGCAATGGTATCCATATGTCATAAATGGATATGAACATGTCCAACAGGTTTGAGGTGTTCAAAGCAACGGCCAATAGATCACAAGTGAATGGTTTTCTATTTAGAATATAGAGTGATGCAAAATCATGACATCCTCCTGGGTAAAATCACTGTCATTTGCTACTAATGTTCACCCTTTCCATTCCATGCATTTTACTTTTAAGCACATAGAAGAATTTATGAGGATTGTGGTGGATGTAAAAAGCCACCCATTTATTTTAGCTGAATATATGGCATATGGTATTTTACATTTCCCTTTTTATAATTCTCATAAACCTCATTTAGATATATTGCTTGTTAATAAAGTTATGTTACTAGAAATGTGTGGTATTTGGAGGACTTTGAAAAAGCCTAATATGCAATAGTTTCCAAAAATTTATTCTCACTTGAAAAGGTCTGTTTTTAGTTTAGGTTTTTCATTTGTTTGCTTTAATTTAGACATTTAATTTGTGAGGGCATTATGACAGCATTATCATCGTGCAATGTTCACTATAATGAGGCCTTTTGTTTATACATCCATCTATATTTAATGGGCTAACTAGATGCATGTTTTTAAGTTTTGTTTTCATGGCACAAACAATATAGCTGTAGATATGGTGAGACTTATGTGTTCTCCTGCATCTTGGGAGTCATGTCTCTTCAGCTCAGTGATTACAGACAACATTGCAGATTAAAAATGTGTAGCTGGAGATAGAGTGGGAGAGTAGCTTGTATTCTGCTCTGCCTCATGCATCACAAAAAAAAATTGGCAGCTAAGCACTGATCTCAGAATCCTAGTTTGCCCTTAACAATGGAGGGGAAAGAATACAGCTCAATTTTTTGAGCTATCCTGGATTTCAAGGGTTGGAAGATCGAAAATAAAGCTCTCTTCCAAATAAGCACATCTGATAAGGAAGCTGTTGAGTAAGTGGGTGAGTATATATACTGGTAACACTCTTATACTCCTCTCCAGGGCTTTGGGATGACTGAATTACAGATGGTCAAAGACCTGAACAGAAGTATAGTAGAGTTACCAGGTCTTGCTCAAGGAGGGAGACTAAGGCCTAACCCAAAGCCAATGAACTTGTAGGGAGTCCTCGTGCTGAGAAGTTCAGTATAGTTCCACACCCCAGTAATGATATTACTAATGAATGGCAGGAAGTGATCTGCAACATTTAGCTAGTGTCCCTAGTCTCTGTACTGGCAGTGAAGGTGTCCTTAAAGATCTCCTCCCACAAGAAGCTGGTGAAACCTCTGTTCCCACTGAGGTTCGGGGGAACGCCATAGCCTTAATGACCCTCCCTTTCCCTGCTAGTTCAATGTCATCACCGTTCTCCATACCATTTGCTGACCCTGCTGGAGTCCTGGTAGATCCAAGGGATTAGCACCTTTCCAGGCTGTCCTTCTGGAAAGAAGCTGGTAGAGCAGCATGTTGCACATAGGTTCCCGTGTGGCAATTCTGGTAGCCAAATGCCCCCCCTTGCTACCACTGCAGATGCCTTCTGCACCGTGGCTTTAAAGATTAGTAAAAGTGCAGAGCATTCAGTTCTGCTGCTCAGTTGTAGCTTGATGCCTCGGAGCCAGTCTCCACCACCTACACAAATCAGCATCCACAGAAGATCACAGCTGTGGCAGGGGCACGGGTCAGCAGCTATGTCCAAGGGTTCCCTGACTAATACGCAGAGCACACTAGTAGCGGGAGGATGATCAAACTACCTGCAGGCTGCAGCTGCCCCATCGCCAGGATACTGGCTGGAACGATCAACACCCAGGTGGTGTTTGCAGAGTCTGGGATGGTCTTGGCCTGCTTTGGATTCTTGGCAGCTCTTTAGATCTGCTGTGCAGCAATGGGCGGCCAATTTTGCATTGTGCTTCCCAGAAATTATTAGCATGCACACTTCTTCTGTTACAGCCATTTACTGGTGTCATTTTAACCTGATACAAATGGGCTCTGCTAGCCATCCAGTCCTGCTGATTTGAAACAGTTGAGGATGAGTTCCCCTCCCACTCCATGAGTTTCCGTTGACAGCTATAAATACCCCAACACAGCTTGTTCCAGCCACTGTTTTATCTGGTGTAATGCAGTGCAAATATTCTTATGAAGGTGGCACCTGCATTCTTCTGGTTACCCCAGTTATGACATCTCCATGTAGAAATCTGATATTTGTCCATGCAGAACCTGGGCATCTGCAGTACAAACATTTCCAGTTGTTGCATGTCTGGAGTGCTATGAAAAGTTTGTGAAAATTAGTAGTGTAGCCCCCTGGCTGAAGCTAGGGATTTCTTTTCTTGATTCTATTTGAATGCATAAATCAGATTGATTAATGATGTCTTCATTTAGTTTTAAATAAACAAAAAAAAATGGGATCTGAAATTGCTTTAGGTGCATCATATGTTACAGTCAGATGAATATGCCACTGAACTGGCAGCTGAAGCATGTGCAGGTGGAAAGCTGAATGCCACTGAGTGATGCATTTATAGATATTGATCTCTATATTAAACTTTCTTATGTGAACTCTCCTATTTTCAAAGCCTGAAAAATAGAGCTATTATGCACCTGGTTATCACCTCCAGAACTGCCCTTCCCCCCCAACCACCCCTCATTCCCTTGAAGCCTGATCCACTTTCCCAAGTTGTATATTGTACATGTATATGGGGCATTCCCTCAGAAGGTAGCACACTCTAGGGAAGAGGGGATTGAGAAGCTTCCCAGATCCGGTATAGACACCAGAGCTTGTTTTACCAGTGCATTGCTGCATGATCTTGAGCAGCAAAGTTCACCTCTCTGCCTCTACTTTCCCACCTGCATAATGGGAGTAAGGATAGTTACTCTCTGTTTCAATAGCCCATTTTGCATCGCATAGAAATGCTGTGCAAGATCTATAAAGTAATATTAAATCTTAAAATGTATGGCCAGAAGGGACCCTTACAAATAACCTGAAGTCACCGAACCTCAGTTGTAAAGTGTCTGCATCGAGCCCATAACTTTCAGTAGTAGCACGTCTTTTGAAAGATATGCCATCCTGACTGAAGAGCTTTGGTAGAGAATGCACCATCTGGCTCGTTCAGTAAGTTATTCCAATGGGTAAGGCCCCTCACTGTTAACAAAAAAAGGGCATATTTTTAGTCACAATTGGTTGAGTTTAGCTTTCAAATGCTGGCTTTCACTTAACCCATTTTTACCTAGATTAACAAGCCATCTGTTTTAAGAATGTGTTTTCCCCCCACCCCATGTACCTTCTTGAAACTAGGTGCACAATGGAGAGGGAGAGGGAGAGAGAAGGAAATATAGTGTATAAGTGTTGCAGCAGCTAATTCTTAGGTGCCTTTCCACTTAATGCCATTCACAGCCCACTGCAATACAGTCTAAACTCTATATACAATATACAATACAATGGGAAATGCAATGGGGCGGGGAGAGGGGAGTAGTGGAGGAGAAATCAATATGTTCATGTATTTCCTTCCAAGAATTCCTGAGAAGATCCTGTAGAAACCGAACACCACAAGCTATAGCACCATACAACTACCAAGAAGAAGAGGGTGAGGGATGCGAATGGTACAAATCTCAAACTGTACTTTTCACTGCAGTCAGAGTCATGGGAGAAGAGAATAAAGGGACACAAATGAATGGCATGTGCCTGTGCGCGAAGATAGAGTACTGTCATTTTCATTTCACAGTCTATCAGCCATCATAAGCCAGCTGCCTAGATTTTAATTCTCCCCTTTTATTCAGAAAGCTTAATAACGTGTGACCCACTGCGCAATGCATTCTAAATCGTTTTCAGGGCTTCACTGATAGAGGATGCGACTTGATTAAAATCCCATCCCAACAGACTTTGCTTTTTTTTGTTTCAACTCCGCAAGCTTATCTTTTCAGCGCTGGAGGGGCTACGGTCCAAAACCTAGTGTTGACCAAGATGGCTGCCAGTATAGGAATAAAGACGTGCTGCCTCTTCCCCCACCCTTCCTTTGTTTCAGACCAATTGAAGGCAGACTGTTATAGTTAAAAGGCCATTTTGGGCAGCCTGTGTAGCTTTCTCCCCGGTGCTGGTCGGTAGTGGAAAAGATTGGGTCTGATCTCTAGGGATTGCTGGTAATAGCTCAAATTATATGGGCTTGAGCACCCACTCAAAGCAAAGAAAACCAAGTTACACTGCCTTGTTGCTCACAATGAATGCCCTCTCCTTCTTTCAATGGGATGCCAGCTCTGTTTAAAGTCTATTCTGGGAGGTTTCTAAAATGCCAACATGCCTGCAACACACAACGTGAACATGCTTGCATGGTTGCGTACATCAGTTATGGATCACAGTGCATAGCCTTTAAGTCAGGGAGGCAAAAGCACATGACCGTTGCACTTTAAACAACAGGGCATTCATTAAAATAAATATTAAATGGTGAGCTCAATTTATACAGTAGTCCAGTGGGTTTTTAAGTCTGCCAGGTGACTCTCAGCAGTCTGCTGAAGATTTATATCCAATTCCTGAAGACCTCAGGGCAGGCAACC
Source organism: Caiman crocodilus (assembly GCA_030014935.1). Taxonomy (NCBI): domain Eukaryota; kingdom Metazoa; phylum Chordata; order Crocodylia; family Alligatoridae; genus Caiman; species Caiman crocodilus. The sequence goes on along the minus strand of JAGPOW010002514.1, from coordinate 58,316,603 downwards.
CTACTTCCCAAGCAATGATTTAAAGTGGGGCCTTATTTTGGGAAAGAGAAAACAGTTAACAGGAGTTTGGTGTACCTAGATAACAGCCCAACAGCACATAAGATATGCCAACAGTTCTTTGGAAATGGTGCTACCCAATGATCCTCATAGCTGCAAGCCCCTACCCCCATAATACCCGACTCTGAAGATTTACTTGGAGAAACTCTCATTCAAATCAGGCCGATTCCTTGCAGAATTGTAGTCCACAGCATCCAGGCCCTCTACAACCTCTCCCTGTCTTAAACAACAGCTAAGAGCCCTCACTAAAAGCCTTTACCACTTCACCATATGGATTTATTTTATTTTATTTATTTTTTTACTGCCCCAGGTTTTGCCACCATCTGCAAGATTTCTCGGCTGCTCAAAAGGAAGCTTCCCAAAGCAATGCAGCTCTTTAAAGAAGATCTATATTGTTTTTAAACCACCACTACAGACAGTCTGAAAAAGACAATCAAACATAGGAAAGACTAAGGCTTATTCTTTCCACTGGTAAAAAAACAGTTTGCACTGATCTCTTTTAAAACCAAACCAAAAAAGCAGAGCGCTTATTTAATAAGTTCCCTCTCACCACCTTCATACCTTGGACCTTCATCTGCACCCCAGTAGACTGCAGACGTGATTGGAGTGACTCGTGACGTAGAGCAATTTGGGCTTAGTTCATTTAAGCAGACACTTGCAAACCTAGATATTGTTTTTTTGTCCACTTCAGACTCCCACTCAGAGTGATACTTCAACAAAATTGCCTCAAATGGCTTCATGCAGCCATGGAAATGACAGCAAGGCATATGAACGAAGACACATATTCCATGCAAATGAAGCAGATATTGCCCTACAGCCAAATGGTATGCAAATAAGCCCTGGTTTACACTTTGCATTTTTCATTCACTTTCAAGGAAAAAAAAAAAAAAAAAAGGCTTTACCTTAATTTCTGAGAAAAACCTATCAGTATTTATAATGAAGCACCATGAGTCACTGTAGAGGACAGCTTCCTACAACACTCTCAGAATGACATACAGATGTACTTGCTTATATAGGGCACGTCTGCACATCACCGTAGTGGCACGCTACATCGCCATACAGCACGCTACGGTGATGTAGCGATCACGTGAGTTTACATGTGATCAGCAGCTACTTCACCATAGCAGCAGTCTCAAGCCCCTTGCCATTGTGAAAAATAAAGAAATAAGTGTGATGCTGCTGACTACATAGGGGTGTCAAGGGAAGTCTTTATCCCACCTTCCCCTGAAGGGATTTGAACCCTAATTACCTCCATGTTAGGGTGGTATCCTGACACCAGACCCCATGCTTAGGGCCCTTCTGTTGGCCCACTGGATAGCTAAGAAGGAACGATTCATGGTGCCAGAAGGGGAAAGGGCTAGAAGGATCCCAATTCTCTGGGTCTGGCCATTGTCTAGGAAAATGTTGCTCATTGTTGTTTGTGTTCAACATTAAATCCCCATTGAGGGGAAGGAGAGGGATTTAGCAGCACTGACAGCTGAAAGGAGGCTCCCCCTGCTTGAAACCCCTCCCATTAGGGCTGGGGTAGATATTCATACTGTGCTCATTAAAAAGCCTTCTAAAGGCTGTCCTCCTTCCAGGGGTGTAGCACTGGCTGTTAGGTAAAGGCAGTCACATTCAGTGCGAGTGGGTCACTCACCCCGACTCGTTAGCTATGGCAGTCAGGTCTCCATTCAGGCTTTCAAAACAATTTGTATTCTTCTCAAAGAGGCTTCCCAAGCATAACAGGCAAGCTACCCAAACCCAGACCACCAAAATGAACAAGCAAGCAAACAACCCAGAAGCATTCATCGTCTTTCAGGCAAAAAGAGGGGAACTTTTCTAGCTTGGGGCTTCTCCCCAGCACTACAGTCTGTCTCCTTCCCTTGAACTCTGCTCCTGGAGTTTTTAACTCTCTTTGTAGCTCATTACTCATTTACTAACCATCAGCTGAAGCTACTCCCAGCCTTTCAGTCAAGCAGACTATTAACTGCTAACCACCTGCAGCTGGGATTCAGCCCCTAAAGGCTAACTAAGCACCTCCTTACACTGAGCTAGACATCTCCCCACTCAGATATTGAGTCCCACTAAGATGCCTCCTCATTTTTCTTTAAGGATCGAGTAGACCTGCCACTAGAGGGAAGCGTTTTTACACAGGTTATAATGGCTCACTGAGATGGACTTGTCTCCCACCTAGGGATGGTTCTCAGGGAGGCTGGATCCATCACTGGAGGCATTTGAATGCTGCCCTTTGAAAAGACACCTATGATCCTGCTAAGTGAATTAGGATGCACCTGAAGAGACACCCTGTCTTCACATTAGAGGAATGGCAGACATATGCAAGTTGGCAGAAAAAGTATAATCCTTCCTGCTTGCTTGTGTAGAAGGGAACACCCAGGCTGAGTTGGTGGCATCTCAGCAGTAAAACAGGATTTGACATACAGCAGCTAGTTTACTGAATTGTATATAACTGACTAAGCTTTGCTTTTGCTCAGACAAAGATCAGTGGTTGAATACCACAAAATGCAAGCATAGTCAGCGGCTTCAAAATGGTGTCACTATATTTCCAGGATTCGGTGAAAGATAAGTCAGTGTTTCATGAGGGCGCGATGCTATCTCCTATCAGCCCCACTATCTGCCATGCCACTGTTCGTTCTCTCTGGAGGTTGCCCTGCTTGATCTCTTGTTCCTTGATCATTTCCTTCATCATGGTTGAGACTACAAGGGCATGAAAAAAATGTCAAATGACAGAAAGCAGTTCATAGCTTATGTTATTTATCCCCCTTCCAATTAGACCCTATTACTCTCTCCAGAGAGCGCGGGAGAAATGGGATGTGACAATTCTGGCAGTTGTGCAGGCTGGGCTTTAACAGTTACACATCTCCATTTTTCTGGCAAGGGGTGGGGTGCGCTAGCAAAACTAAAGATTAGAATAATACTTAAAAAAAGAAAGAAGGTAATTGGGCCAGACACTTAGTACTACTGTACACAATTTCCAGCAAAAATGACTACCTGGACCACTGAAAAGACCTCTCTTTTCAGAAAGAGAAGTTTTCTATTTGAACCTAACTGATCAGCAACAACAAATATTTCCTGCTTGCAAATCTGCCTAGGTGCCTCTGTGATTCACATGATGATGTTCCTTAGTGGGTGCACCGACATGTGTTTATTAGCACGCAGCGACAAACTCCAGCACATATCGTGCTGGAGTTTATTGCTCCATGTGCCACATTTTCAGATGCACCTGGGACGGCAGCACTTTGAGCTGGGTTGGAGCAGCCCTGGCTGGCAGGGTCAGCCTGCCAGCGTGGAGCTGCTCTGACTTGGCTCAGTGTGCCACGGCGGTGCTTGCTGGGCCACATCGGTGCTCCAGGGCAGGGATAGCCAGCAGGCACCCCTTCACTGAAGCACCCCCATGCCCCAGGCAGCCCTCTCAGCATTTACATGTGCATTGCTGCACATTGAAGAGCACCACTTCAGAATGGGACTTGTATTTATTTACAAGTACTAACCTAAAGTGGTGTTTATTAGTTTCCTGCGACTTAATAGGGCTGCACATATAGATATGAAGCCTTTACTGTGGAGCTGATTAATCAGCTCCGCAGTAAATGTCTCATGTCAATGGGTCCACTATATTGTTAGCCTTAATGTATTGCTCCTAATAATATTCCTGTGTGACCAGGTTCTCTATTTTATTTCTATTCCCATTTTACAAGTGTAGAACTGATTTAGGGCTGGGTTTCCCAAATCACTCATTAGATGTCTAATTCTGTTCTAATTTAAGTTAGTGATGACACAGTTAGGATATTGCTTACAGAAATCTCACCTAAAGATCATACCGCCTGTATTAGAGTAAAATAGCATCCCTAGCCGCAATATTCTCCTGCCTCTCTAAGAATGGGAGGCCAATTTGCACGTGGCTCGGTGCAGAATACCTCTTGGGATCAAGCCAGAAACTGCTATTTGATAAACACAGTCTGATGCCTTTTATGTCATCCTCTCCAAGACGAAGTGGCATCTGAAATAATCAGAGAGACAAATGAAGTGAGAACTTTGCATAACAGGCAGATGATATGTAATTTAAACTATCTAGTAGCTGACTACAGTAATTGAGTTGAACGAATTACTTTCCTGAGAACAAGTGGCTGCATCGTCTGGTGTAACACTACTAAATATCACGTACATGTACCAAAAGCCAAATGTAAAATATGTAACAGCGATAGCTGAGTGCATTCCATGCATTTACTTGTTCCTAGAAACTCAGCACAGCCCCATCTTTGTTCGGCATCTTTGAATGCCTTGGTAAATTTACATTGCATAGATAAGTCTTGGCAGCTCTGTTCAACTCCTTAAACCAGAGGCATTTTCCCCTTAGAGTTCAGAAGTTGTCTCACATTTGGCTGCTGGATCCAATACTGAATATTTGAACACTGATGTCATGTCCTCGAGTCAAATCTTTGCTCCATGGTGTATGTCCAGGGTCTTGTCAGTGTTGAAATATAGAATCACTGTTTGTTTTCATCCGATGGATTTTACTCTGTTCTGGGACAGTTTCATTCATTGCTTTCATTCAGACTCCTGAGTTTATACAACCCCTATGGGGATCATTTTAGCAAAATAACTTGAACTACAGAGATGGCTTGCAATACGATCAGGAAAGAGGGGAGAGTACTTTCTGTGTGACCGCTTCTAAACTGGTGAGAGCTGGCTCTATTAGTGATGGGCATCAACTTCTACGTGCCGACAATGTGGCCTAGTAGATCCCTTCCACGCACTGGAATTTTGACAGTAAAATATACTCCTATGTGACACTTTTGTCATTTTACTTGCTTCTTGCTTTCCATGTTAATTCTCCCCATTTCTCCCCACCCCCTCCCTTTTTTCCCCTCATTCATTGCATTTAAGGGTGGCCCCACTCAGCATCAATAAAGAGAGAAACTAGGAATACAGTACCTATAGCCAAGGTAGTCAAGGACACATCATGACTGGATGTGTCTACACATGCTATTATGGTGCATGGATGAACTCTGGAGCTTGTTGCTTTGGAGTTTATTGGTTCTGGGCACGTTGTCTGAACATGTGCCCAGGACCAATTAACTCCGGAGCAATAAGCTGTGCACTTTATTCATGCACAGCATGTGGAGCCAGGTCAGAGTAGCTCTAGATGGCAGGGGTCCCAGAGGTCAGTCTGCCAGCCTGGGGCTTCTCCTCTCAGCTCAGCGTGCTGCAGAGGAGCTGGCTGGGGCACCGTGTGGATAAGAGTAAGTATTATATATAAGTTGTTACATGGGTTTGGGGACTGCAGGAGGGAATGACAGACCTGTCGGCAGGGTACTGCTCTCTGAATAAATAAGCTTTATCATTCTATAAGTTTAACTCCTTAATCTTTTGAGAACTACACAGGCACAAGGGAGCTTCAGCACAGAGCTAGCTGGCAGGCAGCTCCCGCATCAAAGCAAGTTAGTGCCCCAGCTGGCCTATCTAGTGTCTACACGAACGCTGCTGTGCAGGGTTTTTTTTGCTCTGCAGCAAAATAGCACTTGCATTTATAGGTATTACCCTGCTGCAGAGTAAATTAGTTTACTCCAGCCTAATAGGGGCGCATGTGTAGATGCTGAGATGTTTACTGTGCTGCTAATTAGGCAGCTCTGCCGTAAACGTCTCGTGTAGATGTGCCTACTGAAAAACAAAACAGGATTGTAGCCAGGAAAACTGCCGCGATTTAGCTGTGATTTGAGAGTGCCTTTGTTTCATAGCCATCCACTCCTGGCTACGCCAGGCAAAACAACCCCAAATCTCCAGCTCACCAAAGGACTCTCACCAATTTATATTAATTTTGCTAAATGTGCTTAGAGATTTGCTAACTAGTCGTCCTGCCTCTAATAGGCTAGCCAGTATGTGATATTCTGCTCCTTTGTGGAGCTGGTGCAAATGTTTCTTATATAACTTTTTTTTCCCCATTAGAAAACGCTCCTTTTTATCCAACCCAGTTCTGAAAAAAAATCATTTAAGGTGCGAATTTAGGGGGGGATTTTTACTTCTTTCAATACATCCAAAATGTTGCGTTTTGAGATGTAACTTTTCAAAACAAGTTTCTTTTATTTTTTTTTTCCACCTGTTCTGCGAAGCTGCTAAAACAACAGTGGCAACAGCAAGGAGAAGCAAACTAATGGTGGCAGGGGAGGGGAACGGGCCATCTGAGATGCTTCATTGCAATAGAAGTGGACAGTTTTGACCTTTTTTATTTTATCTTATACATTCCCCCAATGCAATTACTTATAGTTAATGTATAGTATCTATATTATTTATTATAATTTACAAAATAATAGAAGGGAAAGTACATTTTGAAACAAAATGTCATTTGAAAACTTAAAAAAAATAGTAGAAGATGTCAGTGTTGATGAAATGATAGTCTAGGATAGAAATCTAGTCTATCAGAAAATGGTTTACCTTGTAACCTGGAAGTGCTTGGGGAAAAAAAAAGAGCGTGGTTGACTAGCATTCAAAATCGTTTGGGGATTTCCTAACATGGCAAGATATTTTGATCTCTATTGTTTCTACAAGAAGTTCAAATACTGTGTCACTGTTCAAACCGAATTTAAAAATAAATGGAACAAATACAATTTTGGTCAAAGCTAATTCGGATTTGAATTCAAATTCAGGGTCAGATTCATTCTTGACTAGGAGCCCCTGAGTGCAACTACATGGGTGCTTTAATGCACAGTAGCCTATTTTACTATGCATTAACACATCATGTAAAAATACATGCAATTATACTAACGCACAGTAAAATAGGCTATTGCACATTAAGTGTCACTTTAAAAAGTGGGTGGCCTAATGCGCATTTATTTAGTACCTGACCCTGGAAGGCACTTTAACACATGCTTGGGAAGTGAGGGGGGCAGCACTGCCACGTCTCATGTAACAGTGTCCTCGCACTTAAAAATGGTGGTGTGAGTGCTTGAACTAAAGCTTGTTCAATGCGTTTTAGTTCAAGCCCTTCTGCCAGCACTTTGAAGTGTGGGGCCATTGATACATGAGCTGCAGGAGACTGCTGGAGCACAGTAATTGCGACACTCCAGCAGACTTGATTAATGAAGCCTGCTCTGACATGCCACAATTCCAACGCATTAGAGCAGCCTCCCTGCTCACGTATAGGCACCCAGAGGTACAAAATTGAATGTGCATTAGGAAAAACGTATTAATGCACATGTAGATACACCCCCTATATACTAACACAGGAATGCCAGTGCTCACATTTTCTTCTCCTTCTAATCCATCCCCTCCCATGTAGTTTTGTTAGAAGGCCTTTTAAATAGGCAAAGCACTATTCATTTTGTTCTGCATATGATGTAAAGGTGAGGGAACACGTAGAAGTAGACAATCTCTGGTCTTCTTACACCAGGTGAAGGCCCTGAACAAGAGAAGTGGAAATCACTCTCTGCTGTGTGTGAACATCCACATACATGAACGCAATTGCAACTTGCTCAGCCAGCTGTGCTGCAGCAAGAACAGGTGCAGAGCATCAGGGATACATAGTACCTTTATAAGGCAGAGATTGCTGCACTCCAGTGTGTTGGAGTGCTTAACAATGAAAGGAAATCCAACTTCTAACAGATGTTGTAGGTTTTCAAAACAGCCTTGCTCTGTTTCCAGAATCAGATCCTTGAAAAAATCAATTCAGTAATTGCAAGAGGTATAGTAATAAATAAATAAATAAAAAGTGCATCTGTCTTATAATTTTTCACTTTGAAGCATCCGACTTCTGGGGAAAAAAATACTTTTGAGGGTAATTCTGTTTAAATATTGAGTTTTTTTTAAAAGGAGCTGACACTGCTACATCCAGTGTTGAAAGAAAGGGAAAGGTATTTGGTGCATGTAGAATATTCTTCCAGTGCCCAAATCAAGCTGAAAAAAATGCTTGAGGAAATAATTGGTTGATTGTGTATTCCACTACATGAAGTTGCAAATAGCATCTAGGCTTAATCCAAAGTCCATTAAAGTAAACTGAAATAATCAAATTGGTTTCTGCATGCTTTGGATAGGGCCCTCACTGCTCAGAAACACCACATTTAGCTGTATCAGGAGCTCCACTAAGCTGTACATATGTTTAATTATGCTCCATCAGTGATCAGGTCCATTGAGCATCTCCTTGTTAAATGGTAAAAAATGATGCGGAAATATTACTGGATTACTGCTGGTATCCCTTTATGCACTGAAGCCAGACCAGAAATGGGTTTCAGATTCATATGCAAGTCAATCATCTTCAGCAGACCCATTTTTCTTTTCTGTCTTCATAAGACCGGTATAAACATGCCCAAGAATCTCAGCTTGATACCTCTGTTGTCCAGCGCTCTTCTGGAAAGCAAGAAGTCAACTTTTTTTTTTTCATCTTTAAGACAAAGCGACTGAGGAAAATTGCAATTCCATATCTGGGGATTCTTTATTGTAAAGAGCACAATGGGCACATGCAAAAGCATTGAGGTCTTATTTCAGAACTCCATTCATATTTAGCAGAGCACCTAAGCATGAACTTAACTTTAGGCGTGTGAACATAAATAGGTGTAAGTATAGGCTTATCTCCTCTGCTGAACTGTGCGCTAAGAGTCTTATTCAAAGCCCACTAAATCCATGGAAAAACTCCCAGACATGAACAGACTTTGGAACAGACCGTGCTCCAAGTTCATACCCATACAGAGCTTGCTCAGGAGGTGGAATATTACCTCCTGAGCATAGATAGAGGAATCACTCAACTATCATACACGTGATTCTCTTGTGAAATGGAAATGTCTTAAGCTCTCTCCTGCCAAAACCTAATCAATAAAGGATAGGGCAAGATTATATAAATTAGAGTCAGGGGGAAGAAAACCACCAAGCACAACAACAGCTATGAAGCCATCCATCTTCCCAACCTTGGCTTCCTGGTAACTAGACCCTTCCCTTTTTTTTAAACAGTTTAGTGATTTTTTCCAGCTCCTTTGCTAGCACAACATACGATTAAGTTGAACAAAACCATGGATCAAATATAGTTATATGTATAAGTAGGTATGTTCCAGGTGTCTCCCCTATGACCTCTGAATGCTCATTGGGCAAACCCCAGCAAAATATCTTGGCCTTGATGAATCATGAAATAGATACTTTACTAAACAACTTCTCTCATCTGAGGCTCCTTCAGGATATTCTTGCCAGGAACAACATACAGCCTTCTTGAGTTGTATACTTCAGAAAATTGAGTACCACGTGACTTAAATAAATTCATTTTTAACCTCCTAGATAGGAAGTGGGTGACCCACGTCTAATATTTGCCTGCTCGCTGATAAAGTGAGACACAACTGTTGAAGCCAATGTCTGTCCTTACATCTAGGCAAAGCCCTCAGGAAGCCACTGCCTCAGTAACACAAGGAGAAAGAAAATAAGCTGCCTACCAACTTAAAATAATTCTTAAAAGGGCTATCCACAGAATTACAATGTACATTAAGTGTGACTTTTATATTAGTCCTTTCTCTGACAACTAGGTCAGCTTACCTTCCACATTTTCAGCATGGCTTGAGAGGATCCAATCTAGAGCAACGTGCTGACACAACTGGTTGGCCTTTCAAGGTTACTTGGCATTCAGACTTAGTCATCCGAACCCTTTTACTCTTCCTCTGACTGCCCATCATTGCTTAATTAGAAAACTGGATGTTTATCAAATAATTAAGAAATGTTTCACTTCAGCAGCATTTCTTTCAAGTGTCAAATATCATCCCAACCTACCCTTTAATTTATTCTGCTTTTGGAATACTACTTACAATAATGTTCTCATAAATAACGGGTGAAAGATGAATTAGACTGAATCACCACCAAAAAAAAAAAGGCAGGTTGAATACACTATATATTTCTTAAAGACCAGACAAAGCAAAACCAAATAAAAGGAATACAGGAATCAGTTTACTGAATGCTTGCTTCTGCTTCTACACTGATAAGCCGATACAATCGTGACTTTCACATTTTTTTTTTTTTTTGTAATAATAATGACAACAGAAATGTCAAGGGTAAAGAGCAGTTCATGGGCAGGATCCATTCACTTCTTTCCCTACCTATGGTAAATTTATTACTATTACCAGAGTGTGTGGGTGTTAGCAATAGCCTGGTGAAGTAGAAAAATACTATCATCTTGAGTTTACAAGCCAGGGTCTGAAGCAAATGAAAATGAGCACAGCCTATGTCACAGGATAATCTGAGGCAGAGCAGGACACTGAACGTAGGTCTCCCAAATTCCAGACTTTTTTTTCCTGAATTCCAGGACTTTTCTTCTTTTGGAAAGCAGCCTTCACTGAAGTACATTGAGCACAGTGGGCAACTTTCCATTGACTTCAGAAGGCTTTGGAAGGGGCTCATAACAAGCGTAGCCTTGCAAGGATTCACTCGTAGAAATATCAACGTCCTTAGGGAGAAAATGTCCCTAAGGATTTGCAAAGAATGTATTCACTGAGCCACCTTAAGGGGCTGATTTAAATCCCTTTGAAATTAATTGAAAGCCCACTATTGACTTCAAAGGGCTTGGATTAGACATTTGGACAGGGTGAAGCATGTACTCTCCTTCATTGGTAGCTGAATTTGCTAACTGGTTCAGCAGGGCTTACAGCTACAAACTGATTTATTTTACAGCTCCTTCACAAAGACTAGGACCAGAATGAGGTCTTGCAGGGTATTCCATTGTGTCCAGATCCTTTTGAAGGATTTCAAAAGGAAAGACGATCCATGCACCTGAGGAGGGATGAGAGACATGGGCACATTGACTTGAGAAGCGTTACTGCACATTAGCCTAATTTAATGCACATTAAGGGCATGTTTCTTACACCCGTAATGCTCATTAAAAATAGTGAATTTAGGTTAATCATGCCTAAATTTGATACCTGCAAATGCATGTATCAAATTTAGGCGTGATTAGTTAAAGTGCATCAATGCCTCTCCTGCCCCAGCCTGGGCTGCTCTGTTGCTGCCCCTAGCTGCAGGCTATAAAAGCCTCCAGCCCTTTTGTGTCCTGGGGCACACACCACAGGACCTTTCAGTACTGAAAGTCCTTTGTGCCCACTGGGCAGGACCCAAGCTGCCCCTGCTAGTCCTGTTGCCTAGCCAGAGCTCCTCCTTGGCCACAGGTGAGTGTTGCAAAGGACTGCAGCCTGCTGCTCCCTCTGCCCAGCCCTGACATCTCCCCAGGGATGCTGTCTGGCTGTCACTGGCAGCAGGGCCAGAACCTACTCCCTGCTGCTGCTCACCCCCAGCACTGTCTCCTGGGTTTACTGGTCTTGTGCCACATTTGCCTCTGCTGCGTGGCTCCCAGCCCCTCACCATACCCCTCTGCTGAGCTGCTGTGCAGGGCTGGCCACATGGGGGAAGCTGCACAGGGCCCCTGGCATGGGAAACACCACCAAGTCCTTCCCATTTTCCCCATCAAGGACTGGCTGTGCCCATGTGCTCACACCCAAGCTGTCCACCTGGAGCTCCAAATGGAGCCAGAAGGAGGTTTTTAACTTCCCAGCCCTCTTAGGGGAAGTGAGGGTTCACATAGAGCAGGTGCTCAAATACCCTCATTTAGGAGGCTCTGTGTGTTGTAGAGGGAGGAGAAGGGGGCTCTGTTGGATATGAAGGGAGTGGGGAAGGGTCTCTATTTGTTTAGGAGAGAGGAGGCAGGGATGGGGTAGGGTGGTGAGAGCAATAAAGGTTGTTTCACCCATGTGCATGTTCAGAGAGTGGTGCTGGTGGTGGGCAGGGCAGGGGCAAGAAGGCTGGAATGGGGTATGCAGAAAGAGGGGGTCAGCTAGTGCCTCCCGCACCCAGTTCCCTGGCCCCCACTGGCAGGTGCCTGGCTCTCCTGCAGCCAGCTCCATGGCTAGCAGCAGCGCAGGGCACTGGTCATCACTGGCTGGAGCCGGGCTGGAGCAGTGGGGCAGGGGCAGGGGCAGGAGTAGCCCTGGTATGGGGAGTCAGGGAGGGAGCTGGTGCATGCTGCCCCTACAGGAAAGGGCTGGGCAGGGATCAGAGTTTCCAAGATGGCTGCCAGGTGCAAGAACCTGAATCTGGCTTCAACATGGGTGCCAAGGGCTGGTGACTATGCAGCCAGAAGCTGGAGATCCCGTGGGTGGCCACAGGGGCACATGGCAGGTCTAGTCCCAAGTCTCTGCATGTGTAGACACCTGCCAAAAATTGCTTAATGTGCATTAGCTTAATGCACATTAAATTTAGTTGCACTTATTTGCAGGTGTAGCTGTGCCAATATGACCCAGGAGGGGTCTGACTATATTTGTGGAGAACTAGCAATTATCAGTTCATTAGTAAGGTGACTTGCATGAGCTACTACAAGAAACAATAAATAATAATAGTAACTATAGTTGAGCCATAAGGATTACAGCAGAGATCAGTTGAGCATCAGTGTAAAATCCCATAATGGAATTCACCTAACAAAGTAATTTTTACACATACACATATACACACACACCATTTGTAATTAAAATGTGTTTAATATCAACAAATTTGTTGGGGTGAGATGTGTCTTATTGGGACTTTATTGCACTTCAGAAATATCAAGTGGCAGCAACTGATGGTACTTTGGGGAAAGGTTTTGTAAATGCCATTTTTTTTTTAAAATACAGTTGCAGTTTAATCAATAATTTGTATTATTTATATTCTACTATTATATCTAGAGAGAATCAGCAGGGTGCAGGGAAATTAGAGAAATGGTCCAGAAGTTAGAAACACCAAAGGATTGTGATACTTCTGTGCACAATGTTATTTCAGCCCCTAATATTCAGGTCGCTTGCCACACGATGGGTTTCTCAACTTTAGCGCCTAGGGTCTCTGCCTAATCCATTGGGTGAATTCTGTACCTAGATACCTGCAAAAACCAGCAAGTCAGATAGTTCATTATCTATAATGGACCAGAAACAATGCTAAAAAGAGAGGTATAGTCTAAGCCATGGATCTCAAAGAGAGTTAGGTGCATAACTCTGGTTTGTAGGGAGAGGTACAGACAGCAGGTTTATTCTCATTCCTTCTCTCTTTCAACCACTATATATGTAATTGTGCTATAAGAAGTAAAACAGCTCTTTCATAAGAACGATTTAAAATGTCCAGTACCCTGGGGATTAGGATGTGTGCTTGAGAGGTGAGAGATGTGTGTTTAAGTCTCCTTCAGCACAAAAAGGAATTTGACTGTTCATCTCAGAAGTCCTCTAACCATAGGGCTAATTGTTGGAGAAAAGAGCTTTTCTCCCACTGATGTGTCATGTAAGGCCTGATCCCAGTGGGTGTGCTCTGGGAGAGAAAATCTACTATACAGGGCCCCAAGCTGGCCCTAGCAGAAGAGCACCTACTCTGTGACTTGGTATGGCTGATGCATGACCTTGGTATTTAGCTCTTTTTAAGCACCAAGACTTAAGTGGTTCAGGGCCTACACTGGATAAGACATGTATGCATTAAGGCTGTGCAAAGCTTTGGTCCCTGATTCAATTTGGTGGGGATTCGGCCCAATTCAGTGGCCGAATTTCTGAATCCGAATTGAATCAGGAGACCCTTTAATCTCTCCGAATTGAATCAGAACCCTCCAAATCAATTCAGAGAGACTTGGAAAGATTCAGAGATTTGGCCATAGACACAGCTTCAAATGTTTTTTCTACATACCTCTAGGTAGCAGGCAGCTCGTGAACGCTGTGATGCTGGGGTGCATGGAGTATCCCACAGTGGGATCCTGTTTGCCCCCCAGGTCAGTGTCTGGTGCCTTCTGCGTCTAGGGGGGAGGGCACCTAGGGTCCCCTCACAGCTGATCGCTGAGTCAGGGAGGTGCGTTTCCCCACCCCCACCCCCATGAGCTTCCCAGCAGATCCAGAAGTGGACTGGAAGTATTTCAAGTCCACTTCCAGGTCCACTGCTGAGCATGTGGAGGCCCCCCATTCCCCAACTCCTGTGGGATGCTCCATCCCCCCATCCCCCACAGCATTGCAGGGTTCACAAGCCATGCTGGTAACTGGAGGTATGTAGAAAAAGCATTTAAAGCTGTGTCCGAATCACTGATTCTCCAAATCAGCATTGAATCTTCAGATTCGGATTTGGCCAAATCGAATCAGAGGCAGTGATCTGAATCAACAAATCAAATCACTGTCCCTGATCTGGACCAAATCTGAATCCAAATCGAATAGGGGCCACTTCACACACCCCTAGTATGTATCTAGAGAACCTACCATTTGACACAGTGGGTGTGTAAAAGCAGAGGTGTAACAACACGGCTGGGTGCCCCAGGCAGCTGCTACATGAGGGGCAGTTGTGACTTCTTGTTGCTCTTGCTGCTGCTGGGGCAGTAACTGCAAAGACAGCAATTATTTTTCTACCACCCCCCAAGTCTGTGTCTAGGGCAGCTAGCCTGGTCTCCCCACCCTAGTTATGCCTCTGTGTACAGACATTCAAGTGACCCATGAAACATCTTACAGTGCTGTTCCCTAAGTAGGAAAAGCTACAAGAAAACCCTGTACAAATGCTAGAGGTCCTAGGCAGGTGCCATTCAGATAGCTTGTGCTTTTGGTGTCCCACTGCCAGGGGCCTGTAAGCATGAATCTCCGCGTGCTCTGCAGACTCCTCCAGCTGCTAGAGAGTGCCAAGAGCAATGGGTGACATCCTAGAGGATCACACTGCCCTGAGGAGCCCCTGCTCACAATTTCCTCTCCTTCCCTTCCTGATGTAAGGCTTTGAGAGAAGAGACCAAGAGTGTGTCTCCTTTTACCAGTTGCAGGTATATCAATTTTTATTCCAGCTGTTTGCAATGGAATAACAATGGTGGCGGTGGGGTGAGGTGGGAGCACGGGGTTTGCATGGTATGGAGGGTATAATAACAATGGTATGGGGGGTATAATAACAACGGTATGAGGAGTGTAATGAAAGAACCATAGTATGGGGAAGTCTTAGTGCGTGCACTTCTGAGATTTGATTTTAATGAGCCTGGATCTGGTCCGGAACTATGGAAAAACTTAGGAGACAGATATTAGTTAAGTGGAAAGAAGGAACATGTTATTAAGAGTTGAAATCAGTGGTTTAAAATTAGCTCCAGTAGTTAAGCAAAGAGATACTACAGGTGTGTGGTGAAAGACAGTGATAATTGCCTAACCGGGTGTGACTAACAGGAAGCACAGAGGTCCCTGCTCTACGGTAGTGAGCTCAGTGGATGGAAACAAAAGAAAGATGAACTTGTCTGCCTGCTGCAGTTCCTGTTGCTCAAAAGATTAGCTGAAGGAGACGACTGAAGCCTCATAACGTGTGTTGCAACGTCAGGGATTCACTAGCTAATCACCGCTTTATTTAATGAGCACTACGGTAAAGAGCGGAATCCTGTTTCATAGAAATAATGTGATTGATAATAGCTGCCCCTCTGCTCACAAGTCTAATTCATCCTTGTTAGAAATAAATTTGCTTTGTGTGAGCTGGGAGCAAATGTTATTTTCAGTTGATTTCATCCCTCTGCTGGATGGAGTGCCTCTTTGACACGCCGTGGAGAGCTGGCAGAGAGAGGAGGCTCTGATGAGCAGTCAGACTTTGAGCTAAACTGAAACTATATTAAGTGACAGTGACTGACCCTGAAACCAAGAGGAAAATAAAATGGCTTGCCTCAGCCCTCTCTTACCAATCTGGTGTGCAGGCTTTGAGACCTTCTATCTGATTGCAGCTAAAACTGCTTTTCCTGAACATAAGTATTTGCTAATTGCATTTGCTTGGAGTCTTATTTAATTAAATCTGCTTTAAAAAGTATGGTTTTTTTTTTTCCATTATGGAAATGTTTTGCTGAGGATGTTTGGGAGGTAGAAGAGCAATGCTGTATTTTTACTATTTGCCATTCAGTGTATCATCTCGTTGGTAATTCAACTTCCTGCCAGATTTTTATTAGCTTCTGGCATGGGTACCTGGTACATAGCTCATTAACCTTTTGACACCAGAAGTTGGGACCTTGGGCTTCTAACATACTCCAACCAACAAAACCAAGCTCACTGCAATGAGAAAGTAGCTTTGCAGTCTGCAATTGTTTGAGGGTATAGCCTTTAATGATGAAATGTCTGTCTTATATAGATTTACTAATATAGTTCCTTTATGTCCTATTGTTGTCAGCAGATGCTTAAATTATTCATCCTGTTTTTAAAGATGTTTTTTGTCTGAAATGTCGTCTGTCCGTAGGTATGCCTGGTAATGAAGGCATTATTGTTGAAAGACTGCAACAGAAGACAATGTTCTTTTCCACCTTTGTGTAGTCGCTACACTCTGTGCTCTCACAGTTTATTTTATGCACACAACGCACACCCAGGTTGTTAACAGCAGTGAAAAGAATATGACATTGGAAATATAAAGGAAGTGGCATGTCTAGATATTGGGCACCATAAAACATACGAGGAACTCAGTCATATCATTTGTAATCAATCAGCTGAGAAAAAAAAAGCATAATGATAAGTTATGATCTACTTGTAAATCATCTGAAAACAACAGAAGAAGAGCTCTGTAGAAGAACTAGCTATTATTATTGCATCAGTGCTGGGAAACTGATATTTCATTGGCGTCTCTGGGGCTGCGTCGACACGAGACACTGACTGCACAGTTGTTACCATGCAATCATTTAGTACTTGCCTACCCAAGTACTAAATGACTTAGTAGTGTGCGGTAGCATCTTTGCACAGCTTCCTGGTGATACTGACTGCACAGGAGCTTGTTACTATTGTACAGTAGCGTTGCATCACGGGCTGCTGCGCAGTGGTAAAGAGCTACTGCACAGTAAGCATCTCGTGTAGATGAGGCCCGAGGGGTCGGAAAGTGTTAAGGCAATAGTTTTCCTTGGAACTATAGATGCATTTAAACACGAAGTTCTGTAGTTGTTGATCTTTGTTTCCCCTTAACTCCAGGCTATTCTTTTTTATGCTACCCCAAATTCAGACTGGCCCCACCATCTGGTTAAGTCTGCAGACAGATTCCTATTGCTTTCCACGGGCTTTGGGTTCGGTCTCTAGTTAAAGTTCAATGCTTTTAAAACATTGATTGCTGAATGTCTTGATCATTAAAGCCAATATCGGTTCTGAAATGTGATGCCAATTTGGTCGATTAAAAACGTTCTTTGGAAAAGCAACTGCATTGAATAATAAATAATGAAAAAGGTCCCACTTTAAAACCAGAGAAAAACACACAACCGGCCTTTTACTTCTTTTCCCTAAGTTTTAAGTCAGAGGTAATTTAGTATGTCATGCACAAATGTATATGAAAATTATGCATTCAGAAACCTGCCAGGTCAGGCAAGCTGCAGGAGCACAGGTAAATTGCCCTGAAGCAAAGGAAAAGGCTTCTACCCCAACCCCATTTATCCTGTGCAGCAACAAACTAGTGACAGCAGGAAAGTTGCTACAGTCGTGACTAAGACTGAGAAAGCTTGCCTGGGGCTTTCTTGCTAGTATGACTGAATTCAGCATCTGACACTGAAACTTCAGTGATGTATTTTGTCACAGCTGAGACACATATGTGTCAAAATCAATCTACCTCCTTATCCTAGGTATTCTTCCAGCCATGAAGATGCTTCAGATGTTTTCTAACTGAGTTACCTTATGGGAGATAAAGTAAAGAAAAAAAAAATTGGTAGAGGATATCTTAGGGGAAAAAAAAAAACTAATTAAAAAAAAACCGCCCAGGTTCTCAGCAGAAAATTGTATAGCCTATCTGTAGGCAAGTGCAGATAGGACATGGTCAACCTTTCTAGGTGTCTAAGAAGGCCATTGAAAGCATAAAACTTTATTCAAAACTGAAAACATGACATCCGTTTTGATGTTTGCTACCTTTTGCTGTGTCGGTGTGTGGGCAGCTGGGTCTGGGGATCGTGCATCCAACCGGAGGCAGGCGGGTTGGTGAAATTCAAGAACAGACCAGGTCAGGGAGATAGGAGGGCAATCCAAGAGTGGGGGCTAGGAGTTAACCAAGCCAAGAAGCTGGGAGTTCAAGCAGATAATGGGGTTCAGGAGCAAGCTGGGCCAAGGAGGCAGGTAATCAAGCAGGCAGCAGAGTAGAGAGACAAGATGCATAGAATGGCAAAGCAATCGTGGGTCAGGCTGAGAGACTTCCTGGACAAAAGGCAGGCACTTCGTGTTCCTGCAGAGGTGTTTAAATGAAGAAAATGGAGGGTCTGACCCTAGCTGGCCACTTCAGTGACAGAGAGTGGGCAGAGGGTTCGGCCCCGGTTCAATCCGCGTGGTAAGCTGCGGGGTGGCCGGCCAAGACGAATATCAGTGTAAGCCACAGGCTTGAAGCTGCAATTATTTGGCTGCGACTGAACTGCTTCATTCATGATGTGCAAGTTTAACATCCTAAAAAACCTCTATTGTCTCGATTTTTCATTCTCTCATTTAATGAAGATCTTCCAGATGATCCCTGTTTGTTGTTCGTCCTTCATGGGCAAAGACAACTGCATCCAGCGGTGGGGGAAGGAAAAAAGAGAAAAGGAGAAAGAAGAAAAAGGGGGGAAAAAAGGGAAAGGGAAGAGAATGAAGCAGGGTGGGTGGAGGCTAGGTCAGGGGAGTACATGGGTGACTTATAAGTCTGATCTTTGCTTTGAACAGCTTGCTGCAGCAGGGGCAGGAGAGCGATGAGGACTGAATACAGGAGGTTTTCCTTTTCCTGGCTGCGTGTTTCTTCATTGCATCTGCCGTGCATTGCTGTTCAAAGACCGGATGTATAAGTTGCTTATGTATAAATGTAACGTTCTAAAAAATCTCTAGTGTCTCGATTTTTCATTCTCTTATTTAAGGAAGGCATTCCAGATTGTCCCTAGTCTAAGGGGGGAAGATAATAAGGACCCACATCTCTGTGCCCTTCTGCATTCTCTTTCTAATTAACACAACAGTGCTCTCCTCCCCGTGACCTGCAAACTCTATTTCTTGCACTTGGAAAGGGGTGTATTGGTAGCCGTGTTGGTCTGAGACAAAAGGACATACACAAAACTAGAACTCTTGGCTCCAAAAGGATACTTTTTATTAGACCAACTGGAAAATAGCAAGAAGTTTCCAGTTGGTCTAATAAAAGGTATCCTTTTGGAACCAAGAGTTCTAGTTTTTTTTTTATATCTTTTTGCACCTGGAAAGACACTTCTGGAAACCTCAGAATTTAAATACTTGTTTGAGATGAGTACAGTAAGAAACTTGTAGCATGCAAAGAAGAAAGGAGTAGTTTAAAAGGAGAAATGCTTTGTTTTGACACATATTAAATGTATGTCCACCTTAGTAGTAATCTACTTGTATTCTGTCCTGCCATACACATACACCATAAACGTATAAATTGGCTGAACTGTTAATATGTGTCAATGGCGGTCCCCAAATCATTCCTGCTATGTTGCTTGTTTCTCATTTTTCCCACTGCTTTTGGTCAAAGCACAATACACTCGGTTCACTGGAACTCCATAGACTCTGATTCAATCACATCAATAGGCTATGCAATTAAACTGACAGGCAAATACTCAATCATCAGGTCTAACTTGGTCAATGATTCTGTATATGCCGATCAATAGGATCAATGTGATCACCTGCAAATGGTTCTATATTTCATTCCTCCATTGATTGATGTGTTGGACTCTGACAGAGTAATGATGAGGGGCGAACTGAATCAGCATCAATGTGCATCTCCTTGAATGGCTATATTGTAATACAGAACATTTTAATAACATCAAAACACTTTCCCCAATATCATTTATTTTACCTTTTTATCATTGCCACCTCTAAAGGTAGTGGTATGTGGGTGGCTTTGCTACTGGATTTTCCCAAAGGGGGTGAGGAGCCTGATTGATATGAGCTCTGTCTGCTGTACAGGATGATGAATTCCTTGCTCATGATACACTCTGTAATGTTATGGCCATTAACAATTCAATTTGCTGTCTCCTTGTTTCCATGGGCTTTCCAACCTTTTGGTCTATCTTCATGTGATGCCTCTTCTCCTAAAGCATCACCTTTTTTGGTAGGATCCATATTGTTTCTTTCTCTGTTTGCATAGTGCTAGCAAAATAAGGTCTTGATTTAGGACCAAGGCAGTGCTTCCACCGTATACACACTTTTTATTCTTATTGCTGTTGTTGTTGTTAATAAATCTACTACTAATAAATATAATAACATGAGGAATGTGTGCACATGGAAGAAATGCATAGAAATAAGATATGGATCCTAAACTAAAGTTCATGGGACTTATTGGAAAAATTCACATTGACTTCCAGATACTTGAACCAAACGCATCAGGCCTTTGGTACAAGCAGATTATTAGAAATGGTCAAAAATAGTGAAGACCCAAATGATATTTCCAGAGATATATATGAACTTGTAGAATATTTTTGTAACAATATGTGTCTGCCTTGGGATCCTTATCCAAAATGTCCTTTCCTCCCATTCCTGAGCAATTTGATAAAAAGCCAGTTATGTTTTGGGAAATTTATTTCAAACCTGGGACTAACTGTATTGTAGTAAGATCAAATGCATATGCAGTAGGTTGTAATGAGTTTGGGGATCCTTAAGTATGAAAGGTACATCTCAATGTTATGGCTATGATAAAAAAAAAAAAAGCCAAAAACCTTCCTTAGAGAACATGCCGAAATGTAGTTTCTAAAGCCAATGAGTACCTTTTTTATGAAAAGCATTTGGGTATTAAGGACAGGGTAAATGAACTGAAGTAAGAAAAGCAATCATTCTGTGAATCATGGTGCCTATCCTCTGTAAATGTTTCAAGAAAAACAGTACGATCTATTTTGATGATACCAAGTATTCTTCTTGAAATTGTATCTTGTTATTTAATTCACATGTTATGTTGAATAAAATGGCATCATTTAGTAGCAGGAGTTTGAAAGAAATGCCTCATCTACAAAATAAAAGGGCTTTACTAGGAAGTACCATAGCAAGGGAAAAGAATAATGGGAGGCAGGATCCACCTCCCTGAACATTCAGGATAGTAATGTATAATATAGATCCTAATCTTTTCTCTTTTAAATAATAGTCCAAAAATAGAGATTTCACAGTGAAAGCTGCATACTGTCCATCTTTTTACTTGTTCAAAATTTTCTCAAATTCTTTCCCTTTTAGGCTGGAATTTCCACATTCAGACCTGAACAAGCAAACCATGTACCTGCAGGCTTAATTGTATGTACATGCTCAAGCAAGCCCTATGGACATTAACAGTGCTCCAAAACATAATAGTTTGCTTTGCTGAATCAATATATTAGGCACTATTATTGCCAAGATCTCCAAATGAATGGACCTAATTAGGTTCTAATTCAGCCTGAGTTTGCCCAGTTGAATGAAATCTGTTTTTTTGTGTCACAGAAATCTTTAGGGACTGTGAAGCCTATGCCTCCTGTACATCCTGCTCACTGGACTGTGATCTTGTATTTTTCCTAGTCCTCTCTCTGTCTTTTGGGATGAATACTCTGAATACTCACGTGCAACAAAAGAATGGTCCAGGGGTTTCCCTTCATTTTGAAATGAGTTGGCAGCCTGTCACCTGCAAAAGAGAATGGATATTGCAGCTTATGACATAGATGGTTTGCAGCGTCTCATGTGACTGAACAGTCCAATCCAAGATTTACATGATCCGTGGTAGTGGTTGAAAATGTACGTGTCAGATGGGTGGTTTGGGAGCTGCTTGCTTCCCACTGACTCTTTTCTCTTTAAGCTGTTGGAGCCAATTCCTGTTATGGA
>JAGPOW010002514.1:58277041-58291041 GCA_030014935.1 Caiman crocodilus | reverse complement strand
TGACCCCGGTGCTCTTTCCTGCCAAGGCAGGGGGTCGGACTAGATGATCTGCCCAGGTCCCTTCCGACTCTAGATACTATGATACTATGATACTATGAGCCTGCAATCCATCCAGCTTTCTATCCACCTTACAGTCCACTCATTCAACCCATACTTCCTCATATTGCTTGTAAGAATGCTGTGGGAGACTGTATCAAAGCCTTGCTAAAGTCAAGGTATATTATGTCCACTGCTTTCCCTGCATCCACAGAGCCAGTTATCTCATCATAGAAGGCAATCAGGTTGGTCAGGCATGACTTGCCTTTGGTGAATCCTAATCATCTTCTCCAAGTGCTTATAAATGGATTATTTGCGGATCTGCTCCATGATTTTTTTTTTTTTTCTGGGGACTCAGGTGAGGCTGTCTGGTCTGTAGTTCTCTGGATCCTCCTTCTTAAAAATGGGCACTATGTTTGGCCTTTTCCAACCATCCAGGACTTCCCCTGCTTGATATGAGTTTTTAAAGATAATGGCCAGAAGCTCTGAAATCACATGAGCCAACTCCCTCAGCACCCTTGGATAACTGCATCTGGCCCAAAGAACTTGTACACATCCAGCTCTTCTAAATAGTCCCTAACCTGTTATTTTACCACTGAGAGCTGCTGGGTTGGGTTTATTTTGTTTTTTGTTTTTAATTTAAGGAGCCCTGGGCACATCTACGTGTTCATTAAGGTGCTTTAGGTAATGCATATTAAATCTCATACTTTACTGTGAGGCACTTGAAAAATGCACATTCACTTATTTTAATACACATTTTTGTGATGCTTTAATGCACATTAAAATAAGCTAATGTGTATTAAAGCACACATGTAGACATTCCCACTGAGTTTTACCTAAGTCCTTCCCTACAAGAAATGCTTCAAATTCTCCCAAAAAATAATAAGACTCAAAGGAACATGAAACCTGACCTGAGTTAGCAAAGGAAAAAAATCCCCAAAATACTGGTCCCTGATGCCTGGTGAGCTGTTCATATTTTTAATTGAAAAGCCTACACTAACTCCTGTAGTCTGGTATCATTCAAGTGTACTTGGGTACTTTGTTTTAGGATGCTGGCCCATTTGGTGCTTATAATAAGAGAGCTGTCTAGTGCCTATAAACCATTCCACTCATAAATGGTGTGCTAACACTTATTTGTGCTATCCTTCCATCGATCCCTGCCCTCATGAGATGAAAGTATGACTTTAACCTTGCTCTTGACACCTGGATCTAACTATGTCATCTTCTATTTTGTAGAGCCTACAAACAGATTTAGAGTTACTCTTCCCATATATTTCACTGCAGCAGTATCTCTTGGGCTTTCTCACTCACTTTGGTGTGTGTTAAAGCCAGAAGTTCAAATATGTTGGGTAACAGGCAGATCACAGCTGCCCCAGGGAGAATCAGTACTGATGTCTCAAGTGAGTATTGCAAGTAAATGGACGACAGGAACCAAAATGGATATTATATTCTGAACCGTGTATTCTAAGGGTTTACTCATTCAAGCAGCTAATAATAAGCCAAGTTCCAGTGGGTTGGAACCTTTTGCTGTAGATGATGTTTTGATAAGCTGTCATTTGTGGCAGCTCAGTAGGGATTTATTTGTCTCTTTCATTTCTAAAAAAAAGTCTTTCACCCATAGGTCTTGCAATAAAAACTCCCCAGAGCTTACCAGTAGCCCTCTGACAAAATAAAGTCGTTGAATGAACAAACCTAATGGTACACAGACTGTGAAATCATTGCACATCTATCACTGTTACAGCATTTACTACTGCTGATAAAATAAGCATTACATAGGAGACTTGTATTGTTACACAGTAATAAGCTCCTGTGGCAAGCTTTACTGTAATACCACACTGCAAAATCAGACCTTTGCTTTTTAGCCCCCGCCCTATACATCTATGGTAACATGAGTCCAATTATATTTAAAGAAATAGACAAAGCATGGTCATTAGATTACACTTCTACTTATTACAGATCTAATATATTTTCAGTCTGATCAGGTTTTGATATTTTTATTTCTTACAAAACCCATGTCTGATAGCTAGTCCAGCTGGCTGAAGCATTCATTTGGAATATGGCATTTAGATATTCTGAGCTGCTTCTTCCTGAAGGAAGTGTGAAGAAGGCCAGTTACTTGGCAGTACTCCAAAACTAGATGAGATGTGAACAACTGGAAGTTTATAGGCTGTTCCAAAAGCACTCCACGTTGGTAGGTGGCATTTCAATCTCAGATCTCATTACCTATATATCCTAAGCAGGGGTTGGGAACCTATGGCCTGTGGGCCAGATCCAGCCTATGGAATAAAATGACCCCAGAGATCTAGGGAGGAAAGGAGGAGACTTCAGCAGCTTTTCTGTGGTGGGGGGCTTTGCAGTGCAGGTGAGTAGTGGGGAATAGCTGTTGTGGCATTGCAAGGGGGCAGTGATGACTCTGGTTCCAGGGCTGTTTCTAGCAGCAGCAGTGCAGGCTGGGTTGGAAGTAGTCTGTGCTCAGAGCTGATCTCTGTTAAAGTTGCCCCCGCTGTAAAACGCTGCCATTCCCTTTTCTAGTGGGTAGAACGAAGAGTGTTGAGGTGCTGTATTTTGCTACGTTATGCATGCTAGCTTAGGAAGCTGGTTGATTTGCAAATCTGTGAGGTCTGAATAAAGATGTAATTGAACTAAAACCCAGTGATCACTGGGGATTCTAGTTTTTCATGCTAAAGCCCTCTAAAATTCTCTATTAAAAACATAAAATTCCATATTTTTTCTACAGTGAGTTCCTCCCCGTCCACAACACTGATTAACCAAGGGGGATGCCCTTCAGATAGCTCTACCCCTCACTGCTGATTGGTAGAGAGGGGCAGAGCTGCATGACCAGAAGCCCTCTCAGCCCATCAGCAACAGAGAAAGGAGAGAGCAGATGCCATCCTAGCTGCTTTCTTGTATGCCAGCTTCTACCCCCTGGCAGGTTGCCACAGTGGAAGCCAGCATTTTATTTTCAGTAAGTCCTCCCCCCCCCACAAGTCTAAAGATTCTCTGTAAAAAACACAAATTCTGCATTTTTCAACTTTTTTTCATGACAAAAGGATTTCTAGGATCCCTGGTAATCGACACTATGTATTTTGTTTTCAAGTATTCAGTATATTTTACTACAGTTGCATGATTGGGGACGCATTCAAGGTAAATGCTATAGTTAGTTAATTTAACAAAGCAAAATAGAAATAAATAGTATTTGTTATCTACACAAAAAGGGCAAGAGAGCAGATTCTGGCTCACTACTGTAAGAAAGCTGCACTAGATAGGGACAACATCGCTGTTTGCTTCTACAGTCTGCACACATGCCAGGGACTCTTAAGAGAAGATTTGTGCTGTTTAGCTCCTGTACTATTACTACTACTGCCATCATGAGCTCCTCTGGGCATTTTGTTACGCAGACATTAATGCCTCAAACTCCAGGTGAACACTGGGGAATGCCCTAATCGCTATCTCTTTTGTAATAGCCATTGGCCTACTAGACCATTATAGATACCCAGAAATATGAGAGCAGAAGATGGCCTTGCCCATGTTTGTCACCTGGCATTCTCGTTTTGCATCCAGCTTACAGGTGAATCAAAGGATGGGAAATGACAAGAATTGACCAAGTTAGCTGTTGGTTCGTAATACAGCATAGCAAATCCACCATATCCTTCATGTGCCATGATTTGCATAAAGAGATGCTAACCACAGAGCAAAGAACAAATGTAACATCAATGGCATTAATGGGTTGCTGGGTAAGAAAGGCAACACCTTTGCACCTATTGATTCAGTTTGGTTAAATTATCCCTTTTTGCATGCATTCATTCTGCTCTTTCAACCTTCCTCCGCACTTTGCTGTGTGATTAGCATCTCTATATGCAACGTGGAATTGCTATACAGAAAATGTGCATGATTTATTGTGTTGTATGATGCCACCAGCTAACTGATTCAATTTCATCATTTCATATTTTTGGAGCGTTACTTGGAAATTCATCCATGCAAAATAAAAGCTCCAGGTAACACAAGGAATACACAATTTTTTTTTTTGTCTACCTTTCCTTCCTATATAAGTATATTCATCCTGAAATGGAGGGTAGAAGGTCACTACCCAGCGGTGTATTTAGAAACACAGTGACTCAAGATATTTCAAACTTAATATTTAAAACAAAGTGAAAATCACTTGATTTTTGGGTTGCACTGCATAAGGGAAAGTCAGATGCATTTAATCGGAGGTCACCGACAGTTGGAAGAAGAATAGCATTATGGATAAAGCAGAGAATTAGAAGTAGGGAAATCTGAGTTCTCTGCCATTCACATGCTTCGTGATGCTCGTCTAATAATTTTGGTCCAGATCCAGGCCTTTCTGTGAGGTATCTGATAGGACCAATGTGCATTTCATCACCTGGGTCACACAAATGTGATGCTCCTCTCAGAGCTGCAATACACCTTAGATGCCTCTAGTTTGGCTTGAAAAACATCTCTAGGCATCTACATTTTGAACATGTTCCCAAGCTGTCCAGCCATATGAAGACTGACAGCCACCTCTTGCCTAAACTCTTGTAATTGAGCTTGATGCAAGGAGGTACCTAAAACCCATAGACTGTTAGATGCACACAGACTACTTAGCTCACACTTACAGAACTAATCCAGTACAGAGCACAGAGCAACTACAGCAATTGGCTGCTTGCTTAGGATTGCACATCCACACGTGTATAAGTAGGAGCCATGGAAATGGTTAGGTCACATGGAGGTACCTAGGTGGCATTGTAGTCTTTGGACCAGGGTTGATCTGAATCACTTCTTGACATATAGGGACTTAAATCCTGTCTATGTCCTACTTAGGTAATTACAAAGAGTAAGGTTATTTTCCTTTTTCTCTCTTCATCCTTCAATTGTAACATTAGCAAAAGTGAAATTAAAAAAAAAAAAAAACACCCCCAAGGGGTACTATAGGGCTTCTAAGGTATGTGGGTATATGACCATCTCCGTGTTTCTTCATCACATAAAACATGTTTGTTCATGTCAGTGGAAGACTAATGTACAGGCCTTGTGCTAACTCTCTGTCGAGAGGAGTGGCTTGAGAGCTCTGGATATAAGCTTCTATAGACATGTGGAGTAATTTGAAGCTATTTAGATTAAACTCTAAGGTAAATTTTCAGTGAAACTAGAACAATTTACATTTAAACATGGAAACTAGACAACACTTACATTTTGTCAATTGTTTTTGGAAGCCATTGGTCAGTGGGCATGTCTACACACAGTTACGTGTGTAAACTTCATGCGCCTTAAAGTGATTTAGGCATGCTTCTACATGTAGACGCACTAATGTGTATCATGGCACATCAGATTTAGACTTGCATAGCTAAATTGTATAGCCCATGTGTAGCCACACTAATGCGCATGAACATGGTGTGTGTCCATTGACTCACACTGTGCTAATATGCATTAAGCTTCTACATGTGGGATAATGCGACTTAGATAATCACACCTACATTTTGCATGTGCCTTAAGCAGGTATTAAATATAGGTGGGATTAGCCTAAAATCACCATTTTAAGGTGCATTAAGGGTACACACAAGTGGACACATGTCATTAATGTGCCTCAAAAATGGTGATTTTAGGCTAATCCCACATAAGAGGACCAGGTGTAGACAAGCCCAGTATGTGTTACAGTGGTTCCCTATGTTCATGTTTTATAGATCACATGGGTTTTTTTGGCACCCTGGGCTATAAAGCTTGACTCTTTTACTCAACCCATAAAGGTTTGTGTTTCTAACTTGGATTCAACGAATGTTACTGGCCAAGATCATGGCTATCCTATCACTACTGGCTTCTCAAAATTTCCTCTGTCTTAGCCTTGCATATCTTCAATAAAATTCTTTTCAGAGGAAGTCCATAACCAACAGGGCAGTGTGAGCTTTGTGTCCTACTCTCTAACTAATTCAGAAAAGCAAAGTTGTTATAGTTCTTAGACCAACACTTGGCAGCTCAAGATGAACATAACGTTAAAAAAATATATATTTATTTTTGCTTAAAAAAAAATAAAAATCCTAGAGGCTGCATCCAGAGAACTGGGAATGTGTTTTACCCCATGCCATGGACACATGGCAATGGCACACCTTGTGCCATGGCTACTTGTCGCTAGAGACTGCCTGTGCCATGCACGGTCTGGTATGTGGCAGATTACAGTGGGTGGGGTAAGGGTGTGCGGGCCCCAGCAGCCTTACCTGGGATCCTGGGGGCCTCAGGGAGCTGCAGCTGTGGTGCTCCTGCGGCAGGGAGCCTGGCCAGCAGCTGG
Organism: Caiman crocodilus; assembly: GCA_030014935.1. Lineage (NCBI taxonomy): Eukaryota > Metazoa > Chordata > Crocodylia > Alligatoridae > Caiman > Caiman crocodilus. Next base: position 58,284,728 of record JAGPOW010002514.1, on the reverse strand, counting down.
CGTGTGGATCCAGCTGGCCAGGCTCTGGCTTGGAGCAGAGCTTGCTAGCACCGCATACACTGCAACACTTTGTTTTGGGGTGGGTTCTTTCTTGGGATACCGCCCCATGCTGCAAAGTAGCAATGGGGGAAACATCTGCATGTGTGGTGCTGCAGATGGGCCTGGGGCCCTACTTTCTGCTCCTCTGCGCTCATCCGGATGCACTCGAGAGGGTAAATGAACTGCCTGCAAGCTGGAATGAACACACCCAAATTAAATGAACGACTTAGCTGAGGGCTAAAGGGCCAACTCAAAGTCCATTGAAGCCACTGTACAGATTGTTATTGACCTCAATGAGCAGGAGACGCGTCTACAAAATAACTAGGATTCATTCAACTCCAGTAGTACATCCTTATCATTTCTCTCTTAGTTAGAGCTAGTGTCTAGAACTGCAGAAGGCCCTGCTAATATAATTGTGAGCTACACCATGACCTTATGCTTGAAGGGAAAGGCAGGGAAGGGAAGCATATGGACAATATCATATAATCATATAAAGATTGACCTGAGCCATCGACCAAAACATGATCCACAGCTGAACATTTTCAGCTGGTAAAAAAGTTCATTAACTTCACTCTGTTGTGCTGCTGCTTTATATCACTTTACTTTCCAGCCGTTTGTTTTCTTCCCTGTTTACTCTCTAATGCCCGTTGTTGGCATTGCAATCCCTCCTGAGCCAGGAGTATTAGAAATATTTTCGGAGGAACTGGGAGCAGTGGTAAGAAAACTTTGCTTTGACTTTCAGCTTTGTCCACAGTAGTTTTTTACCAGATTCATTACCACGCTAGTTAACACGTGTCTACTTTTGATAATAATGTGGACAACAGTAACGATGGCAGGAATACCAGTGGAGACAAGACCTAATGGTTTGGAGGAAAAACGTATAACTGGTGCTTCAAAGCAGGCTGGCATGCTGCCTCATAATTTTGTTTTTGCACTTTGGGTGGCTTTTCCAAACCAAACCTCTGAAACATCCCTAGATGTCCCCATTGCTAAATCCAAACTGCTGCTTTGCAAAGACTAGGTAGCACAGTCTACAATGCATGGCTCATTTCACAGGTATTTATAGCTGGCAAATTTGAGCTAAATTGCAGCTTGACAAACAGGTGCAATGGCATGAGAAAGACATGCACTTAGGTAAGAGTCTTGGTTTGGCTTCTGGGGTACAAGCGTCTCCTAATGGCCGGAAGATATTTAATAGGGTTCCGATTCTGAAGTAAAAAGGAGTTTGGCCATTAACTTTAAGGGGTGCAGCATTAGGTCCTTTCTCTCACCAGGAGAAATCACACGGAAGTCTAGATAGTATGTGCTTTCCTGCTGTTTATTAAGAAAAAGATGTGTCAGCTTGCAGCCCCTAAATGATTTTGCATCTGTCTAATAGGAGCTTCAGCCTTTTAAAAAAAATTACTGTGTGTGATAATAAGAAAGTGTGTAGGTCTATTAGGAAAGAAAATCCTGGAGGTGAAGGTGACAGTTTTACAGCACGAGCCCTTGCCTTATTTGCAGTAACTCATTTTATATATAGTGTTTCATATTGGTGAAGCCAAGGGCTAGAGCTGTTTGTGATTTACTCAAACCTATAAGGGGGAGGGTAGGATCCAAGAGGGCAGAAAATAGGTCTGTTGATTAGAACAGTAAATTAGGGGAAGACAGAAAGGGAGAAAATAAGTGGATTCCACAGGCATGCATAAACATTTCATGCTGTTGGCTACTTGTTACTTGGCTTCCCTATAAACTGTGCACTAGAAGTCTTTAAACCAATAATAAAGCTTTCCTCCTCTTCCTGCTCCCTGGGTTATTTATTTCCCCCCTGGCTAGTCAGACCTCCTGTTTGTCTAACCTCTGTCATGGAAACAAAAGCAAACCTGTTTGGTGCACAATGCTCAGACTGAACAGCAAAAATAAGGCAAAAGCATCCCAAGAGACCATTTGATTTTGGTGTTAAGAGGGAAGGAACCCAACAGTAGGGGAGGCCTCGTTGTCATCCTCATGCCAAACTGGACAATTCCCTGCTAGACAATGACCTCGAGACTCGCTGCCTATTGGCATGACTATCGAACTGCACTTCTGAGACCAACTCATACGCGTCTTCATGGGTTTGGACTTGTATTTTTATTAGAAATTTAAGTTCTTCTTCAATTTCATGCTTTGTTCTTCCCAATTCTTCAGGCTACAATAAAACGCCTGTCAGCTCTAGGCTGGCCAGTTTCCAGGTGCAAACAATCCCTCCTGGTCACTAGTCAATATAATATTGCAGGGGTGAGTCATATTCACAGTGCCACGTTTAGCAGAGCCGTATTTTGCTAATGCACGCTAATGATTGGTACGTGAAGTGTGAATTGGAAAATTCCGAAAATTAGAGGCTTGTTCCCATATCCAGCAATTTACTTCAGCATATAAATAGTCTCATCAATTTTAAAGTGAAGTGCATGCTTTCGTATTTGGCTGGATCAGAGCCTAAGCAAAGGGAATCAAAATGGAAATGACAATACATCACAAATTGTGTAACACAACAAGTATGGTTTTGTTGAATTTGCCCGTTATAGTATTTCCAAATATTCTTTTCTTCTACCTTTTTTTAAAGTTTCTGCTCATTCCAGGGATCCAGATAATCTATCTGAACTAGAATTCAGTTTTGGACTAGCAGAAAATAGTTCTGAAAGATTTTGAGAAACTGCTGAAAGATTACATTTGAATAAAGTCAGATTGCTCAGTTACTAAAATGTCTCTCAGAAAAAATTGCTGTCATTTATAGATGCAAATCACAATATTTATGACACAATTATAACATGTACATCTTTTATATAATACCTAGCTTTGATAGAGTGCTTTCCATTAGTAGACCTCAAGGCTCTTTATGTATGACTGTTCCTGTTTTACAGATGGGGAGACTGATACATAAAGGGTGCATCTATATGTGCAATTGATACAAAGCATTAAACTCTGGACCAGCTTGAGCCGGAGTAAACTACTCCTGGGTGTACTGTCTACACATGCACCTGGAACAGCAAGGGTGGAGCAGGCCCAGGCTGACAAGGAGCATGGGGTGGGGGGTCATCCTCGGGCTCTGGGTGGCCGCGTTGGGTGGTAGAGAGGCCAGCTGGGGCATGAGGTTATGCTGTATGTCTAGGCAGCAGACAGGAGTCTGGTCGCCTGCTGCCTGTGCTGACCGGGTGCAATTTATGCCCACAGTCTGCATCTTCAGTGTTAATTAGTTTACTGTGGCCTAATACCATTGCATGTGTAGATGGTGACACTTTACTCCACAGCTAATTTGTCTACTCTGCAGTAAGTGGATGTGTAGAAGCAGCCAGAGGGGGGAAATGACTATTTTAGGATAATCCAGAAGCATGGAAGAGGAGTCTGGAATAGAAATTAGGTCTCCTGAACCTTACTAGATAGCACTCCCTGAAGAGAAGCCAGATTAAGAGATCCTTTTCCATACACCTGTTTTTTTCTGTTCTATTTTATTAGCAAGTAATGACATGTCATTTCCCTGCCCATGTGATTGCATGTTGCATTGGGGAATTTTGGGGAAAAAATTGATCTAGGAGTTAGAGGACCAGGTGGGTCACCAAGGTCTCCTTGACTCTATTATGTTCACTCTCACCGAGTTGCCCACAAAAAATGAAATCCGTACCTGTGCAAAGTGCCAGCAACAAATCATTGCAGAGTATATATGCCATTTTAAGGTTGGTTTTGGGGGGGTGAGGTGGGGGGGGATTTTACCAGTGAATGTAAGTTTGCAAATCAGCTCCATAGATGAATAAGACTTCACACTCTTCACTTTAGCTTTTCCATCATAAATTGGTGTGGTGGTGCCTACCTCAAAGAGAGGTTGTGAAACATAGTTAAGTATGTTTGAAAAGGATTTTGAGATCTTCTAACAAGAGGTGCTACAAATATGGGAAGCATCTATCTATCTATCTATCTATCTATCTATCTATCTATCTATCTATCTATCTATCTATCCCTCCTTTGGATATTTCCATGCAGCTGATCCAAAACATGTTGGTTTTATCTAATAAGATGCTATACATCTCTGATTTAGTTAGTCTATAAGGTAAAAATCTATCCTGCTTTCTATTAAATAAGCCTCTTGGTAGGAGAAAACTTTGCAACAGAGCCAGCAAAACTAAAAGAAGGAAAGTTGACAAAAATATTATTCCCTTTCTTGAAACTAAAATAATGTCATGTCAAAAGGGGACAAAATCAAAATTTGAAACTAAAAATAAGTGTCAAATTCTGTTAAAATTCAGGCAACATATTATGAATATTTATTTGATTGCTTTTTTCTAGGTTTCATGTATGTGAGTGGGAGCAGGTGGCCAGGGTTTACAGGGGAGGAATGCGCTCGGGGGACATTAGGGATAGACATAACTTCTTATATGTGCAAGGTGGGGAAATCTTCCCAGGCAAATAAGAGAAGCCTTATCAGGAGTCACTGAAAACTAGAACGTACCAAGTTCCAAAGCATATATGTACAGAAAAAGTATTCTTTAGGGGCAAGGAGACTGACTAAAATAAATACATTTCTCTTTCTTTAGCTGCATTTCACAGCTGGCCACTGTAGCAAATTCATATCCCCTGTGAATCAGGCACAGAAAAGAATGCATAATAAAGAAAGGACTAATTTTTAGATTTTTATATCTGTTTGTAAGCTATATAAAAGGAATGCTATCCTGAGGACCCAGGGTTCATGGCACTGCCTTTAAATCCAAGTTAGCTTGGTTTCCTTATTTTACATTCTTGTTATAAATACTTGCCATCAAGGCAAAGACTTTGCTGACAAGAACTCTGATTCGTGCTGAGTCATTGCACCACTTAAAAATCACTTCAGGTACAAACAGAAATGCTAATTCTCCTCTTACCTGATAAATTCATTGACTCAGTCCTGATTCAGCACAGCAGAGTATTGCCAGGCCTTTGGGATCCAGAGACACTGCCACCTTCAAATGACCTCCAACCCCATTGCAAATTGTTCTTTGAGAAGTCTCGGCACAGTAATCAATCCTAAAGTTAGGCATGTAAAACTATTTCCTAGACCACGAATATCATTAAACAGAGATGAAGAAAAAAAGCACAGCTTGAAATTCTTCCTGGTAAATCCTGAGTCAATAGCCAACAAGACCAGACCTGTCTATGATCTCGTTATGGATTACGTGCTTGGCCTTGCTTGCAGCTTACATCACCAAGACATGACTCAGTGCCACCTGGACCCTGCTGGATCTTCTCTGTTCTCCAGAGGCTACTTTCTACGCAACAAGACAATACAAACTCCTCATTGCAGTGGGAAAAAAATAGAAAAAAAAAAGAAAAAGAAGAGAGGGGGAGTCTTTTCCCTTTTCACTATCAGATGATGATGTGATTGGAACCCACTCAACTTCTTGAAGAGCTTCCTCGGTTGTTGCGCATTAGTTCTGGAATAGCCCAGATCCTTTGTCCTCTGTGACTAAATCTTTCACATGGAGCATCACGGTCACATAGTACATAACGAAGATTCATGTGAGGACCAGAGAATTTTCCAAAGTAGTCTTTGAACTTACATATGCTGCCAGACATATGCTGGATCTAATGTTCAGTTTACGACTCAATTATGGAGCCATCAAACCTGCCCCTCCTTTTGCCTTATCACAACCGCATCCAGATAGAAATCAAAGCTTTCAATGCTTCCTGCCAGTGTAGTAAGCACGATATAATGAGCCGTCTATTGTTCTACAACGTGGCAGAACCTTTGTTCATTAGTGGGGTTACTCCATACAGATCAACTCGGTTAGCTAAGATAATTTCACACGAGCATGAATCGCTATGTATACATATACATATATAAAATGATTAGCATACCTCATTGAGAAGATCAACTGATTATGAATGGAATTTCGACATGGACAAACCTTTTCAGATAAATAGTTTATTTACCAAAAATGCAAATTTTGATAACACAAAACTGTTGTTAACATTGGACCATATTCAGCTTTTTTTGTGGGGGCTTTATTGGCCTACAAAATATAGGAAAAAGAATGGAAAAAAATCAGAACAGTTAGCTTTGATTTTTTGATTTTTTTGATTTGAAAAGGTTCAGGTTTTCATTTTGAAGGACTGGATGTTCAGGCAGCATCTGTTTCCAAAAATATCTTCATTCACCTGGAGCTCGTTAGGAAAACTTGTCCTTTCCTGCCTCGTGAGGACTTTGCCATAATAACCCATGTGTTATCATCTTCTGACTGGATTATTTAATTCATTATAGCTGAGACTGAGTGTGAAGTTGATGCACAAGCTTCAGGTCATATAGAAAGCAGCCATCTGGTTTCTCAATGACTCAGGCAGCCACGAGCACATCACAACTTACGTAAGTCCTTCTATTCATTCTCAGCCAGTGTCCAAACATGGTTGAAGTCCTTGCTTCTAAGTTTCAGAATAATTAATGGATGTAGCCTCTACCACAGGAAAGGCCAAATTTCACCTGACAGATAACCTAGTATCACTAGCATTCCACAAGCAAAATGTGCATCACAAAGCCCAGGACGAAGAACTGAAGACAATGCTTTATAAGACAATGATTTATAAGACTATAAGGACTGTCATTTACTGGGTCAAACCATAGGTCCATCTTGCCCAGTATCCTTTGTCATATAGGGACGTCAGCTGGCAGCTTCTCCATGGAGCCATTGCCACAAGCATATATCTGGCATGGTCCATGCATGCCCCTGACACCTGACAGTTTTGCTAGTAGAGGGAGACCGAGGTGCATGCCTACGTGGGGTGCACGGGCTGCAGCCCCTGAACCACCTCCTCCAGAGCCTCCTGCTGAGGTTCTGGCTGTACTATTACACTCATCTTATTATTTATGCACTCCCAACGCACAGCTTCACCAAGACCCAAGACCTCCTGGTCAACCTTTTCCTGGCCCTGCCCAAGCTGGCCATGCACCTGACCTGGAAGGAGACTCTGGCTGGGAGGATCCCCAGGGACTTTAGGGCCACTTTCCATGCCCTAGCTCATTCCTGTCTTCAAGCAGAGTATCTCTGGGCAGTGTCCTCTAGCTCCTTGGACTCATTTATGGGTCAGTAGGTGCTGCCCGGTGTGCTCTGCTTGGTGCTCCTGCTTGGCATGCTTGTTCTAAACTTCTGACCTCCACTCCTGTCCCCGTTTTCATTATTATCTGTCCAAAGAAATCTGTAAAATATCACTAGTGGTCCCCAATATCAAAGGGAGTTTATAGTTTCTATGGCATGCCTGTCCTCTGACTTCCCCTGTTGTGTTCAAAGGTCTGTGTCACACAATGAAACGCTAGGGACCTCAGCTGGTGGCTCTTTCATGGAACCATCCCCATGGGGGTGTGTGTGGCACACTTTACAGACACCCTTCATGCCTGCCTCTTTTGCCAACAGAGGGAGACCCTGGCGCACTCCTTCTTCCAATGAGCGGCACTGCAGGAGATGAGATGATGTAGATTGTGCATTAGATCCCAGCATGCCTTTACCTGCATGGGTAAAGAGGCCCTAACTTCCATGCTCAATAGCTACTTATGCTCCTTTGCTTCAAGAATTTGTCCAATCTCTTTTTTTTTTGGATCTAGTGAAACTGTGAGCTTTCACAATATCCGGTAGCAATGAGTTCCACACTTTAATTACACAGTGTGTAAAAAAAA
>JAGPOW010002514.1:58247276-58267327 GCA_030014935.1 Caiman crocodilus | reverse complement strand
TTCTGCAAAGCCATGAACCTGTCCATATTCACATTCTTCCATAAGGTCCCTCCTTTAGTGAACCCACCAGAAATGGCTAGGCTGAGGCACACTCAGGATGGTTTATATGCCTAAAACCAAACCAGCCAGCCAAATACTTATTTTTAATTATCAATATGCACCCAACCACCACCTTGATCGTTTTCTTCTTCTGTTTGAAATATGGAAGATCTTAATATTGGTGGAAGAACTGCCACCAGCATGGCTGGTCCAACTGTGACCCTTGGTGCTCTCTCGGCAGGAAACCTGTTGACCTGGAAAGTGGTCTGAAAAGGTAACATTTGGTAAGAATCGGTTGTGTGGCAGAACTGTGCTATACTTACTGTTCTTTGTATTAAATATTTCAGCCTTTCTGGTTGTTGAGGCAGCCTCTTTACGAGCCCCATATATATGCATGAAGATTAAAAAGAGTTGTTTAAAGGACTCCTTTTCATATTAACTTGTATATTACTATGCTGAGCAAAATGTGTAAAAGTTGCTCATGAGTTAGAATATTTTTGACTAAACAACATAGCCTTTGGGCTTTCCTCTGCGTGTGTAATTTCTTACTAGGAAATGTCAAGGAAGTAAAAGGGGGAGAGTGGAAATGAAGTGTAAATAATTAGCTAGGATTAGCTTTAAGAGTCATATAGAATAATTATATTAAGATCAATGCCAATATAGATATTATATGGGTACAGCTCACATTCATGTACAGTAATTATAAAAACTATGGAGAAATAATTAACATTTAATTATTTATTCTAATTGGTTAATGAAAATTTGATAAGCATAAGGGGAAATAGAAATAAAAACTAATTCTAGGCTTTGAAAAACACATATTATTGATTTTGGAAATGCAGGAGATTATTGCTGTTATGTAATTGCCGATGCCTATGAAGCTTGTATCTATTCATTCGAGGCAATCTGCCTTTATTTAGCTGCAGACAGGTATCAGGAAAATACCTGTTCATTTGAAACAATGTTCTTTTTACTTATACAAGTAGCCATGTGATGAACATGTACCACTTAAATGGAGTGCTCCTCAAAGCTTTATAAAATATTCATTAAATATCTGTCAGGCAACTTGCAGTTCAAAATCTTTCCCCATAATGGCAATAGATTAAACAGGAGTATATTTTTATAATAAACATATTTTTTACTGACTCCTCATTTGCATGTGTATGTATTTATTTAAATGCCAGTCTTATCCATTTGTTCCATTTTATATCTTGTTTTAAAGCATCTTTTAATACACTGTTTCTTATGTGCCATAAAGTGGAGGTAAATGCTTCTAATTTATAGACCTGTAACATTTTGCAGTATCATTCATGCTTTCAACCCCAAAGGAAAAAGAAGAGGAAACAAGTGATGATTAGAAACCTGTGCATCCGTGTGTGTGTGCCATGAGGGGGTGTGTGATGGAAGACAGGTGATAAGGAGAAAAGGAGTGAGAACATAAGACTATTTCATGAAAGCAACATAGGATGCTCATTCATTTTTCTTATTAACTTGTGAAAATAATTCATTTTGGAGAAAGACTTTGGGACTGATCTTACGCCCGCTGAAGAAACTAATTTATTTCAGGAGGAGATGGGACTGCCTAGGGGGCCAGGTTGATATGGCATAAACCAGCCCACTTCCACAGACTGGCTGATTTGTGCTTTCTTATGCAAGTAGTGAATTCAATGCTTAAAGCCTAAGAACCCCGTTTTTAAAATAAATTAGGTGCCATACTAATTGCGCCTACATGAGACGCTGACTGCCCAGTAGCCCATGACTACTGAGCAGTAGTGTCACATGGCAGGAAGCGTGATGCTATGCTACTGCATGGTAGTCACAAGCTATTGCACAATGAGCGTCACGAAAAAGACTCTCCTTAGCATGACTGCATAATAACTCTGGTTACTGTTTTTATGAGTGCTAAATGATCGAGTAGTCAGCATCTTGTGTAGACACGGCCACTTACTCAATCCCCCTATGCTCACCCCTGCCCCAGTTTAGCTGTTGACTAACCATAGGGGTATGTTACCACCAAAGAGGCTTCACGTTTTGACCTTCAAGTTAGGAGTAGGCTTGGCAGGGACCTCAGGAGGTCATTTAGTTCAGCTCACTGCTCAAGACAGGATTATCCCAGGACTAAATCACCTTGGCCAACTGTCTGTCTAACCTGTCTTGAACATTTCCAGGAATGGAGATTCTACCTTTTTTTCTAAGCAGCCTGTTCCAGTGCTTGTTCACCCTCATGGTGAGAAAGTTTCTTCTAACCTCCAACCTAATTTTCCCCTGCCATAATTTAAAGGCATTGCTCCTAATCCTGTTCCCTACAGCCATAGAAAATAATCTGTTTCCATCCTCTTTATACTCGCCCATTAGGTATATGAAGAGTGCTATCATATTCCCCTTACAGTCTTGTCTTCTGCAGACTTAATAATCCTAGCTATTTTATTTTCTCATAAGTCATATAATCATGTTTGGCTCATAATTGAGTTAGTCTCTACTGGGCTGTTCAATGTGTCCACTTTTATGAAGTTTGGAACCAAAAATGGACATAATTCTTCAGGTGCGGACTTACCGGTGCTGAATAGAGAAGATTAATCACTTCCTTTGATTTGCAAGCAACACTCGTGTTAATGTAACCCAGTATGCTGTTGGGTCTTTTTGCAGCAAAAATACAGTGTTGTTTTTTATTCAGCTCATGCTCCACAGTAACCCCTGAGTCCTTTTCTGCAATACTGTAGCTTAGTCAATCATTTCCCAGTCTATTTTTGTGCATGCAATTATTCCATCCCAAGTGCAGACCTTTGTACTTCTCCGTCTTGAATGTAATTCAGTTGACTTTAGACCATTTTTCCAGTTTATCCAAGTCAGTCTGGATAAAGTTCCACTAGGCTCCAAACATCCTACTTTTTTACTTAGCCAGAGGCACATCACTGTTCACAGGACTTGGTATCTCACCTTTCAACTCCAATGTAAGCAGTTAGAAACAAAAGCTAGTCTTGATGTGAATACCCCTATCAAATGCCAACCCAATCAAGATCCACACAAATGACATATGCAGAGACACAGGTGACTGGTAGGAAGGGTACGGGGGGTGGGGAAACATACCCCCCGCCCTGAGATCGGCCTCTGACTTGGCAATGCTCAGGGTGCGGCAGGTTTTTTGCTGCGTGGGCTAGCGACGTGTGGGGGCGGGGGGCACTAAGTCATGGCATAGAAGTATAGGAGTAGATATGGGGATTTCAGCCTGGACCCACCCACAAATTGTGCCCCAGACTCAGGAGGCACCAGTCAACCCTGTGTTTTTGATCCTTTAAACTAAAGACAGTGACAAGTGTTACTGTTCCCTTTTATACAATGGGTTTAGACCCACGGTGGGTTTTCTCTGCACTCGTTTACCAAGGACCTTACTTCTCAATAAATTTACTCTGAAGTCAGAACATAGCAGCAGCTCTCACGAGTTAGCTTTTGGAAGTAATTATGACTACAGGGACAGGGAGCTTATTTTTATTGAGGACATGGCCACTGTGGTAGAGGACATAACACGCTAAATGCAGTAACCTAATGATACTGCACAGTAGAGCGTCACAGCAAAAACAGCACCAACACACTACTGTGCAGTATTATTAAGCTATTGTGCAGTAGCATCACTAAAAAGATGTACACCGGTGCTACTGTAAGTTCATCACGGGGACACAGAAGGGAATTGGTGAGGTTTTATTCACAAAGGCGCCCCCGAGGGTTACAAGAAATAATGGCCACAAGCCAGCAGAGAGCAGATTTAGACTGGACATTAGGAAGAACTTCACAGTTCGAGTGGCCAAGGTCTGGAACGGGCCCCCAAGAGAGGTGGTGCTCTTCCCTATCCCGGGGGTCTTCAAGAGGAGGTGGATATGCATCTCGCTGGGGTCATCTAGACCCAGCACTCTTTCCTGTCTATGCAGGGGGTCGGACTGGATGAGCTATTGAGGTCCCTTCCGACATCTATGAATCTATGAATCCACTGCTCAGTAACTGCGGTTCCTGTGCCCTGATTTAGTACTGGATTATACAAGTACTAAACTTAATGTCCAGTAACTATGGCACATTAAATCATGTGTAGACATTCCCACTTACAACATAATATCATTCTCTGAAGTCAATGTGCTACTGATTTCTTTCAGTAAACCAGAGCATATCATATTCACTGAGGTAGGGGCTGTGAACTGTGTGTTCACTCCATTTTTCCTTAAAAGTAAATTGAAAATATTTAAAACATGGTGTGTGTCTACACCCTCTGTGCAGGTCTTTAGAGGATTCACCAAAGATCAAAGTGTGATGATTAATTCCCTTTTGGAGATATGTGGAAAGTATCTAACTACAGGTAAGACGGGCAGGACATATTTAAATGCTATACCAAATGAGTGGACCTCTGCCTTTCTCCGAAGGGACTAAAAGGGTTGTTAAACGTTACACTTAGATCATAATATAGGCATTTATAATGTGAGCATCTGCACATTAAAACATTACAGTTTGTGCTAAGTGCTTGTCTGGATTACAACTTTTCTACTGACTTTGGGCTGTTCCACATTTGACCTTGAATCCTCAGTCTGTGTAACGAATTTCAGTGTCAGTAGAGGATACTGGTTTCCTCGGGGCTGGACTGAGAGATGATGCAGTGGAGTATACCTTCATGAGCAAATACCAGAGAGTGGGTGTAGACAGTTTGTGCTAAAGGCAATTTATTATCTCCAAAAAAAATTGCATTGAACATTTGCATGTCAAAACCATATACGCTCTTTCTGTTAGCTGCCTCTTTTTCATATACCAAACCACATTGAACTTCAGCTTATTTTTATAGAAAATAAACAGTCTTCAGATAGGAAAAGCCAAAAAAAGAAAACCAAGGAAAAAAAGAAAAGAAAAGAAAAAGCTCTCCTTCCTACCAAAAAAAAAAAAAAAAAAATCAGGTGTTCTGGATATGGAAATGCCCAAATACATGCAGTTTCTAAAAACATAATAGATTTGACAGCCCAAAAGATGAACAACATTATTGTGACTACAGGTATATTTATCACTTATGGTATGTGTACTTTAAACGAGCTTTTATTTCTAAAAAGTTATGGTCTCTGAGTTACTATGAATTTAAAATGCAGCTCCTTAACATTTATATTTGTCTACACTAAGGTTTCAATAATTTATTAACATGGTAATAAATGTTTTATCCTACTTGTCTGTAACATTTTATAAGGCCATCTTGTTAACTCCTGATGCTCAAAGATAACAGAAAGACTCTTGTGCGAGAGCTGTATACTTCTGGATTCACTTACGTGCAGGCTTTTCAAAGCAAGGATGGTCTAGAGGCCCTCTGAACTGATACTTAAGATAACCCCGATAAAACAAAAACAACAAAATCCTTGTGTTTGGTTGTACAGGAAGCTGGGATCAAAGGAGAGGAACTCACTCGGCCTGTGGGCAGCGGTATGTCTTTATGTTACACCGTGCAGCGCAGCACCTGCAGGCATTCACAGCTCTTAAGTTAGGTCCCTCTTGCTAGCCAGGAGATTTGCAAAAAAGAAAAAAAAAGTCGTGTGTTTTTATTTAATGCCTTTAGAGTTCTTTTTATTTTTCTTCTGCTTTCTAATTCTTTAAGGGTCGCATTTTCAAAATGTTTTTTTCCTAACCCACAGGTGTAGACACCTTTTCCTTTGAAAGAGAATTGCAATCTTTTGATCACTGTAGCTCAGCTGCTGTTTTGCTAAGAGAAAACCACTGATTAGCCTGAAACACACTATGAATTGTGAGAGCTGATAATACTGCTGTGCCTAAGCCATGCACTTTACTTGGGGGATCTGAAACCATACACAAATCTCCTTAGGAAATGCAGGCCACTCCAGTGTCAATTTAGCTAATTGAGGTGAAGTTCAGTTTAGTTTAGATGCACAAGGAGTGTATACAATTTAAACCCTTGGATTAAGGCTGACGTGGGATTTAGGTGTTACTGCCCCTCCACCCCATGATAAATGTAAACCCTGCTACCACAAAACGATAAGCATTATCTTCTGGCTGGCTGAAATGATTTTTCTAAAACTTTTCTGAGGGGATAATGTTCAGCCATAAAACAATCTGATCAGAGGAAACTGCTTCCATGTAGCTTAAAGAAGGGTTGTTTGTCTTCTGCTTCAAATTTAATGAATGGATGTTAGTAAAACAGAATCAGAAATCAGAGCAGGCACTGTAGTTGGTGTCATTTGTAAAAATACAAACTTTTTTTTTTTTACAATCTTTTTAATTATATTTTGAAGGTTTGGAACAAAACTGCTGGCGGTTTTTCCATCAGGTTTTCATTTCAGGAGTTGCCCATAAGTCTGACAAGGATAGACCTCTATGTATTCTTCTCTTAACAAAATGGGAATGAGCTGTAGTTTTGTATTAAAGTGCTGGATCTCTCAAATGGAATGACGGCCGTCTCTGGTCGGAAAGGATTTTATCAGCAGTTGGTTTGGGTGAATCTTTTATTTCCCGAAAAAAACGATGTTTTGTGACCCCCAAAGTATTCATGAACTCAGGCTGAATTTACTGAGAGGTTTCAGATGGACACAAATCGCAGGAAAGCTTTACAAATAGGGAAGGAGCCTACTTGTTATGTTATGGCATTCACTCAGCAGGTGGTATATCAGCATGCTTCTCTCCTCTGCCTAAAATGAGAGCCTGTGTGGCATGTCCTAACCAGCCTGCTATAGAGTACTTTTGGCTGAGGCTTCCTCAGTCTCTTTTGTTGGACCTGTTCTACTAAAATGCTGAAATATTCAGTAGGCAAAAGTGAGAATTAATTGCAAGCCTGATAATTTGAGTATCCACATGGAAGTTGGGATACCTGGGAGTCAGTCCCTGCTCCAGTAATATGTATTTCATGGAAATCATCTCAGCAGCAGCACAGCATGCTGAGAATCCTCTCCCCTCCCCAGAATGCTCCACACCGGATATGTCTACACCTGCCTCTTTTAAGCAGGCTTAGCCTAACATTGTCCTTTTTAAGCTGCATTAAGGGTGCATTTCTACACATATGAAATGTAGGTGCATATCAAATTTAGGCATGTATCAAAAAGCAGGTATCAAATCTAGGCGTGGATATTAAAGTCATGATAGTGCACATGGAGACACACTAACATGGATTAACACAATATGCATCAATGGATATACACCATGTTAATGCACATTAATGCATCTGCACATATGCTAAAGTGACATTGCTATTTGCACATTAATGTGCATTTGCATGCCCATGTGTAAACACGTGCCTAAATTCTCTTAATGCGCATTAAGTTTAGGCATGCATAAATACAGCCAGTACGATGGTCAGTACATAAGTACTAAGTGACAGTGCAGTAACCAAGTTACTGTGCAATAGCATCCCTGCACGTCTTTTTGGTGACGCTGACTAGGAAGTAGTTCATTGCTATTGCGCTGTAGCGTCACATCATGTTCCCGGCCACACAGTGCTACTGCGCAGGAGTAACAAGCTGCTGTGCAGTAGCAATGAGCTGCCCCGCAGTCAGCGTCTCATGCAGACACAGCCAGTGATTCTCAACTAGGGTGTCATGGCACACTGGGGTGTCTCAAGATCCAGCAGACATAATCCACAAGATAAACCCAGCGACTTCAGATAGGAGCCCGTAGTGTTAAAAAGATTGTGAGCGGTTGTCGTCTTCCTGAGTTCTTTGCAACAGAAGAACTGCTCTATCATTTTTCTGTAGTAAAAAATCAAGTGAAAAGCAAGAGCTGGTATTTTCTGAGGGGTTGCAGGAGTCCCTTGAGTCTAAAAAGGTTGAAAAACATTGTTTCAACTACTGGGTGAATGGTTAAAAGGGGACTCCTCTTCTCCTCCCAAGTGTTTGGATCTAGCAGTGTTTGCTTTTGATTACAGAAATGGAAATATCCATTCAATCTGTAGGAAAAAAATCTTTTAGTTTTTGTTTCAACAGGGAATGTAATATTTTGTATCGTTCTGACCTGCTCTTCTTGTCCATGTAATTTCTTGCTTTGGCAGTCAAACTGAAAAATTAATTACTTGCCAACCTTTATAGCGAAGAGCCTGTTCCTCAGTTTAACGAGAAGATTATTAGCTTCTCCCGTACAATTTTCTCTTCAAAATTAAAAACAACTTTTTCATACTGTGATACTTTCTTAACGCTGTATCTTTACTGAGGATGTGCTCCATCACAATGGCAACTTTATTGAGTTTCCTCCTGGGGTATCTTATTAAGTCTCTAATGAATAGATTCATATGTAATTGTAAGATTATTAACAATATTTTTGCTTGGGGAGAAATGCGGTCGTTGACGAGGCTTTGAGTGGTATTTAACAGAGTGTTAAAAAAGACATGGCAGTCTCTTTTCTGGCTATTTGACTAGACAAGTTGCTAAATAAAATGTGAAAGAAGAGGAAAGCAATTTGATTTAAAATAAACCAAACACTTTTTTTTTACTGCACGTTTATCTTTTACTGTGTTGCAAACCAGGTATTCACACAATACTATCTATTTTTCATTAACCGTTTCTGTTTTCCACATGCACAACAAAGGTGTTTTCCTACCTCAAATCCCTTTAAAAACACACATAGTTTAGTGAGTCCTCAAGACCGTTCTACTGCAATGACTCTGGGTGAAACTTATGCTCTTTCAAAACCTTTATGTGGGTTATTTCTACATACAGGATAACCTGGATATTAATTGTCCCGTGAGTTACCCCAATTAAAGCCAAGTCAAGGTAGCTGCAATTTTTATCAGCCTGCCTCAGCCTCTAGCTGTTAAACATACAAGATTGTTCCCTAGGATATCTCTTCTTGTCCAATTTTAAATCATTCTGGTCATGTAGATATTACTAAGGTAGGGTAAAGGATCTGCAGACAAAACCACAATAAATTAATGTGTCTTTTTTTTCCCCCACAAAGTTGCAAATAATCAGCCAGATTTTTGATCCACTCAGAACGAGACCGATGTTAGGGTTTCTGACTTCTGAATTTCTTCTGCTTTATTTCACCTCATTTCTCTTTAAAGAGAATAACATTTCTATTTCTTTTTCCTTTCCAGCAATGACAATGCAGTTCATAAGTCATCGCTTTCCTGATTATCATGATCCAACTATAGGTGAGTTTATTGTTTCCTTTAAACTATCCAGTCCGGCTCTTCTGTGCTATTTCTGCTACGAAGCCCTCCTGTTCCATACTTGGATTCTTGTTCCACAGTGAAGTCTCTCCATGAATTAGCAGTACGGCAGAAAGGCAGGTTGTTTGTGGTCCCCTAGCATAGTGGTTTTTCAATCTGCTTCAGTCACAGGACCCTTTCATATCACTTCTTCTGCCGCAAACCCCTACCCCTGCATGAGCTGATGTGAACCAGCTCAGCAATGGAAGTGCACAGCCTCCCAGCCTGCTCTGCCATGAACCCCAATGTCTGTGCAGATCCCCTGGCCATGTGTTGTGATAGCCCAAGACTTCACAGAACAGTTTGAAAACCAGTGCTCTAGCACCTACTTGTGAGCCTCACAGGGCTTATAATACTCATAGTTTGAGCTCCGTTTTTAATGACCGTTTGTCTGTATCGTGATCATATGGTAGTTATTCTGTCATCAAATACTGTAGAAAAAAACATTAGCAACATGGCTCCGTAATTTTTTTTTTTTACTTAATTTTATTTTTTTTATGGAGCTATCCATGATCCCTAACTAATGGAGGCTGTATAGTTGCAGTAAAAGCATCTAAGGAGGAATGATGCTATTCAATACACTGTATTCAAGCATGAAAAAAGCCCATTCTGTCTGGATTTTTTCATCTGTTTATCAAACCATTTTTTTCATTAAAATATGCTTTGGTATGGTTCATATAAAATACCAGAATTGCTAATGAACTAACTGTACTGTAACTGCAATAGAGGATCACGTTCTGTTCTGGGCTATTTTCAGATAGGTAGAAACTGAGCTAGAACAGAAGTTCATGAGCTGGTCTTGTGATTCAACTCATTTTGAGGCTCAGTAGAAACATATGCAACAGGAGCAGAAAAACCACTAGCTGAAGGTAAGGTAAATCCTTAGTGGTTAATCCTCTCCATGCCAGGTGTTGAGTGCTACATGAGAAGAGCTGGGTTCATGTTCACCACAAGAAGTTGCTCCACAAAACCCAGCATCTTTGTGCATAGACTTAGCATCATCTACAGACACTTGCTGTCTCTCCTAATAACTGACTGTTTACATATACACACATCTCTTCCTTTTCTACAGCACTCCTCTAAGATCAGATTGTTTTACTGGCTGTTATGGAGCAGGATTTTGGCATCCTTCCTTCTCTTTCGGAAAGATAGGCAAATGGGTGGGTGAGTCAAGAAGCATTCCCTAGAGTATTGTTCTTGGTCTTGGGAGGAGATACATGTGAGACAGGTATCCTTGCCAACTCTCAGAAGGGTTATGACAGTATAGTCCCAAGCTTCTCTGTATCATTACTTTTAGTTATCACTTTAAATTCCTGCTTTAAAAAAAAAAGTTGTGTTGAAACACACATTCTGATTCTTGCTGCCCATCAGTTACTGCTGCTTGATCCCGAAGAGGTTGGGTGATTCTAGGTATCACCTTTAAGAAAAAGGAAGGGTGAGTAATGAGCACATAGTTATCCCTTTGGACATCCACTAGGTGCATCCATCACTTGGGATTAACTTTGTGGACATTCTGTACTGACTTATGGCTGAAAGCAAACATTTATCTGGCTATAAAGAAGAAAGCTTGCAAGACAAAAGTTTGAAAGTGACTGTTCAGAGTACTTCATTGTTTGAATCTTTAACCTTTTCCAGATCTCTTCACTCATTGCTGTCTGATAGTTCCTTCTGGTAGGCAGTGGGTAGGCTTTCTCTTGTATTACCTGAACTAATCCCAAATATAGTTAGTTTGTGAAATACGTCCTATTTGATTGAACAGTCATTGTTTAAGAGAAAATCAGGGCTTTCCTTTCCTTTTCTTTTATACGGTGTGCCTAGCAATTTCCTGTTCCTCAGCACAAGCAAGGCAGGTACTTTGGGAGCAGTTGGGCATGTCTACACATGTGTTTACACCAGCTTAAATTTACTGCACGGTTATTTACTAACCAATAAGCAGGAGTAGGCTGGCATCCAGATGTGCAGGCATTAAAGTGAATTAATGTTTTGTGTGGACTGACTTGGTACTGAAGTAGGATGTGTGAACTAAACCAAGTCAGTTCATACACACAGCGTTACTGTGCAGTACGGTGTCTACATATGTGTTACTGTGCAATAACTTACCGGCCATAAATTTGATACCTGCATGATGCAGGTATCAAATTTATGCTCAAGTCAACATAAGTCACTGTATTTACTATGCAGTACAGGCATGCACATGTAGATGTGCACCAGTGCTGTGGAGTAATTTCGGTTACTGGGAAGTAAATGCACACATGTAGATGTGTCCACTGAGTGGCAGATGGACTGAGACCCATAAAGGGCTACGAAGGAAACAAGGATGCTCTACCCCTAGCCAGGAGGGCAAAGCCAGTCCCCAGTGCCATGTTCAGCCCAAGGGACTCCCCACAAATCCTGTGAAGAGCCCTCTAAACTATGGCTCTGAGACTAGATCAGCCTCATCACAACTGGGTGGAGGTAGCATGGGGCCCCAGAATCTAATCCTGGCCGAGCCAAGATTGGGCCTTGAGGACCCACAAAACCGCCTCTCAGCCATAATTGGGCTCTGGTTGGGTGAAGGTAGCATGAGGCCCTGGGGACCAATTGTGGTGCATAGAGGTGGTGCAGGGCCCAATCCAGCCTGTGGACTGGTCCTAGTCAATTGAACAGCACTGCTTCAGCTAAAAGAACAATGTTGGCACAACTAAATATAAGAGGGTTTAAACTGGTCATACATTGAAGAACATTGAAGTTTGGACCAACTTCTTCAACATCACCATTTAATTGAAGGCCAGAAGATCAGCCAATAAGAGAGAAGCTGATACTGTTGAAGTTGGCATTGCAAGAATCAGATATATTTGCACTGGTACAACATACCCCATCACCTGCCACTCTTTTTTCTTTTGATAAATTAACTCTATGTCTGTCTACTTGACTTTGGCATCAGTTAATCTGGCACTGCAACAAACACAGCCTCATTTACCACTGAGTCATTCAGCACTGAACCATTCAACACCTCATTATAGGGGGTCAGTTCAACCAGTGACACAAGCAGCAACCTCTCCTTCAGACCTTCCAGTTTCCTTTATCACTTTGGCAGAAAAGAAAATAATCCCAAAACAGTGCTACAGTTTGTTATTGGATGAGTCTCTGATTTCCAGACGTAAAGGCTGATCTCCTGATAGAGTCAAAAGTTAATATCCCACTACACTGCTTAGAGGTTGATCCTGGTGACACTTCCAGTCCTATCATTATGACTTTTTAAATTGTTTGCAGTGAGGAAGCCCATTGTGTAGTCATTGCTGGCAGCAGTGGAAGTCCCTCAGTGCAAGGATGACAGTCTTCCAGTCAATAGGAAAGTCATCAGTGAGTCTGTAGATGGTTGAGGAGACCTATATTAGATCCACATGTTTGAGTGCAAACATGGGAAATGATATGGGGAGGGAGGCATATAGCCTGGTAATTCTTTACATTTGTCTTTTGCATCTATCTGCCAAAACAGTTTGCTTGAAATGATCAATGCCTGGCCATACGTTAGAGCACTATGGAGGATGATTCAGTACTTGAGTCTCTCATGAATTGATGGTAATATTGCATTTCTTCAGAGTGGCCTTTAAGGTGTCCTTAAATCTGTTCTTTTACCCACCTTTACAGCAGTGGCTATCCGTGAGTTGGGTGTATAAGAGCTGTTTTGTGGATTGGTTGTCAGGCATCCTTATGACATGCTGTCCATTGGAGCTGGTATATAAGCATTGCTTCAGTTCTGGTGGTACTTGCTTGAGCTAAAATGCTGTCCTTCCGATTGATATGGAGGGTTTTCTGAAGACATCATTAATGATAATGTTCCAAAGTTTTTGGTGTTTTCAGTATGCTGTCCAAGTTTCACATCCATACAACAGAGTAGAAATGAGAATAGGTTGGTAGATGAGAAATTTGGTTTGGGTCCTGCTGCCACAATCATTAAACATATGAGGTTGGGGACCCCTGAATGCAAAGCTGGAAGATTAGCATGGATTCAGGTTGGGAAATTTTAATTTATTATTTACAGTAAAAGTATTGTTCTATGCGGGGCAACTGGATGCAAGGGGAAAATATGGGGTTTCCACAATGAACTTCATAAGACCCAAAGACATGTGACAGAATTCTTGACTTGATATAATAAACACAAATGGTCCAAGTGTAGTTGTTTGCCACCTTTATTGGACTATTACTTCCTGGCTTCCTATGTACAATTCTGACAAATCATCAAGATTCATCTGTCTCATAGTCAGTCCATGAGAATTGTGCTTAGGCAATAGCAAATGTTCTCTGATTATTTTATTGGTTTACCTGAATCTTCCCAATTTTATTGGTTTACCTGAATCTTCCCAATTTGGCCTCCTTTTTTCATTCAGCTTGATTTTTCTGAAACATGAAAGTACATAGTGTAACACCCACTAAAATGGTAATTTCTCTATCCCTTAAATCCTAAAACCAAAATTAATGGATATGAAAGGATAAGAATTTAGGATATGCTTTATGAAGCTCGAGATGATTATCCAATGCTCTGAGAAATGGTGGGTTCAAGACGAGTCTTATACTTCAGCTGTTGAGGCAAATAGGAATGTCTTGGGTTTTACTGTTCACTGATGTAGAAAGATGATGAGCTGGGTTTTGCATAAAGTGTGTCTCATATGTTAGAAAAGTGGTGTTTCACCTTCCTACCTTGAGGGATGAGTACTACATTGGAAAGTGTGTATCTGTTTTTTGCCATCTGTTTTTGCCATCACTGACACACAGTAGTCCTCCATGAATGACTGTGAATTGGAAGTTTGTCAGGACATGGACTACAGAACCTTTTAAAAAATATGAATAATAGTCACAAGGTTTTATTTGTCATGAAGATGGATGGCAAAAGAGCAGGGTATTTACTTTATTCATTTATGAGTAAATTCTATACTCCTTTTGATACCAAGTAGTATGTCAAAATAAATGGGGTAACACGTGAAATAATGTTCTGCTGAGCTTAAGCATAGTTGGGCAAATCAAGGCCCAAAAGCTGGCTGGCATTAAAACTATTAGAGCAGGCTGAAAAATGTTCCTGTCCTTTTGCAAAAAACAAGTATTTTCCTATTTTTGCCTGCACCTGTCATGGATTTCAAGCTCATCTTTGACATTTCCAGCTCATATGTGAGCTGTTGCAGAATCAACTTGGGATCATCTCACATTTGCTTTGTAGCAACTATTAGTAATTATGGACATTTTAATGGACAGTGTTGCATACACACACACACACACACACAGAGCACAATATCTGGTAATCAAAAAATCACAACATAAAAATTAAATATGTCAGTTCCAAAGAGAACAAAAACACAAGAAGATCTCAGCCAACTCACTCATTGCACTCAGTAAAAAAAAAATTAATTAAATCAAAATGAAAGCGAGGGAAAAAACAAGTCATAATAACCCTTGAGACCACAATATCAGATGAATATACCCATTGCTATCATTAATTTATTTACCAATCATCCCATGTATATCCATACACTTTAGTTTGTTATGCTTCTAGGTTATGGGACTCTAGATACTGTAAAACATAAATAATGAATAATCATAAAGAGAAAAAACAGTAATGGTTATCAGCCTTAACGAGAAGAGGAATCGTATTGTGCCCAAACAAGTAATAAGAGACAGTACCTACCCAAAAGTGTTTACAGTCACATGAACAAGACTGACCAAAGCGTAGGGGAGAAAATAAAGATACAAAGGAGTGAAATTACCAGGGATCCAGGTATTCTGTTTCCCATGGAAAATGAAAAAAAAATGTAGCTTTTCCCTTTTAAAAGAGAAAAAAAAGCAGACTTTGTCATTTTAATAGCGATACCCGCAGATTTTCTGCTTTTGAAAACAGCAATCTGCAGGCTGGCAGAGTTCCAGCCTACAAGAGCTTCTTGCTAAAAGGTGGCAAACCCTAAGCCCTGTCCCAAGAGGGAGGGAGCGGGGTGAGCAGCTAGGCCTGCAACTATCAGTAAGCCAAGGCTTGTTTCAGTCTTGCTTTCCCTCTTGGAGTCTTTGAGATAAGTGGAGCTTGCAGAGGCTGAGGGTAGGGCTGGAGTGAGGGGGAGAGGGGCTGTGGGGCAAGTATGAGTGACTGCCTGCCAAGGAAGGGGGACAATGACATGGTGGGGGTGTGCAGGTGGGGACAGAGGAAACAGAGAGGTGTCTGCAGAAAGCCTCATGATGGCCCAGCTCAATGGCGAGTGGACCAAAACCTGCAGACTATCAGGCCAGGCAAAAAGCCACCCATGGAGGCATGGAATCATGCACCATCAGGCCAGGTGGGCTTCATGCTTCCATGGATGGCTTCCTGTTGGAGTGCTGGAAGCCCCACAAAGAGGCATGGAGGCTACCCGGCCCAATGGCACATGGTTCCCATCTGCAGTGCCACAATCTGTGCAGTCTCACTCAGAGTTTATTCAGTCTGGAGTGGAGGTGTGCACCAGCTAGGTGGGACTCACTTAGAGGTGTGAGCCACCAGGGGCTCTGCCTGCCATGATCATGAGACCCCCAAGGGCCTACTGTCTGCTGCCCGCTGCCTCTGAGCCAGTGGAGGTAGTGTCTGTACACCATGAGGGGGGATGTGTGATGGGGGACCTACAACCATGTACAAACCCCCCACACTCTCCCACACCCCCCATATCCCTTCATAACCTCCCAAAGAACCCCACACCCACCCACAAACCTCACATACTGCCATACCCACACCCTTCCCCCACAAACCCTATCCCCCATCCACCCACAAACTCCACACACACACCCAGGGGAGCTGCTGCCAGAAGAAAGCAAGTGGGAGGGTAGGTGGGGGCTGCAGGTCTAGGGTGAAGGCCGCTGGCAGGGCTGTGGGGGCTGTGGCTTTGAAGTGAGGGTCAATGGCATGGACAGGGGCAGGACACCAGCACATCAGGGATGCTCAGCATCACAAAGCAGCAGGTTGGGGTGGGGTGGAGGGGAAGGAAAGGAGGAGGGGAGGCACCCACAGTTGGATTTGTGTCCTGATGCATGGGGAAAGCTGCTGCTGGGAGGGAGGGAGTGGGAGGTAGGCAGGGTGTGAAAGTCGCTGGCAGGCCTTGTGGGGGCTGTGGCTTGGGAGTGAGAGACGACATATCAGAGCTGCTCAGCACAACTAAGCAGTTGGGACAGGAAGGGAAACTGCAGCTGCACCTCGTCCTGGTAAGTGAGGGGGGCATCAGAATCTCTGATTTTCCATGATAATGAAAAACCCAGCATCAAATGCAAAAACATATAGTTTAGTTAGATTTTATTTTATTATAGTGGTTGAGGCCCTGGTAGGCTTCCAAACTGCTTTAAAACTTTAAATATACCAATGAAACTTTGTGTTCAACTGATATCTTTATATATATACAGTGGCCTTTCATTTTAATCATGGATTTGGGGGCTTTAATAGAGAATTTCCAACATTTGTTTATTAGAGAATCTATGGGGTTTTTTTATCACAGAAAAGCGGAATCCCTGGAAAATACTTATTCAGGTTCACACAGGAGGTTCACTACTTATTAGACTGCAGAGTTAGAAACAGAAAAGGGGGTCCGGTCTGTTGGATAATACCGCTGTTTCTCAAGACATGTTGGGGACATGCTGAAAGATGCTTCGGTTTTATTCCTGAATGAAGTAAGTGCTAAGTGGGAGGCAAAAGTGTGAAAACTCTATGGACAAGACAGCGAGGTTATAATCTCTTAGAACAAACAGGGTGTATCTACACATGAAATGAATAGTGCATGATAAACTCCAGCACAGTTTTTCTGTAGTGCAAAGCTCCCAGACGGAGCATATCTACACGTGGCCAGGACAGCAGTACTTTGAACCAGGGCAGAGCAGCCCTGGGCTGTTAGCAGGCTCAGGGGGTCAGCCCTGGCCTCTGGGTGGTGGCATTGGGTGGCAGAGGGGCTGGCCGGGCACAACAGTGCTAAAACTGTGAAGCCCTGTGGCTGAGCCCCCGAGCCTACTGCCACCTCTGTCGTGGCTCAAAGTGCTGCTGTCTCAGTCACTGTCTATATGTGCATTGCAGCGAATCGGTAAATGACGCTGTCATGATACTTCCCGACAGTACTATTTTAAGGCCAAGTTTATTAATTTACTGTCCTCGAATACGGGCACTTTGTGTAGAGGGTGATGCTTCACTGGGGAGCTAATTAGTTAACTCTGCTGTAAAGCACACATGTAGATGCGCCCATGGTCCCTAATCAGGAGTATTTTGTATGCTCCAAGCCAATTGGGCACACAACCAGAAAGCTAATTTTGGGTGGAAGTTATTGTCTGAAATAAAATAATTGTTAAAAATTCCCAGTAAGCTGTCCAACTACTGTGTTTAACATGAACAATGTATAGTATCTAAAACCCTCTGGCTGAAAGGATTGACTGGACTTACTGTTACGGTTGATTGCATGTATATCGGACAAGAAAGAAACTTATAAATGTGACAGCATTGCATTACTAGAAATTCATGAAGCAGTGTCTGAAGAAACTAATGGACTGAATCTCAGCTAGCACAAAGGGGCAAAGCTCTATTGAATTCACCAGTTCTCCCCTGATTTACATTTACTGAGGTTCAGGTGTTTGCATCTTGGCTGGGGAAGATGGCAGGTGGTTAAAAAAAAGATGGAAGATATCAACTCATCTTTGTTCCCAGCATTAGGCACTTCTTCCCACCAGAAAGAAGCTGGGGAGATTTTAGGTTGAGTTTTCTCACTTAAATCACACATGCAGAGTCCAAACCAACTATGGGTTAACCAGATTAGAGAAATGATTCAATTTTTCAATTGAGCTATCGAATACTTAATAGGGTGCATGCGAGTCTATGTAGTCCTGGATTGCTAGAGGAACCATAAATGTTCCAACTGTGCAGCTGATTTTTATCGAAAGCATCGGGGTGGCTCGTGATTAAAAAATAAATACATACAATTTAAAGATGTGTCTGGGGTTGTAAGAGATAAGACTTTCTGACAGGAGCCTGAAAAAACATGGAGTGCCTGGGTGACACTTACCTAACTCTGCCACTGCCTTTGTTTCAGCTAAATCTACATGTTCATAGTGAAACTGAGGCTGAAACTGGAACCAGGCTTGGGTCCTTATTAGGACCTTCCTATTACACAAAATGGGATTAGACTAGCTACATCCTCCTCAATCCTCTGCTATGGTTTACAGGACATGGTTGATTTCACATTATGATTTCCTCTGAATGCTCTCTCTCTCTCCCTCCTGGTTTTCGGTCTGTCTGCTATGCACCTATCAGATGCAGGGCTGCAGCACACTTTCTGTGATCCTAAAATACATATATGGTCCTATATCCTCTCCTGAAAATATTTAATAATATCTAATAATAGCAAGTCAGAGCAATTAGTAAATTTATCTTCCTGATACTCATGCTTTTGCTTCCAGTGTACATCTGGGGAACTGTAGCAGAGAGATTAAAGTCTCTTGGGAAATCTGTGCCGTGATAAGGAATTTTAAACCCTGGTCTACAGCTATCTTCTGAAGTGTTGGATCACTCTTCTCCCTGAAATGCTGCATGTCGCTACCTTTCGTTACCATTAGGATTCCTTTTACCAGAGATCCTCGAGGACTGACACGGCTCCTCATCTGATTTAGTATCAAGTGAACTTTAACAGTAATCCCTAACCTTTATTACACGTTTTCTCCATGCAATACACCCTGTCAGCGATTCCTTCAGGCATTACAACAGCAACCTGCCTCAGATCCTCTGCTGGGTGTGTGGGATTTTTGTTCCTGGATTCCCCTTGTTAGAACAAGAAGTCGAAGGCTGCTTCTGCCTCCCCAGGGTGGCAACACAAAACACACGCTGTCCCTTTGTTTCTCCACTACTTTTGTACCTTTGTCACCCAAATTGTGCAATCCTCAAGTTCGTCTCATCTTTTTAGATGAGGTACTCCACGCCTATTCCATTTTTGGTTTTCTTTCCTTTGTAGGGAAACTGCTGGCCCTGGTTTGCCCACCATATCAATCACAGCACTCTCTTTTCCCGGTACCTTCCTTTATACAATTTGATTGCTTAGTTCTGAGAAGACCTCAACTCTGGTCATAAAGTCTTAGCATAACTCAGTTTGCCTGCTACACCTTTACTCCCATGCATGACCCCATTTCAAGCCGTTTGTTTTGACCCCATAGCCACCACCGCTGTGCAAGAATATGTGAATGCAAACACTGCACATTGTATGCGCTTGCTGCATCATTACACAAGGACAATGATTATCAACCTACATAGTATTAGGCTAATATCTAGATACTATGAGCATTTGGCACCACTGTGCACCAGCGGCCTTGCATTTCTTATAATGTTTAATCAGTTCAAGTCTTGGTTACATCTGTCACTGGAAGTTCCAAACCGTTGTGACTATGAGAAATGCTGAAGAGCAGAATTAATAAATAATTGCCTGACATCAACATCTGGGAAATAAGTGATTTCTCCAATGATCTGGGGTTGCTAGGACCATTTAACTTGCTGATATCAAGTTGGCATTCCTCTTCCCCTCCAGTGTTTCCCTCTATTTCAGATAGAAATAGGATGGGGTTCGAACATTATGGAGACAATCTATAGCAACTGTTCTGATGAATGCAAACTTCAGTTTTGATATAAGCAGGCAATATCATCTGAAATGAACATAATTGTGCTTGTTCAGACATAGGCTAGATTATTCCTACTGGATGCCTTGATCAAATTGGGAGTGTTTTAAAATGATGCTTGAAAGCCCAGAACATATTTTATTCTAAACTGCAGAGTAAATCTCCTAGAATAACGCAGGGACTCTCTATATTATCCCAAGTAGTTTTTCTCACCCTAGCTTCCTTTTTTTTT
>JAGPOW010002514.1:58233349-58247176 GCA_030014935.1 Caiman crocodilus | reverse complement strand
GTGGCGAACAAAACTCTCTAAATTCCCTTGAAAGTGCCATGAAATGAAATGATATGGCCACTTTTTGGATTATGAGCATGTGCAGAAAATTCATTTCAGACTAAAACCTGCTGGTATTTTCGCTTGACTTTACAAACAAACACACGCACAAACCAAACGCCAGCTGGATTTGATTGTTTAATTGTATAAAAATTCAAAATCTCTATCCAAGGATTTATACATCCTGACCACAAGGTTCACACTGGGTTTCTAAAATAAGCTCTGAAGTACAAATATAGATCCCAGTTCTATGACTGGTAAAGGCAAGACCTCTGATTTTGATTACCAGACCAGGGGCTTAAGCACTCTTCCCTCATTCCTGGAAAATAGTTAAACCTATAACTGATTTTAAGGAAGGAAGTACTTTCATTTATCCTTATGGGTAATGGGCCCATGCTCTTATTAGAATATGCAGAAGTACCTTGCTGAATTAGACTCTAAGTAAGATTAGATCCACAGCCAATATGAGTGTGTGGTGATAACCATTTATCTGCATTGATGAAAAAGAGAACAGAATAGAATCCCATCAATGTCGCATCTTGGGATCAACCTTCTTTTTTCTGTTTCTCCTCAGAAACAGTGCCGAGTTTATTCCACTTAGGAAAAAGACTATCTACCATACAATGATAGGTTCATATTATTAGAGGATTAGAAGCATTCAGCCTTTATATTCTTACAACAGTGCCATAGGGAAATGCATTTTCCATGAGTACCACTTTCATGCATTACGTTTTATTGATTAGGACTTATTATAATCATGCACTGCTATTTTTTTTCCTAGGGTTTCTTGTATAGGTAGCAATATGACTATAAACACATTGGATAAATAAAACAATACACTGTATTCAAATTGACACAGCATTTTTTTCTGACGCTCTAGATCCATTTCTGAAATGTAATTTGGGGACTTATTAGACCTAGACAATTCTAGACAGTCTGATATAGAGCAGCATGCTTATTACATGGTATTTCGATGGCCATCATCTGGCTGTATGATATATATTGACTACCAGGTGGTTTTTGTTAACATTCACTCTGTTTTTAACTGGAAAACCAATGAAGTAGCTCTGGCTTGGTCTACCTAAAAGATGATTCCTTCCTTCTTTCCGCTTTGGACGATTCAGACCAAGCTCGTTTGAAGCTGTGTGGGGCGATCCTGAGCGTAAGGCTCCCCGACTTCCTATCTCTTTTCCTCTCTGACGCCCACCTGTCTGAAGTTCTCTTGCTTCTCTTTATCTCCCTTTCTGATTTTTTCTTGCATTTTTGCAGTATTTTCCCCCATTTTCTCTGTCCCCTTCCCCTCTATTTACAGTTTCTTTGTCTGTGAGTTGTTACTTCACCATTTTTTTTCCTTACTGTTTGTTTTTCTTTCTTTCTTTCTTTCTTTCTTTCTTTCTTTTTTGCTCGTTTATTGTGGGGAGTTCTCTTTTCTTATATATCTTGCCTTTTGAGGAGTGCTTTTTAATCCCCTCTCCTTTTTTTTTTTTTGTTGTTCCTATTTTTTCCTAACTTCTATAAGCCTCCCCTGACTCTTTTCACTCCACCCCTTTCCTCCTCCCATTTCATGTTTATGGCCACATTCCCAGACACTTATCCCTGTAATTAATATACACAACTTTTTTTTCATTCTCTTAGTTTTAGCTTTTGGGATTAACACTGTCCTAGCAGGAATGGATGCTTCTACACCCAGGAGCTGGCATGGGGATGCCTCTCAGACCTGCCCTTTACCCATGGCTTGAGGGTTCACACCCCTCCCTATGTCAGGGTCGAGGTCTGAGTAGGTGCCCTAGCTGGACTCCTGGGACAGTGTAACATATGTCACGTGGGTTGTGCTAACACAGTACCATTGATTTACCTGAGTACTTCCACCCTGGTCAACAGTGTGTGCATGGAGGGCCTGGACATTGCAGGCGTACATTATCTTGTCATGGCCCTAGATACCCAGGCTCTGAGGGTGGTAATTTCCAACATGCCCCCACATGTGACCAATGGGGAGCTGGTCAGGGGACTTGAGCCCTATGGGGTTCCTATGAGAACCTTTCACCGACTGAGGATTGGAAGCAAGGACCCGAAGCTGAAGCACGTCCTGTCTTTTTAAAGGCAGGTCTTCATGCTCCTCAGGGAGGGCTCTCGGTCTCTGCCTCACTCCTTGAACCATACACTCAATGAGAGGAGGTTTGTGATTTATTTTTCCTTGGAGGAGACCTTGTGTTTTTAGTATGGTAGGCCTTCCCACCTAACAGCTCAGTGCCCATTGGAGAAAGTGGCCAGAGCATCAGTGACTGCAGTGGTGCTGATGGATAGTTCATCCACTTCTGGGACACAGGCCTTCTCCCAGCATCCCTCCAACACAGCCTTGTCTGATGGCTGGTCATGGGGAGGTGGGCTGAGAGAGGTCTGGCCCATCCGCTATGAATGGTGGGCTACCTACCGCTAAGAAGAAGAACAACACAGAAAGAAAGGTGAAAGAGGCCTGTCAGGACACTCCATCCCTGCTGGGACCCTCCTCGGCTGGCACTGGGGGGGCTCCTGCTGGAAAGCCTGACACCGTTCCAGATGTCATGTGGACGGGGATAGCTTGGAGGTGGGGGAGGGGATGGCAGGGGTCACCAATCCCTTGCCTGTCTCCAGCTTCCAGAGTTGGGTGTCAGTAAAAGTGATTCAGAATGTCTCTCTTTTGGAGGCCCAACCCAAAGGGCAGCAGAGGAGTTGGCTGACCTCTTGGTCACACCCTAGACTACTGAATTGGTTGAGGAAGCCTGAGCCATTGCCTTGACCCTGCTTGGTCAGCCTGGCTCTTACCTGAGGCCCTGACCACCCAGCTAGGCATGCATTCTGTCTGCAGTGTGGGCTATCTCCTGTGTGACATCCAGGCTGCCCTGCCACTAGAGGCAGCAACCACCCTGGATAACCACCTCTGAGCACTCCAGGTCCCCCATGCTGCAGATGCCCTGAGCGAGGCTTTTCCCATGCTGCTAGTCAATGCAGATGTGGCCAGCGAGCTAGCCAGTGTGTCTAGCACCCTGATGATACTCCCTGTGCCGCCTGACAGTGACACGGGTTGCCCCTTTGCTGTATGCCTGGGTGGTTCACATCTGCCATGCTGGCAGGCTGCTCCAGTACACCATGGCAATGGTGCCTGGGGGACCAGATTGCCCACCGGCCCACCCAGCTTGGTGCATATTGTATAAACCACCAACCACCAGGAAGACAGGTGGTCTGCAGTGGCAGTTGCTGCATGGCATCGTAGCCACCAGCACGTTTGCATCCCACTTTGACCCAGCGCCTTGACATCTGACCAAAGAGAAAGGTCTTTCAATACTTCCAACAGCTATTCAGACTCAGGCTCTGGGAGGCCTCAAGAAGGATGGAGTTGCAGAGTGAGGAACATCTGTTGAACATGGTATCCCACATGTTTTTACCAAGCACATTTGGTGCTTTGATAGCATTTGCAGGAGGTTGCTCTTAACTGCCCTTAGGAATTGAGATGGGGCCTAAATTAAAAAAAAAAAGTTCTTCCTTAGGTATGTAAGGCCCAAACTATTTAGGGCCTTATAGGTTAAAACCAGCATCTTGAATTGTGCTCAGAAAGCTATTGAGAGCTGATGCAGAACTTGGAGTACTGTATTTATGTGCTTCTGGTAACTTACCACTGTCAGAAAGTAGGCCACTGTATTCTGTGCCAGCTGCAGCTTTCAGATGGTTTTCAAAGGCAGCTCTGTGTAGCATGCATTGCAGCAGTCTAGCCTCATGGTTATGAAGGCATTGATGATGGTGGCCAGATATGAATCTGAAAGAAATGGTCACAGCCTTCTCACCAGATAGAGTTAGAGAAAGGTGCTTCTATTCACCATTGCCACCTAAAGATCAGTATGGGTGCATTTACACAAGATGCTAAATGCACACTAGTCTAATTCTACTATGCATTAGTGCAACAGGTAAAACATTTACTAATGTGTTAGCTAAACTGTGCTAATCCATTAGTGTCACAAAAAAGAGTGTGTTGGTGCTACTGCACAGTAGCACTAATTATGGAGGTCTCTATAATTACAGCGCATTAATGAACCTATAGATGTGCCCTATGTGATTCAGAGTCAGTTGCGATCATTAGGTCACTTGACTTTGAACAGTGAGGCTAATTGCACACTGGAACAATTTACCGAGTACTGTGGTAGATGCTACATTACATGTAACATGCTAATTAATATGAGTGTTTTTGTTTCTGGAAGTCACGCTCTACTTCAAACAGAAATTATTTCAGGGAACTCCTATGACTTCCATTATATAAAAATCAGAAAAAAATGGTCAGCGTTGCCTTTTAGCTTTATAGAATCATAAGCTTGGAAGAGACTTCAAGGGTCACATGATCCAGTCCCTGCACAGATACAGGATGCACGATCCGTAAAGTGTTCCTGGCAAATTCTGCATATAGCGCTTCTTTAAAACCGCCAATAACAAAGAATATAATCTGTGACTTTATGAAATTGCCACTTCTCTTAACTACAAAAAGACTGTTTGGGTTTTGAAATCACTTTACAGTAGGGCTGTGCAAAATTTCGCTGGCTGTTTTGATTCAAGGTCGTTTCGACTCATTTCTAGCTGGAAACAGCTGAATCAAATCAAAACAAAGGACTTCAAAACAGCCTTGAAACAAAATGAGGCTTGTCTAAATGTTTTGAAAGTTTTTAAACATGTTGAGTTTCAAAGCAGCCAGGTGGTGGGAGACAGGGGAGAACCGGAGCTGTGCTCCCAGCAGCAACCAGGCGTATAGTTTTGGTTCTTCCTGCCTCCCGCGGCTGGGCTGCAGGAAGCCAATCACAGCACAGGAGAAGGGAATTGAGCCTAGGCTTTTTTCCCTTCCCCAGTGCTGTGATCAGGCTGGGGAAGGGAACTTAGCCCAATCACTCAGTTCCCCTCCCCAGTGCTACAATCAGGCCGGGGAAAGGAACTCAGCCCAGCTGGGCTGACTTCCCATCCCCCAACCTGATCCTAGTGCTGGGGTTGGGAACTCAGCCCAGCTGGACTGAGTTCCTTTCTCCAGCCTGATCTAGCACTTGGGAGGGCAACCGAGCAATCGGGCTCAGTCCCAGGTGGCAGCACTCAGCCTCCGTCCCTCATCTAACAGGAAGATCAGGGCCCCACAGCCCCGGGAGGACTGGCACAGCCCCTGCAGCCCTCCTGAGGTTGCAGGCCCCCATCTGCCTGCCAGATAAGAGAGGCTGTTTTGAACTTCCCTATTATAGCGAATGGGCAAAATGTCGAAACAGCCTCAAAACAGCCTCGCTGTTTCAACAAAGCAAAATGGAACATCTGTTCCAAATCAAAATGAAATTTGAAATGAAACACTGCTCCATCGAAACCTCAAAACTCAAGTTGAAATGGAATGGTGTTGCTTCACGCGGCCTTACTTTACAGTACCAGAAACTAAAGGAAATATGTGTT
The DNA here is from genome assembly GCA_030014935.1 of Caiman crocodilus. NCBI lineage: Eukaryota > Metazoa > Chordata > Crocodylia > Alligatoridae > Caiman > Caiman crocodilus. The sequence continues at coordinate 58,241,695 of JAGPOW010002514.1, read as the reverse complement.
TAGAATATTGACCAAATCTGCTAACAAAGACACTGAGAAAATCAATAGAAAAACCAAGACAGAAATTTTCATGAAGTCACTTTTGAACATAACTATATTTGTGGGCAAAAGATTCATAATCCTTTTTTTTTTTTTATTAATCATTTACTGTAGTCTTGCTTCAGTGTAGACATTCCAGGGTAGATTTTTCCAGACAGAAACACATTATTTGGTTTGGGCTATGGGAGAAGGGAGCTTTGCCCTATTCAATTGGCCATTGCAGGCAACATTTCAGAGGTTGGCACTTCTTGCAAATGAAGCAATTTCTTCTCTACATTTAATATTTAATTATATTCCACAATGGAAACAATTTCTAAGCAATGGTGGATGCGATCATTTTCTGGAACAAATGGATGAGAGCAATTCACACTCCATACAATCATTGGCAGTATTGCAGAGTTAATGCAGTAGAGTGTCAGGAAGGGAAGTATGACATAGTGTGGCAAACTGGCCAGCCTCCAAGATGCTTATTAGCCATGTGACTAATCTTGAAATGAATACATAATGCAAATTAGATGTGAAATCATCTTCCTGTTTTTGTGAGATATCACTGCGAGAGATTGTGTCAAATAAGTGGCATGAAGAGTGGAGGGCATTAGAACTGTGTCAGTGTTACGCTTTAATTGAAACAGGGATATGTGATGGAAGGCACTTTAGAAATTAAATGCAAATTTCTCTGAGATTTGCTGAAGTTATAATGTGATTCACCAATCCGTTAAAAGGCATGCTGGAAATGATATTTAATAAAACTACAAAATTGCTTGGCTGAGTTTGGGAAAGAACACAAATATGTGACTCAAAACAGTCCACACTATATGCAAGCCAAAAAAATGTGTCTGTGTGTTGGCAATCACTTTCTGTTCCTCAGGAGACAATATGGAATGGAGACATAATACGTGAAACAGGAACCTCTTGCTCATGATAGAACCATACCGGTAAAAGATAAAAAAAAGATGAAAAGGCAATAATATTAGCTCACAAAAGTCAGTTTTGTGCACTTTGGGGTTGTTCAGATTCCTCTCTAGAGTGCTAATAATTAGAGGCATGCAAAGCGGGCAATATTTGATTCAGATTCAGATTTGGCCCAATTCGAGGGACAGTGATTTGATTTGCTGATTCAGACGACTGTCCTGATTCAGTTCAGTCAAATCAGAATCTGAAGATTCAATTCTGATTTGGAGAATCAGTGATTCAGGCATAGACACAGCTTTATAGATTTTTTCTATGTATCTCGAGGTACTAGGTGAGGTACCATCTCGTGAACGCTGAGATGGTGGGGCAGATGGAGTCCCACAGGAGCATGTGGGGGTCACAGGGGACCCCCCCCATGCCCTGCCCCAGGTCAGCGATTGGCTGTGGGGGGACCCCAGGTTCCCCCCCAGACCTAAGAGGCACCAGTCGCCTAGCCAGGGAATATGGGGGTCCCCTGCATGATCTGTAGCAGCCCCGGAAGTGGACTAGAAGTACTTCTGATCTGCTTCTGGGTCTGCTGCTGAGCACACAGGAAAATCCCCTGTGCTCCTCTGGAATACTCACTCTGCCTCACCATCTCGGCTTCCACGAGCCACGCCTGGGACCTCAAGGTATGTAGACAAAACATGTAAAGTTGTGTCTATGGCTGAATCCTCAAATCTTTCCCAATCAAATTGGAGGCTTCTGATTTGAATTGGAGAGATTAATGGGTCTCCAGATTTGATTAAAATTTGGAGATTTGGCCACCGAATCAGACTGAATCCTCTCCGAATTGAATTGGCAACCAAAACTTCATGCAGCCCTACAAATAATATCAGAAAATAATAATATCAGAAAAGTGTTATTGTGAAGTCTCTGGTGCTGTCAGGTTGAAACAGGTGTTTCATTATTAATTACTATCCACAGCTCCCTGAACTTATGACAGCATTTTCTTAGCCTCATCATTATTTTGCCTTCAATTACATACCTTTTGGGGTTGTATATACCATTTTTCATGTACTAAAACTGATTAGAATTCAAACGTTGTTGTAAAGAATCATATAATCTGGGATTATTTTCATTATTTTTAATTTTATACTCTGCTGCATTTGGTGGCTTCATCTGGAGTAATAAACAGCATCACAATGCTAACTTGGAAATACCAGTAATCTTAGAGGAAACACTGTTCTGAAGGGAGTGGCTGATCTGTAGGTCTTCCTTGGTAAACTTTCTATACCTTTAGTCATCATCATGTAATCCAAGAGGTGCAAATACTTGTTAAACTTTTGAAGTCACCCCACACAAGCCACACACGCTTAGGCACACACGCATGCGCACACACACACAGACACACACAATGATGATCCCATATTTTTATATAAAAATACATATCTATAGAGTTTATCATTCCAACAGCTTTACAGGTACATCTGTTTTTGATCATGACTGCTAGGGAGTGTTTCTGATGAAGCAAGTATTCCCTCTAATCCATATTCCAGCATAAAACCCAAATGACCCTTCTTTGGTTTTGTAAAGCAGCAAACAGTATTCATCTTCATGTGCCTCTACATTTTGGGCTAGTGTCCTAAAGGGTCTGGGCTGATATAGTGAAAGAGAGGAGGTGCCATAGGGTACTGGGGTAGGAATCACAGGAAGTGGTTCTATTTCTAGTTCTACTAAGACTTGCAAGAAGACCCTGGGTAAGTCACATCACCTCACTCTGCTAAATTCTTGCCTTCTGCAGAACAGGGTTAATATTAATGTCTACTCAGTCTATTAACGGGGGACTACCTGACCAAAGTGATGCCCTATACACAACTTAATGGCAGTGCTCTACCTTCCTTATTGAAAGAAAGATCAGGCTGGGGGAAAGGGGCACATAAAGTCCCTGGCTAATGTTGTAATGAGGGATTACAGTATGAGTCATAAGGACATAGAACCATTAGGAAGAGGAGTGAATGAGGGGTTCCCAGGGAGTTCATGAGAAAGAAGAGAGATGGGAGAGTGTCATGCAAGGACCTTTTAGAGGGAATTGGCCAGCTGCAAGGGGCTCCTGGTATGGACTGTGAGCTTGGCCCATCGAAACAAGGAATTGTTCAAGCTTGCAATAACAACAGCCTGAGACTTCACCTGAAGCAGGAATTACCAGTAGTTACAAAAGACAGAGACCTGAAAGGTCTATTAGAGCATCCACTCACTCTCCATGTGAAAAACGGAGGGTTTACCATATTCCTCTTATGTATTTTCCCATGTTCTAAACCAGTCTGAATTTAAAGTCCAAAGATGAGGCTCCTATTTCTCCCAGACAGAAGTTTCTGACATGGCTTGCAGTCCAACTTCTCAGGATAGGTGAAGACTATTTGGAACTAGCTCCATCAAAATTGCAATCTCAAATACTCCTCCCCACCTTTGGTGCCATCCCTTTCCTAGGGTAGATTCCCCCTGCTCCCCTTTTAAGGTAAATTTTGTCTTCTTCCACTCAAGTGTTTTCTGCATTTCTGCTAAGTGCGACAGTCTAGTAAGACTCTGACTTCATTGTGCTGCCCACTTCTTAGATGTGTGGTTTTCTGATCTGTTACTGAATTGTCATCAGCAAGATCCCAGGAGCTTGCTTCAGCCCTTGACAATTATTGAGACCTGGAAGGTTTATAGACTTCTCATAACCTTTGAGAAACACCTCCAGTGACACAGTTGAGTGCTTATTCAGAATGAACTGTTTCTAAAGCTGTGAACAGATATAAAGTCTATTATTATATTGGCATGTTAGTGATATCTTTACAAATATAACTCACCTTGCAATTATTTGAGACCTGTTTAGAGCAAATGACAGCTACCTGTCATTCCCTGGTTTTGTAGGTCCAGGAAATACAGCCTAATCTAGTAATTTTCCTTTGCTAATACCTATGATATAAACCACTGCAGACAGATAGCTACACTTCATACTAGTCTACTGAAGACAAGAGCCGGATGCCCTGGAGAGCTGTTCCTACACTTGTCATTTTTCCCCTATTGTTTTACAAACGCACCTGCACAAAGGTGATAGGTTAATCAGAAAGCCTTCCCCAGTGTTTAAGCCTCCAGTCTAAACTCAGAAAGGCAGTCACCTGTCACGGCCTGTCATCCATGCCCTTAGAAAACACAGAATAACAGCTGCATGTTTTAACCACAGTGGATCTACCTAGTGGTAGCACCTAACAGTATTTGCCAAATGCTTTGAGATTTTAGGAGGGGAGGTGTAACAAAGTACAAAACATAGGGCTTGGTTCTGGATTTATCCAGCCCTGGGCAGACTACCACAGGAGCAGGTCTCAGAAGTTACACTCCACTGACGAGACCCTCAGGAATACAGTCCTTCCTCTGCTTCAGCTGTGCACATCTGGGGCAGAGTGGATAGCAATGTATGGCTAGCCTTTACCATCTATAATTATTACCACTACTAGCTCCTCCACTGAGGACTCATATAGTTTTACCCAGCCTTTTGCCCCAGTACATTATGGAATAAGTGGGTGAGTTGTTGTGTTTACTTCTGCACATCTGCAATCAAGGTGTCACTGGGCAACAAAGGACTTAAGGGAGGGTAACTACTCCTTTATGGGGTCATGAAGGCTTGTGATACTTAGCCCAGGGTAGGCAAAATACATCTTGTGGGCTGAATCTTGCCTGTGGAGGGAGTTTGTCTAGCCCATGGTGGGTCCCTTGGTCACACCTGGCCTAGGCACCACCCGGCCCATAGGGCATTTTGCTGTGCTTGGGCAGAGACCAAAGGCTGGGGATGAACACTCAACTACTGCTGGATGTTGATGGTGGTGGCGGGGAGGAGCCCCAGAGTGCATGGGTTCTGGGCTGTTGCAGGGTGTAGGGGCCTCTGACCAGCCTGTGACAGTTCCCCAGAACTACCTATGTGGCCCATGGGCCCGAATAATTCCCCACCCCTGACTTAGCCTCTGTAACAATGTCACAACTAACACTTAAGCACTATTTGATACCCTTTAGATTATTTAGTCTTAACTTTAAGAAGTGTTTTGTGGGGGCTGATTATAGCCGGTGGGGCTGTTAGTACTTTGACCGATGGAGTAGAATTAGGCACAGACGCATATTGGTTGACTTGAAATAACTTTACTTACAGAACTGAAGTACAGGGACTTGCGTCGATGTACACAGTGTAGGCACCTTCCGTAAAGTTGCGATCCGGGTAGAATTCTAAACAACGCACCCATGTTTTCCGGGCATGCAGGGTACGGGGTACGTCAGGACAGTCAGCAACGGGGAGTCGTTGGTGGGTGATCAAGCCTCCAAGTTTGCACTGAGATGCACGTGGAACTCTCTTCCAAAGCACATGCGGAGTTCTCCAACTTGGGCGGAAACTGCCCTAGCTTTTAAACAGCTAGCGAGCCAATTGCTAGTCACGGAGTAGAAATATGTTATAACAAGCCAATCGGTAGCATTTATTCAAACAATGCGATTGCTAAGTTTGGTGGAGACTGTTCACTGCACCAAGGTTTTTCCCGCCGTACCAAGGGATTTTTTGCACTGAGAAATCACATTGTGCCCAGAAATTTCACTGTGCCAAGGCACTTTTAATCACTAAGCACAGACATGTTCCTCCTTTCGAATTCCCCCAATGAGAAAAAACAAGAGAATCAAACTATTCTATTTCCATCCTATGGTATTCCTATACTTTCTGAATTAAGAGTGAATCTGCTATTCACACAGATAAAAAAAACCCAGTCACAAATGCTATATAAAACAGCACTAAGGTAGTTTGGTATTCACAAACACTGGCTAGATAGATTAAAAAGAAATTGTTCAGCTATTATAACTCTAACAAAATCACAGCTGCTTATAGGTGTATTCTCATCAAGAGAGACATGTTCAGAGTTCTTTTATATCTGTATCTGCTCTGCTCAGAATCTAGGGTAATTCAACCCAGAACAGGAAAAGTATTAAAAATGTATCTGGCTATTGTACACAAAATAAACTACATTTTTTTGTTTGATGAGCCTCGTAGTGCAAGTAAAACATGCTGGAGGCCCGTGTCTCGGTGACTGATGTGTTTACTTTGACTCAATCAGCAATACCCAGCAAAGCATTTCTGAAAATAAAATGAGATTTCTTCTCTCAATTGCTCACAAAAATATCTTCATGAAAAAATAATCATAATATTGGGCCAGATCTTCGGCTGCTCTAGACCAGTGTAGCTCCATCAAAATCATTCCAGCTAAAACAGCTGGGGATATGATTCATGGAGATACACAGAGGGAGTTAGATACCACAGCAGTGAATGCGGTGAGGTCCTAATCCCTGGAGTGCAGTCCAGAATATTGCCAGGGATTACTGCCCCCCCCCAATATAGTGTATAGGGAGAGTTTATACTGCTGTAAATCACCTTAGATTGCCACCAGACTCAAGATCGTAACACAAGACATATCAGGACTGATATAATTCACTTCGTTTTGGTACTCTGATGTAAATCACACCAGAATCTGCAGCAGAGGGATGAAGAGCTAGCTGTGGCAGAATCACTTGCCGTGGCAGACCCTGACAATTAGTTGATGTCATAGTAGCAGCTACTATAGGCTGCTTATACACATGCTCATTGCCTTCTAATCAGAGTGCAGCGTCACCTCAGCATCATGTGTATTAAGCCCCCATGCACTTCATAAAGGCTGCAGGGTGCTTTAACTAAACTTCATTGAATGAAGTTTAGATAAAGTATCCCCCAGCCATTAATAAAGGTGTGGAGGCTTAATACACATGCCGGTGAGGAGTTTCAATTAGAGCAGCTGCCTGGGAACAGCTCTAATTAAAACACACCCTCCCACCTCTGAATATGTGCATTAGCAGCCATAGTGCTGGGTCGCTGTGAAAAGGGGGAGCAGTGAAAAGTCTGTGCGCATTGAACATGTGGCTACTCCAAGGTAAATGTGGATACATGGCAACTAAACCTGTATGACTTACTCTAGTGTGTTTTAATGCTGCTGTTCTTTTCCCAGAGGGACTACCAAATCCTAGTAAACGACACTACTATAGGCTCTATATGGTATGCATTCCTTCTCTACATAAATGTAAAGCCATGTTACACCACTGTAAATACTATGGGTAGAATCCTATTTCACTTTATGGCCAGGTACAAATATTACACTTTTACCAGTACAAGTGAGCAGAAATTGGTCTATACCATAACAGAAAAGGAGTTTGGCACGCATAGACTAGTTTACAAATGGCAGAACCTGGTCTAAGATTCTTCCCCAGCCCTCCAAAGGACAAATGTGTGTTCTGTTTGCTATTGAACTAAACTATATAACTTACAGAAAATGGCAACACTTAGATCAATTCCGCCTTGGACTCTTTGAATGTCCATACCTAGTCTATGTGCCTAAAGGGCCTATATGGAATTGCTCTGTATGCCTGTGTGTGTACCTGCTGGAAAGCAACTAGAGAAGGTCTCTTCCATGTTTTAATACAATAGTTTAGTGTTTAGACCTGCTGTTGTGGTAAAAGTCTTATCTGTCATGTGGGAGATTCCCAGACTACAGCCATTGAAGCACTGAACATCTGGACTTGGTCTGACTTTTGGATTCTGTCTCAATGGTTGAAAGGGGGGATGGAAGGTCTGAGCAGCCTCCACTCCTCCATACTTCTGCCTAGGCAGACACATTGAAGGTCCTGGTGACTGCTCACAAAGAAACCATGATCCAGAAAAATCCCCATTTGCCTACTACTAGTATCTAGACCACTTGCCCAGGCAGAAAATGACCCAACTTCTAGGCCCCACTCACCAGTTTGAAGTTGCATCTGGCTCTAACCACCTAGGCCAGACATCAGGCATTATCCAAAGTCCTTTTCAGGTCCTCCTTTGAAAGATGACTGCCTATACTGTGCATCTGACAGCCACTCAATAAAAATGGAGAGAAATCGGTGGGGAATCTTCCACTTAAGTGGGAGCAAGGGCACAGGCTAAAACCCAGATCCCTATAGCATCCACTTCACCAAGCCACACACCATCCAGCTTGTTCTCTTCTTCCTGACCCCATATATCTCTCTCTTTTAGCTGCCCAGGAGGGCATCTGCAAGGGGAGGGCTGACGTTCATTTTGGATAAAGCCCAACCTGTGATGTGACCAATAGACCCATGCTGGGAAACAGGAGATGCAGGTTCAACTCTCCGTAGGTGCAAGAAACCTAGAAAAACCTGGAGCTTTCATTTCTTGGGCAAGTGTCCTAACCACCAAGCTATTGATCTAAAACAGGAGAAGGCCATCTTCCTCCTCCTGCTCCTCCGCTAGTATCTAAAATTCGCTGGTCAGTCTGTACGTGTGTGCATACATGCACATATGTGTGTGTGTGTGTGTGTGTG
>JAGPOW010002514.1:58185885-58200047 GCA_030014935.1 Caiman crocodilus | reverse complement strand
CCCTTCAACAAGTCCAGCAAAGTCACCTCAAAGAAGTCCTTCCAAATCAATATGATTGCTATTTACAATAGAAATATATTAACATAGCTATTCTACTCATCTATAATTGATTGAGTATAAAATACTGAATTATTTTTGGTGAAATCAGGGTATTGGGCCTTGGTTTAGGAACCAGTCTCCCATTTGTAACATTGTTTCCTATGGGAAAATCGGTTCTGAGTTGCATTTTAACTTAAGATATCATTTTCAGGAACCAATTGTATCCTAAGATAAAATATATATTGTATAGTCAGTGAGGGCAGAAGATGTGATGGAAATGAAGATACATGTGTGATGCTTTTAGACTATATCTGTGCATGCAGGGCAACAGCTTGTGCCAATCACCCCTTTTCCAAGAGTCATTTTATGCGACTCCTGGTTGAAAGGGAATCCCACTGCAGCCTTTAGCTAGCCTTCTGTTTGCAGGGTTCCTGTGACTGCAGGCAATAAAAGTACTATTCTGGGAAGGGTTTGGGGAATTGGAAGGAAAGATGAGTGACTATCAAGAGGCCCAAATGCAGGTTGTGATTCAAATCCAAACTTTCAAAGTCCAGGGGTGTTCCAGTTCATATCTACCCGTGTGGGTCTGAAGGCATCATGCGTGTATCTTTATTTCCACCATGTCCTCTGCCCCCACTGAGTGTACAAATGCATTTAGCTTTGTTTGTTCTCTGGTTTAAATGGGAAAGAGTCTGGCCAAGATGTCAAGGTCTTAAAGAGGATGTGCTTGGCACTGCCAAGTTTAATGTCTCAGAACTAGTGAGACAGAGATGTCACTGATACCCCAACTCCATGTTTAAAAAAAAAAATAATAAGCCCCTGCGTCTGATTCACTTGTACCCACTATAAAGGGCTCCTTTCCTGCCAGGCTTCTGAAGACAGATCCACTGCCCAGGTATGTGGATAAGACGATATAGATCCATGCTCTTTCACACATACATGCTTCTCTTTTATAATGAGGTGAGGAAGGATTGCTTCCTGTAATTATAAATTGTAAGAAACTGACTGGTCATTAATCAAGGGACTGATTATTGTAATAACCCATTACCCCTGCAGGCTGGAAAGGAATCTCATTTACATTGAGGCCCCTTTACATCACACCGGCACCAACGTCAGAGGAGTATCAAGGGAAATTGCAGGGGTGGAGGTAATGTCAGAGCAAGGTAGAGGAGACGGTGAAAATGAGAATCAGACCTCCTAGTGTTTACACCAAAGCCCCGGTGTCTGCTTGGGTCTATAGCGGAGCTTTCATCCAACTCTCCATCCTCCCTGTCAACGGAGTGGCAGATGGCTTGGGTAGGCACAAGTGGCTCCACACCACCTGCTGCACACTTCTATCATTTTCCTTTGCTGTACAATATCTTTTGTGCTTGATGCTTTCAGACTTGACTTGGGGAGGAGGAGATGGCAGCAAGGCCCAAGTGATGCATCTCTGACATTTGTCACATTGCCTGCTTGGCTTGTCCAAGCAGCCAGCCGGCAGACTGATGCACTTTTGGTCCCCAAAGCCAGTTCCTGGGTATAAATAGACTGGTGTAGACTCAGTTCTGTACCCTGCCAATGATAATGCCAGGCACCTGGCAGTCTTCAGCTGAATGCAGCACCTTCCCACTCTTGCCCCTGAGCTGGGTGAGCACCTCGTGTTGTGGGGTGCTGATCAAGTGAGATATATCAACTTTCCTTTGGAATATTGTCCTCCCCTTCCCACCCATCCCCTTTTAGAGACTGACATAAGAACTTGGAAGGTAAAAATAAACTCGTGGCCCTGCAGGAAAATATTTACATCACTGTACTCACCAAGCCATTGTGGAGGACTGAAGTAGGGGAAGTTTAATCTCTGCATTTTTTGGTTGGAATAGGTACATGCCAGGGTGGGGACAGGGGGACACTCCTGTGTGTGAATGACACTACCAAGTACTAATATGTCTTAGTGCATATTATACAGGAGGCGCTACTTCACAGTCAGGGTGGCTAGGATCTGGAACCAACTTCCAAGAGAAGTGGTGCTGGCTTCTACCCTGGGGGTCTGTAAGAGGAGGCTGGATGAACACCTTGCTGGGGTCGTTTGATCCCAGTGCTCTTTCCTGCCATGGCAGGGGGTTGGACTTGATGATCTGTCAAGGTCCCTTCCTACCCTACAAACTATGAAACTATGTCAAGCCCCAGTGGAGCTGCCTGAGAATATTAGAACAATAGAAAATTAGGGTTGGAAGGGACCTCAGAAGTCATCTTGTCCAATTCCCTGCTCAAGTAGGACCATCCCCAACCTGATCATCCCAGCCAGAGGTTGTCAAGCTGGGCCATAAAAACCTCCAAGGATGGAGATCCCACCACCTCTCTGGGCAACCCATGCTTCACCACCCTCCTAGAAAGTTGTTCCTAATATCCAATTCAAACCTCCAGTGCTACAACTGGAGCCCATTGCTCCTTGTCCTGCCACCTGCTGCCACTGAGAACAGCCCAGCTCCATCCTCTTTGCAGCCCTCCTGCGGGGAAGTGAAGGCTGCTTCTAACCCGGCTATCATATTCATATGAGTAAGTACTCATCAGCCCGGGGTAAGGAAGCTTTCTTAAAAATCCATTTGCTGGTAACAAATCATCAAATTTGTATAAAAAAAAAAATCCCACAAGAGCTGAAAAAAGCCTCCTGTTTCTCATGAGGAAATGTGTGTGCTGGCAATGGATACTTGTACACGGTTGTCTTCACAGCCCACGCTCCTTGTTTTGCTACTGTATGTTTCCATTTGCTGTTTGATGGATTTCTCCCTCCCCCCCACTGCGCTGCTTGTGCCCTTTTTGTTCATTTTATCCTTGTTTGTTCATTGTTGTAGACAAACAATGCCTCAGCTCTTTCTTCCTAAGGAAGGCCCCTGTGTTTTCTATAAATGTGAAAAAAGTTCCTAATAAGAATGACCCCTCTGGTAATCAGGGAGACAGCTTTGATTAAGAACATCTGTTAGCAGATTCCCAGTCCGAAAGTCAGGCCGAACACAAGACAGGAAGATACAGAAAGTGGCATTTCTCAAACTGTGAAGATGGCCTCCCTGGGGAGGCTCTGACCTCTTACAAAACGGGTATAAGCCAAGATCAAAAGAGAGAGAGAGAGAAAAAAAGAACAGATATGAAATGTGCAGCGTATGTGTAAGCTGGAAATTGTGATGCCTTTTGTTTTGAATGCACTGCGCCTTTGCATTTTTACACACTCGGCTTCTAATCATTTGATCTTGTGGCTATAGCAGGATATAAAAGAAGAACAAGCTTGAGTCTCTTGGAGGCTGCTTTCATTTTATTTTTATCTTTCTTTAATTTGAGTAGTGATTGGGACCCCAGACTGGCTGCAGAAGCCCTGGGACCAGTACTTCGTGCTCTCGGTGTTTTGTAGGGCAACCCAAGTAACTCTCCTCTATTATGCCTCAGTTTCCTCTCCGGTCAAAGTGGGATAATGGCATAGATTATTTAAAGATTTTTTGGTATATGGGGGGAAAAAAAGACCTACTTAAGGGTTAGTTGTCATACTGGAAGAAAAGAAAGTCTGAAAATATGCAGTGTCCTCTTGGTATATATCAAAAAAAGATAAAGGAAGGTTTCTTTCCTTCTCTGCTGAGTTGATTTCTCTCCTCATAGTTAGCAAGTACTGCATACCAACCTTTGAATATTTCTGATTAAGAGACCATTTCTTGGGTAAATCCCAAGAGAAAATGACCCAAGAAATTAGTTCCCTAACAACAGATGGTTCTAGGAGAATATTTAAGGTATGGTTTTCCCTGAAAATATTTTCAAGACAGGGAGAGAAAGACATAGAGAGGGGTGGAATTAGAAATCGATATTTGCATGAGGACGGTCCCACATGCACATTTTCAGAGAAAAAAAAAAAAAAGGAATATAGCCACAGAGCAACCAAGTACTGCCCTTCTACAGCTTTTACTCCACGTGTGTTTCTCCAGGGCAAATAGCAGTGGCACATAGTTGTGCCACTGGTACTTTTCCCCAGAAAATGTCCCTGCATGCGCACCGCAGCACATGGCAAATTGCCCCCAGCGGGATAGGGAAGGCTGGGGCTAGTACCTGGGCTGACCCCAGCAGCCTTACTTAGGGTCCTAGGGGCCTCCTGGGGCTGCAGTGGCAGCGATCTGGGCACATGGAGCCAGGCCAGAAGCTGGAGTGTGGCTCTGGGGTTTGGCTCCAGTTGTGGCCAGCACATATTGCAGCCACGTGTGCTGCACCACTTTTTTGTTGTTGCATTTGAATTAGATATCAGGGTCTCCCAGTATGTATTTTGGGCTCCACACTGCAAATACACAGCATAGAGAATGTTTTCATATGTGCCATGTGCATTTTGTAGCACCACAAAATGCACATTACCACTTGTGGGGACGTGGCCCAGGAGTACCTAAAAACTTTAGCTGCTTGATTCTCATATGAACGCCAAACTCTGCAGGAGAATATAGCATGCATAGAGCCTTCTTTGTTGGCAAAATGGAACTGAGCAGATCATGGGAAATAACTTTTATTGCTGGATTATCATCTTTTTGGTTGGACCAGAAGCAGTACAACGAGCTTGTCTTGTGCCACGTGCCCCCACAGTGTCCTGGTAACTCTGAACTAGCATTGCTGTTATGGATCATTCAAAGTACTGGCCCAGTATCTGTTTACAGATATGGCAAGTACCAGGCATTTCAAAGGAAGTAGTAGGAAGCCCTATAGTAACTATGATTGAATATTTAATCTATTACCTACCGGGGAACTTATTCCCTGTAGCATGGTGTTTTATAGCTGTTCCCTCCCCTCCAATACATTGCAATGTGAAAAAAAAAGGGGAAATTGAAGTTTATATGTACTTCTTCCTACCTTAAAAATTGTGGATGTTTCTAGCCAGTGCTGCTGTTTCTTATGCTGATCTGCTGCACACATCCTGAATTGGAAAATGCTTTCATTTCAAAAGAGTTCCTATCCTTCTTTTTTCAGAGAGCTCCTAGTCATAATACACATGAGAATATTAGAAACTGATGGCAAGTCGCAAAGTGCTATAAGCACAGCAAATCTGCACTTTGATTTTCAGAACTGATTTCCTTTTGAAGAGGTGTGATTTCCTCCTGTCTATGCTGTTTTGCATTTACTGCCATGGAAATGTTTCAGTTCTTCTCCTCATGAGTAACACATGGCATCAAGTTATGTTCCTGAATAATTAACCCAAAAGCCACATTTATAGCAGGAAGCAATTAAGGAAGATATTACTATGCAGGATTTATAGATGCATTGTTGGCTAATGTAAAAGAAGCAAAGAAAATATAAAGTTAAAAGTACTGAACCACTTGTAAAATTTCCTGGGTCTTTAGAGCTTAAATCTGGATTCTTGTCTGGCCTTCCATAGGCCTATTGAAATGAAAGCTTGGCTCATATATGAAAAAAAAAAGGGGGGGGGGAGATATGAAATTATATGGCACAAGAGCACAATTAAAATGTCATCAAAGGGTTTTAGATATTTTTGTTTTGGTCCTCTCTCTCGTGAAACTTGGCATTTATAGTTCCCCATGTGTTTTGTAGATCATTCCCCTCACTAACATAAACTGTTTTATGCAGACCATAGTGACTTGACATAAAAAGTACACAGAACAAATGCAAAATGCTATGAAAATCTGAGTCTATTTTCTTTTTAAATTTAGTATTCTGTGATTCTAGAATCAGCAAACTTACCAAGGGTAGGGATGAGGTTTGTGAAAAGCAGCATCAAAAAGGAAAGAACAGAAAGAAAGAAATCCCTCAACTAATTGAATTAGCTACACATGAACAGGTGGCCTTTCCCAATCCAGTCTGCATAGAATAATTACAGACATACAACAAGTGCATACAAAAAAAAAAAAGATCGCTGTGAGCATGGCACTAAGGTACTTTGGCTGTTTGATGCAATAAATCATGCACAATAACATGCCATAATAAATAATTACAGAAATAAACTCATTCATATCCTTATGCATACTGCCTTTCTCCTAAATAAAGAGTAAAAGAGGGATGTAGATTAGATAAATTCTGGGAAAATGCTTAAGTGGCTTTAGTAGACTTGTCTTGTTTGAGTTTTCATCACAAATAAAGTACTGTGAGGACTTTATCTATTACACCTGAAGCCACAGCAAAAATTTGTCATCTTATAACTTTTGCTCCTAGATGGGGGGAAAAGATCCCATTGGCTTCATTTTGATCAGATTTACTCACTTAGCTTTTCCCCCAACTGCAGCCAATGACCTGAATCCCTTAGCATTCATATGAGAAACCTCATTGTCTTCAACAGCATTGCTTGGGTGTAAAATTTGAAGTTAGTCACAAATATTCTGATGAGCTCATTTCTATCATAGTTTCACAGTAGCTAGGGTCAGGAGGGACCTGAACAGATCATCTAGCCTGACCCCCTGCCACAGGCAGGAATGAATACTGCCCCCAGACAGGTGATCGTCCAACCTCTTTTTTATTTTACCCAAGCCAGGGGCGAGGACCACTTCCCTGGGAAGTTGGTACCAGATTTGGCCACCCTAACTGTAAATTATTGTCTCCTGATCCCTAACCTAAACCTATTCTCCATCAGCTTATTACAATTGTTCCTTGTCACCCCAGGTGGTGCTGCGGAGAAAAGAGCTGTGCCTATTTGCCGTTGATCTCCCCTGATGAGTTTGTAAGCAACCACTAGGTCCCCCCTCAGCCTCCTCTTGCCGAGGCTGAACAGGTTCAGGTCCCTCAGTCTCTCCTCAAAGGGCTTATCCTGCTGCACTCTCACCAAGTGGGTGACCCTCCTCTGAACCCTCTCCAGGCTGGACACATCCCTTGTGAAGTGTGGTGCCCAGAACTGGACTCAGTACTCCAACTGTGGCCTGACCAGTGCCGCGTAGAGGGGGAGTATCACCTCTCTGGACCAGCTTGAGATGCACCTTTGGATGCATGACAAGGTCTGGCTGGCCTCGCTGGCTGCAGTCTGGCATTGGCGGCTCATGTTCATCTTGGAGTTGATAATGACTCCGAGATCCCTTTCCGCCTCCGTGCTTTCAAGGGGGAATTCTTCAGCCCATACGTGTGCTATGGGTTCCTTCTCCCAAGGTGCAGCACCCTGCATTTGTCTACGTTGAACCCCATCCTATTTTTGCCTGCCCATTTTTGTAGTCTGTCTAAATCTATTTGCAGCCTCCCTCTCCCTTCCAGTGTGTCCACCTCGCCCCACATCTTAGTGTCATCAGCAAACTTGGACAGCGTGCTTTCCACCCCCTCATTATAATTTGACCAAATAGAAATGTTGCATGGGAAAATGTCATGTTGTCACAACGTTTAATGAAAAATAAGCAATGTTTTATTTGAGTAAGGCAAAGCACTTATTGCTAGGGCTGTGCAAACCTTTGGGTGCTGAATAGATTCGGAGGAGGTTTGGCCTGATTCAGCAGCCGAATCTCCAAATACAAAATGAACCAGAAAAAAGGTCCAAATCAATTAAAAATTCTCTGAATTGATTTAGAAAAGATTTGAAGAGCTTCAGAGATTCAAGAAGTCCCCAGTTTCCATTGTAGAGAGCTGGACCCAGACTCTATGCCAGTAATTTGGAGGGGAGGGGGCTGAAGAAGGGAGGAGGGGACCATGCTAGGGGGAGGTGGACTTGATGACTGGACTTGATGATCTGCTCAGGTCCCTTCCAACCCTACTAACTATGAAACTATGAGCCCCAACAGGCCCCATCCCCTGCCTGCTCCCCTATCCCCCCTGAGTGCCCCCTGACCCGACCAGCTCTCACAATCCACCTGCCCATGGCTGCCCTACCTGGCCCCAGCTCTTAAAAAACAAACAAACTCTCACTCCAATTTGGCAGCGGCCAGATCTCTAAATCAGATTTGGCCAAATCAATTCGGGACAGTGATTTGAATCACCGAACCAAATCACTGTCCTCCAAATCGGCTGAATCTGAATCCAAAGTGAATACCAGCCACTTCGCACAGGCCTACTTATTACTATAGTATATTATTAAAATATTATAATTCTGCTTTGGCATGTATTGAATGTTTTCATAGGCACATTTTGAGTGAAAACCTGGCATTAATTTGCTAATTTGGAACTTACTATAGGAAACTCCCCCTTTGGGAGACTTTAAAAAATATGTGAGCAACCCTTGGTTAAAGTATGAGTCATTGATAAAGAAGAATGGTGAACATTAAGTATAGATCTATTTATAGTGGGTAATGGTAATTAATATGGCCTAGTTTAAAATACTTAGAGAGACTTAACATTGAGATTCTAAAAGGGGCATAAGTAATTTAATTGTCCATTTTCCATTGATTTTTTCAGTGTAAGTTAGGTACTTGTCATTTGAAAATCTTTCCGTAAATCTCAAGCGAAAGGAAAATTCAGGACATTACCTGTCCTCTAACTCATAGAGGCATTCTAAGATTTATACATAAATTCCCAACTCTGTTGGAAGCTGTGGAGTTGCAAATCTCCTGCAAACTGGTTTGCCAAGAGAATTCTTGTTCCAATCTGCCATTTCCATGGTATTTGAGGCCCTTCCATTTCTTTACTCTGGCCATGATCAAGACAAATGCATAACTGAGGGTGAAACTTGCCTTAAAACATAATCAAGCAACAATATCCAGGTCCAGCTTTTGACAAAAAAAGCTAAGCTTGAGGTATTAAGAACAGGGGGATTTGAAGAACGCCACCTGGAAAATATAGAGAAATGAAAGTTAACCAAAATATCTGATGCGGCAAGAAGTTTGGACCAATTCCTAGTGTGAACTAGCCCGTCTCTTAGTGATAGCATCTTGCACTGGAATGGAAACGTTGCTGCTTCAGGAAGTTTTTAGATGTACAGAATCTTTGAAGAATAGCCCACCAACCCCCCCAAGAAGTCATTTCATTTAGAGATTAATCCAAAACTCACTGAAGTCAATAGAGGTCTCCCCTTTGACATCCCTGGGTCTTGGATCAGGTAAATAGGACTTCAGACATGAATCTCATATATTTAAGCAGCAATATTGGAGGGGTCGGGGGTGGCTTTTCATGCTGCAAGGTTGTGGTTGAAGAGAGGTTTAGGTGAGTATACTTGATCATTCAGGGTAGGCAGTCAAAAGTGATTAGATAGGATTCCTACCTTCTTGCTTCCTTGTGTGCTCTTAGGGAAGAAGCAGGTGTGCCTTAACCATGTTGCCTAGAGTGGGGGGCCTAGACCCGATGATCTGCAAGGTCCCTTCCAGCCCCTAACAGTCTGTACATCTATGAATATACATTAGTCCGGTCATCATTAGGCTTGGCTGGATCTCTCTTCATGCTACGTTTCTTATGCCATCCAATGTGTTGCTGCTCCTGTAGGCTCCAGGATGCAGCTATGTTGTGGCAAGACCTAGGGGGGAAAAATGATGATTGAGAAGTAATAGGGATCTATATTAAGAAACTGATATTCTGAGAAGACAGGTTGGCTGCATGCAAGAAAGAAACTACCTAAGAGAAAATCTGGTGGTGAATTATCCAGGGAAAAATTGCAGTCTCAGTCCCTGAAGGATGCCTAATTTATTTATTTTTTTAATCTAAGCACTATTTTAAATAGTAAACAAACAGTTTAAATTTACCTTGGAAAAACACTCTCAGCAAGTCCACTATTTATAGTTGGATTATTTTATTTGCTAAATTATAGAGCATGTCGTTCTTACTCTGCAGGCAGAATTCACAGCCATGAGGGACCAATATATGCGAGGTGGAGAGGGCTTCATTATCTGCTATTCCATCACGGACCGCCAATCTTTTCAGGAGGCTGCAGAGTTTAAGGAGCTCATTTATCGTGTCCGGCACACCTACGACATCCCCTTGGTGCTGGTGGGAAACAAAATAGATCTTGAGGAATTCAGGCAGGTAAGTGAAGTCTCTGCCTGGTGTCTTTTTTTTCCCCTTCATTGCTTCAGGAGTTTTTGCAGCAATTCAGTATTATCGAGAATGACTGACACAAACCAGGCCTTAATCACGGAGCAGTGCACCAAGATTTTTAATAAATTACGGTGTTGACAACTGTGTTCCCTCAGATAACACTTATTTTATATCCCAAAGGAGCCCAATTCATTCAGATTCATGACGAGCAAGTCAGGGTTTTTTGTTGGGTTTTTTTTTTTATGTATTTCCTCTTGTAAACCAGTCGTGTTATTTGAATTGGACATTGCTGAGATGGAAAAAGAACTGGTCAGGCATTTTAAAGGAAAGTATCGATTTGGTGAAAGCCAAACTTCTGGGGAAAATGGACAGGTTTTAATGAGAGGTTTCTATCTCGTTGAGGATGAAAAGAAATCCTGATCAAAATGAGAAAGAGATGCCTCCCTGAGTGGAAACACGATGCCTTCAGGGTTAGGGTATTCTCTCTGGGTGCGAAGGCTTAAACATAAATCCCTGCGGTGCTTGATTTATGTGAGGAACTGATGTCTATCGCGTTGCATATAGGTGCCCTCAGCACCAGGATATTGGTAGTCTAGTGTAGCTCTCTTTTAAGCTCTCTTGAGGATGATCTAATTTCTTTCTCTGTTTGGTTTGGGATTTATTTGTTTGATCGGTTTTGAAAAAAAAAAGCAAAACCCAAAGAATAAACTCCACCCCACCCCCCCAAAATACCCACCATACCTCCTGAAAGACCTTGGCTCAAAAAATGTTCCTATAATGAGAACTGTTTCTACATGGAAACCCCATGCTGTGTAGGCAGAGTGGAATTACACTTCAAATGAGCGACATCATTTAGAGAGAGAACACGTATCCCAGTCTAATAAAGTGCTATCTTCTAGTTCACGAGCATCTGTGCTCACATGATTATCTCTCTCCTTTTCACCACTTGAGCACTGTCACTCCCCTCATGTCTTCCCTTTCTTTCCCTTAGAAAATCAAAAGCAATGTTAAGATGGGAATTAGTTTTGAGGCTCTGATGAGGTGCATTTAAGGAGTTTCACATCTGTTTCCAGACCATTGACTTTCTCCCTAAATCAGACTGTGACAAAACCTTAATGGTGACAATCCAATTGTAGCTTAATGCTCAGCTTGAGACCTTGAAGAACAATATTGTGGTAATGCTTAGTATAATACATGCAACTCTTGAGGCACAATATACATCAGGTGGGGGAAGGGATGTGAATGCCATCTTTCCATTAAGGTAATGCATCATTACATATGGCACAGATGTCAACTTAATGCATTGGATTTGCATACCTACTGTTTTAGATAGATCAGGTTTTCAGCAACTCATACACTGTAATTATATTTGTTGTTCATTATGAAGGTTTCTCTCCCAATTATTTCTACAGCTTCCTGCTTCTGAGTGGAGGCTTTATTGAACGTTCATATTTATGTTATTCAGGGTGCAGATATGGGCTCACGGAGCTTAGTCCTGCCAAAACTCTCCCTCACCAGGGAAGTTAATTAACCGTCCTGATTCAAAATATTTAGAGCTAGGCCTGAATCTGAACTTTTATCCAAACATCCTCTTGCTGTTGATGGACTTCAGATTCCAGTGCGATTGCTCCCAGTTACGTCACTATTGAGCACAAGCAAAAATCTCTAAATTTTATTTCTCTAAGTCTCAAAATTTCTGCTCTAAATATTATGAACGCTGGGATACAGTTGAGAAATATTGAAGTGTCATACCTCCCTTTAAAAATGTTTCACCATCAGCTTGTGAAAAACAACAAAATAACAATATCAATGTAGTTATTTCAAAATCACCTTGGTTTCCATTAGGAACTTATAAAATTTCATAGATAAACTGATTTGACCGTCTGTGCTGTGAATGTTGGTGAAAATGTTATTGCAGATCTCTATCTATGGGAGATTTTAAGAGCATGTTAGATGCACGCTTATTTTACACAGGGCTGATCCTGCTTTGAGAAGGGGTTGTATTAGCGGACCCTTCTGCGCCCTACTTTTCTAGAATTCTGGGTGATACAACGCGATGTTGCTCTAGAGTATGGAGAGATGGGCATAGTACAGCAAACATATTATACCTGTAAGATACAGAGATAAGCTGGTATAACTTCAATACACTCTATACTAGGAGTGGTCACTCTCCACATTTGAAAAGGAGACTACAGACGAAATCTCAGACCAATACAGGAAGAGCGCTACTAGGACTACTGCTTTGACTTAAGACACAAAAGAGGATATTCGTGGTCAATGAACATTCTGGTTACCAATTTCAAAAGCACCTAAGGAGCTTGAAAGCCTTAATAACATTTCCAAAATGACTTGGGCATGCCTACATGTGTCTTTTTGGGGTTTTTTTAGGTGAAATTAGCCTAAAATTGCCATTTTTAAGGTGCATTAAGAGCACAGGTCTATATGTGCACACCCGTAAAATTGCACCATAAAAATGGCAATTTTAGGCTAATCATGCTTAAATTTGATACCTGCATTATGCAGAAAGCAGGTTTCAAATATAGGAGTGAATAGTTAAGGCACCTTAAGGGACGTATAGATGCCTTAAGGTGGCTTAACACTGTGCATGTCGACGGAGTGGGCCGGAGCCAACCCCACAGGGCTCCATGCTGCCTCCTGGAGTTGCCACAAAGAAGACATGGCAAATCCTGTTCTCCAAGATGCGGAGCTGGAGTAGCAGTTCCTGCAGCAAAGGTACCTGTTGGTGTGTCGACTGACTTGGGACTTAGTGCCAAGCTGTGCAGGTGCAGGTCACACACAGTGAGGTAGGAGTTCCTGTCCAAGACACACACCACTGTTCTCCTTGCACTTGCACACACCTGTGTCCTCCAGGGGCACCACCAGCCTCTTGCCATGCACACCAGCCCCAGTCTACATTGGGGGCCCTGCACTTCACTAGCACCCTGCCTGCCGCAGGGCTCCCCATGGCCTCAGCTCTGGCCCACTCTCCACTGATGCTGGGAGGCAGGAACACGGGGTGAGGGTTAGAGTTGGGGCCAAAGCTGGGCTGCACTGCCCAGCTACACAGCCTCAGGCATTGTGAGGGCTGCACAAGGCAGGCTGCAAACACATTCACCTAGCAACTCGCATTAAGGTGCCTTAAGGTATGCATGTGTAGATGAGCACCTAAATTGCCCTTTAAGGTGCATTCAGTTGAGTTGTGCACAAATTCACATGTAGACACGCCCAATGAGAATGAAAGGCAACACTGTTCTGAGACACGCCGCACCTGTTCCACACCCCAAACCATAAGCACCCTAGCTTCAACAGGAAAACGGTTCACCACAATATGCTAAGAGAAACATTATCACTACACCTGCATAATTACACTAGTACAGCTACACGACTTCCAGTTTGGAAGCCAGCATTCATGGATTGAGCACAAAGTGTCTCCACAATGCTTTATTGTACTATATAGGTTCACCTTTAGGGCCTTGCTATACGCTCAAATTAAAGCTGGTGGAAATAACCTGTAGAGTGGTTGCCGATTTCCAAGCACTAACTTGGCTGTTTTATAGCTGGATAGTCATTTTAATCATGTGATATTTACTTTACACCTGTGGCCGGTCTTTACACATGTGGCCAGTCTAAATTTACTGAGAGATTAACCACTTAATTTCATAATATATGTAAAGTGGAGCAGGGGCTTGAAAGGCTGAGGTCCCAAGGGCTTTTGAGGTATTGAAGATAATTCCAGAAATTAAACTTGGAAACTTTCTCTCAAAAAATGTTGGTTGCTTTTAAAATACTAACACTCAGAATTAGGTTGAGGCAGCATCTTTTAAGCACCCGCCTCTCCCTGCCCCCACTGGCAAAATACCCCTTTATTAAACCAGAATTACATATACAAATGACTGCTTTTATGTCTTTGTACAATATTTTATGGTTTCCCCCCCTCCAACATCGTTCATTTGTTAATCATCAAAAAAACCCCTTTTTTACATTGGTAAATTTTGGCCCTGCAAAACCATGGCCACAATAAATTTTAAACTCTTTCATCTGTTTTCTTATTCTTGCCACCAGTCATAGCTTTAGATACTTTTGAAATAATTTTGCAAAAGAACTATGGTCAGAGGACAAACATGGGTATTAACACTATTAGCTGCAATTGATATTAATGATCAGAAAGCTATTCTGATCCACGTGCTAAATCTAATAGGAATGTGTGGAGGCATGTTCATTCAATGGATGGTGTGATAAAA
>JAGPOW010002514.1:58153924-58169447 GCA_030014935.1 Caiman crocodilus | reverse complement strand
GCTCCCAAGGGAGGTGGTGCTCTCCCCTACCCTGGGGGTCTTCAAGAGGAGGTTGGATAGGCATCTAGCTGGGGTCATCTAAACCCAGCACTCTTTCCTACCTATGCAGGGAGTCGGACTCAATGATCTATTGAGGTCCCTTCCGACACTAACATCTACGCATCTATGACCTATCACCTGGACAAGGAAAAATAGATTATTGATGTCATATATCTTGATTTCAAAAAAGCCTCTGATCTGCTATCTCATGATCACCTCTTGGCAAAACTGGCCAATTGTGGTCTTGGGTTCACCACAATCTGCTGGCTGGGAAATTGGCTCTGTTGTCGGACCCAGAGGGTGGTAATTGACAGAAGTCAATCATCCTGGTGCCCTCTGACCAGTGGAGTCCCCCAAGGCTCTGTCCTTGGACCCATATTGTTCATCATCTTCATTAATGATGTGGACTTGGGAGTCAGACGAGAACTGGCCAAGTTCACCAATGACACCAAAATTTGGAGCAAAGCATCCACACCTGAAGACAGAAGTGATCCAGGCTGACCTGGACAGGCTCAGGAAATGGGCGGACGAGAACCTGATAGTGTTTAACACTGAAAAATGCAAGGTTCTCCACCTTGGGAGGAAAAACCTGCAGCATCCTTATAGGCTTGGCAGTGTTATGCTGGCTAGCACTACAGAAGAAAGTCACTTAGGGGTCATCATTG
The DNA here is from genome assembly GCA_030014935.1 of Caiman crocodilus. NCBI lineage: Eukaryota > Metazoa > Chordata > Crocodylia > Alligatoridae > Caiman > Caiman crocodilus. The sequence goes on along the minus strand of JAGPOW010002514.1, from coordinate 58,168,743 downwards.
ATGACAAGATGAACATGAGCCTTCAATGTGATACTGCAGCTAGTAAAGAGACCAAAACACTGGCTTGCATCCATAGATGCTTCTCAAGCAAATCCTGTCACGTCATTCTCCCCTTGTACTCGGCCTTGGTGAGGCCACAGTTGGAGTACAGTGTCCAGTTTTGGGCCCCACAATTGAAAAAGGATGTTGAGAAGCTTGAGAGAGTGCAGAGGAGAGCCACATTCATGATCAGAGGTCAGGGAAACAGGCCCTACGATGACAGGCTGAGAGCTATGGAGCTCTTTAGCTTGGAAAAGCTCAGGCTCAGGGGTGTTCTGGTGGCCACCTATAAGTTTATCAGGGGGACCACCAGTGTCTGGGGGATCATTTGTTCACCAGAGCACCCAAAGGATGATGAGGTTGAATGGTTATAAACTCCTTCAAGACCATTTCAGGCTGGACATAAGGAAGAATTTCTTCACTGTCCAAGCCCCCAGGGTCTGGAATAGCCTGCCATTAGAGGTGGTTCAAGGGCCTACGTTGAACACCTTCAAGGGATAATTGGAATCTTATCTTGCTGGGATCCTATGACCCCAGCTGACTTTCTGCCCTTTGGGTGGGGGGCTGGACTTGATGATCTTCCAAGGTGCCTTCCAGCCCTAATGTCTATGAAATATATGAAATCCTGGGTGGTGCCTGGGGAAACAGAGCCTTCCCCAATTCTCTCTGGTTCCCCCTGGTGAGTTTATAGATGGCCACCAGATCCCCTCAGTCTTCTCTTGTAGATGCTGAATAAATTCATGCCCTTTAGTCTATCTTCATAGTGCCTGGCCTGCTGCCCACTGGCCACGTGAGTGGCCCTCCCCTGGACCCTCTCAATGCTAGCTGCATCCCTCCTGAAGTGTGGCACCCAGTACTGGCTGCAATACTCCAACTGTGGCCTGACCAATTCTGCTTAGAGGATCGCTTCCCTGGACCTGCTTGTGATGCATGTGTGGATGCATGACAAGGTATGGTTAGCCTCACTTCCTTGCAAGTCCTTTTTGGAGATTAAGACTTCTCTTTCCTCCCTCTTGCTTCTCTTTTCTTTCTTTTTTTTAATGGATTAATGCTATGGGGATATTAATCCCTGAAGCAAACTGCCCAGGAATGGGCCCTGGCAGTTACTGGCCACACCAGCTTTACATAAGATAACACCATGGGGATGTTAATCACTGGAGCAAACTGCCCAGGAATGGGTCTTGGCAGTTATTGACTACAGAGACCTGGTGTCTCTTTTGTAATTGTATCATCTCAGCATGGGGTATAGCTGATGCTGGATGTCCAGGTCACAGCCATAGGCCTGGGCCTTTTTTCTGCTGATTCTACAGCTATGGTGTCTCAGCCTAGCTATGTGGCTGAACCCAAGCTATATGTTTAGGCCTCAGTGCAGTGTAGACCTGGCTGGCTTTTGTTGCCCAGTTCAGGCCCAGTGAGGTAGACCTGACCTCTCCTTGTAGTTTTCTTCTTGCAGTTTCTTCCCAGCAGAGTTAGGCCTGGAATTAGAAATTTAGGGGTGCAGCATGCTGTCTGGAGCCACGATTAACCTGTGAAGGCCACCACATGGAAGTGGCTATCCCTTTGCAGCATTTCGAGGGAACAACAAGGGTCCCTTGCAACACAGGACCCACACTCCCTAGCAGCTTCCAGCAGACCATCAAACCCAAGGAGCAGCTCAATGGACTCTCCAGTGAAAGCTCCTTTCTCCAGCCCATTAGTGAAGGGCAGGTATAGGGGTGCAATGCCCTGGAACTGCCTTTTGGGTGGGCTCCAAGTCCCAGACTGCCCATGTATGGGTGAAGCCTCCCCAAAAGGATGCAATCTATGGACAATTCCTTGTAGTTGGTAGTGTTTTAAATTGTAGTTAGTGTTGTCCTTGTTTTCTTTGCCTTTGTTGCTGTAATACATTTATCCTCTGTGTTTGCATGGCTTGCAAGGAGGTGGTGGGAGGGTGTTTATGTGGGACACCCCAGTAATTTATTTAGTGTTTCCCAGGTGGTCTGGGTGGGAGCTCGAGCCAAAGTAAAATATAGTAGACCTCAAGATTGAACCCGGCTCTTCTTGCTGCCAACCAGTGCCCAGCAGAAAGTTTACAATTGTAATTATTAAAAAATCATTATATTTGTCTTCATTAAAAAGTATTCTTAAGCGCTGTTCCTGGTTTACTGAGTTTCAGACCTGAGAAAAGTAGGGAAAACTCAAAAAACATTTTTTTCTTAAATTTGGTCAACATTACCTGAGTCTCACCTACACCTAATCTCAGACAGTAGTTTCCATAACCTAAATCTGATTTTATTCCCATGCTGGGTCATTTCTTCCAGCATACCAATTCATTCAGAGAAAATCTCTTCCCAAAGATTTTGATCTACCTTCCATTGAAGTAAAACCCATTGATATCAGAGAGACAGAGATTGGGCTTGCACTTTCCCAGCCGTTTCCTGAGTACATTGCAAGAGTACTCAGGAATCTGGAAGTAGCTCATTTGTGAGCATGTTCAGGGAATACGAGCACACCGCTTAATAGCCCAGGGTCTATTAGGGTGAAGTGATACATTACACTTAATGCGTATTAAGCAGTGGTAAATTAAACGGTGTTAAAGTTAGAACGTGCTGTGAGCAGTCTCACCTGAAAGGTTAGCACTGTTTCTTGCCTGCTAGAGGGCTGGCAAGCAGCAGTGGAGCTAATAGCCAGGACACCTACTCTGGGGTGGGGAGCAATCCTGGAAGACTGTAGATTATTTGATTTATCTTCATGGAGCAGACTGAATTTGCCCTAACACAAGCTAGGTAGTATGGCCCAGAATGGCCTCACCTGAAATGGTGTTAATTTGAGACGCTCGGGGCACATCCCAACGAGCCCGCACATGCAGTTTGTGGCACTGCAAAACTGCATGCGGTGCCTGTGCACCTCTTTACTGCACTGTGGCATGGCTTCACAATTTGACAACAGGAGATCTCAGTTTAAAAAAAAAAATGCTGCAAAAGGCCATGTGGTGCATGTGGCTGCAGTGTGCACCTCTAGAAACAGAGCCTGGCCAGTCAGAGCCATGCTGTGCCAGGCTTCAAGTGGCCAGATCACTACCGCTGCTGCCCTGGGAGGCCGCCAGAGCCCCAGCACAGGTGCTGGCCCCAGCCCTCCCCTACCCCACCCAGGACAATTTGCCCAGCACCAAATTGCCATGCCCTCATAGGGTACTTGGTATGAATTAACAAGCTTTAACATGCAGATGCCTGCATTGTAGGTGCTCTTAGTATGGTCTAAATGTGACATGTAATATCACCCTGACAAAAAGGGAAATGTGTTTACTCCATCCTCTATACTAGCAGCTGAGGATGGGTCTGAATTGGGGAGTTAAAAACAACCAAACAGACCCAGGTCCTCCCCTCCACCAACTTCTCCCCCTTCCCCTGCCATGCACATGTGCACGCACACGCACGCGCACACACACACACATTTTTCAAGCCTTGTATAGCCATAATGGAATGGATAAATAATCTTTATGATTGTAATCATTCTGACTTCTGGCAGGAAGCTGGCGTGCACCCTGCCCTCCATTCAAGAATTAGCCATTTTAAATCAGTTGTAAATCCCAATGATCTTCAAAGGTGTAAATGGAATGAAGTTGTGCTTACAGACTGATTCTTCCAATCACCCCCATTTAGGAAAACATTTAGAAACATACTTAATTTTCAGCACATATTTGAATCCCATTAACTTAATGGGGTTTAAGCAAATGCAGTGTGCGGTAAGAGGTTCGCTGAACTGGGGTCTTAGGCTCTCATGTAAAGTTTACTGAAGTCGTTGGGAATCTTTTTAATTATCTTAGTGGGCTTTGCATAAGGCAATGTCATTTCAAGAGGACAGGGATAAACATAGTATTGCTTTTGGCTCACAGACTTGAATTAACCATCTCAGGAGAGGGACAAAGGATTCAATGAGCAGAGATGCTGAACTTCTCTCAAAGCTAGTGCTTTCCATCAAATTTAGGCACATTGTTTGAGCAGTCTGGAGAAGCTTAAACATACAGCTTATTTGTACTGCCGTGGGCAATATACTTTCTTCCCCAGGGCTGTCAATCTAGCAACTTGCACTTAATGTAGATTTTAGGAAGGAAGGAAGGGAACACATTTTTATTTATTTTGGAAGCCAATGATATGGGGGAAGGGAGAAAAACTTTATTTTTGTCCTGACAGCACAATGTGTGTAATGCTGAACTTCTTCAGGAAGAAAATAATTGTTTTTATACAACACAGATAAAGCAGCTCAGAGGAGAAAAAGGATGTGATTAAAATAAATGTTTATAGAGAACTATATGATAGCTCTTCTAGGGGTCTTTTATTTCTTCCCCCATTTAAATTAGAGCCTTAATATCATGCCAAATTTTAACAGCGGTCTAAAAGCCCTCCAAGTTCCTCTGATTAGTATAGTCCAGAATTTTGCTAATAGTGTGTCTGCTTTTTTATCACAATCTCTAGTGCATTAAAACAATATGGAATTGGAATGAGCAATGGCCATCTCTTTCAGCGATCAAAAATGGGAAGAAGCATTTAGGAGCTGCCTCGGATTTAAATCCTAATAAAACTCCCTGGGAATGAATATTGTCGTAGAAAGTATGCTAATATAGAGAGAAAATTAACAGAGACAAAAGAACTCCTATGGTACCTGAAATTAACTGGAAAGCAATTACTAAGTGACTACTTGATTCAATTGTCATTTAAAATGGCTTAAATCATCTACTCCCTCAATAAATTGTTTCATTTGTCTGGAAGATGGTTGAAAATAGAATGGTAATTTTAGAAAACATGTATGTCCCCCTACCTCCCCCCCCCGCTTTTTTTGTAAAATGATGAAGATAACAGAAGCCCAAGTAGTCTTTTTCTCATCCACTTTGGTAACCTCTGTAATGCTTTCTAGAGGTTTGAAAAAGGCCAGGCAGTGTCTTAAAACTTCCTATCATTGTGTGCTTCTGGATTTCCTGATTTGTACTCTGAAAAGTAAATGATAAAATATAATGCAAGAGGCTAGTTTTGTAATGCTTCAATTCTGAATAAACTCAAGAAGAGCTGGAGACAATGAGAAGATTTCTGAGTCATAGGTAGAGATGAGAGTTTGGTTCTGACTTGAGAAATTTAAATGTACGTGTTAAATTCAAACCAGTGCAGTGAGTTTTACTTCTTAAAATTAATTCAAATGGTTGATAATTTTCATAGATGTCATAAACATTAAGGGCTAGAAGGGACTCAACAGATCGTTGGGTCCAGCCCCCTTTGCCACAGGCAGAAAATCAGCTGGGATCAAGTGACCCCAGCAACAAATATATCCATGTGTTTTTGAAGGAGTCCAGAGTAGGTGCTCTGTGGGGAGCTTGTTCCAGACCCTGGACACATGCACCATAAAGAACTTTTTTCTTACATCCAATCTAAATCAGCCTTCCTGGAGTTTATGGTCATTAGACCTTGTTATCCCTTGGGGAGCTCTGGTGACCAGCCATTCTCCCAGGTCCTGATGTCCCCCTCTTATGTAATTGTAGGCTGCCACCAAGTCCCCCCTGAGCCTTCTCTTCTCCAGAATGAAGACTCCCAAGTCCCTCAGCCTCTCTTCGTTTGGCCTGCCCTCCAGGCCTTGGATCATACAAGTGGCTTTCCTCTGGACTCTCTCAAGCTTCTCCACATCCTTTCTGAAATGGAGGGTCCAGTACTGGAGGCAGCTGTGGTCTCACCAGGGCCGAAAAGTGGGAGGATGACTTCCCTGGTTTTGCTTGAGTTGCATCAGTGGATGCATGCCAGAGTTTGGTTAGCTTTCCCAGCCACAGCATCACATTGGTGGCTCATATTCATCTTGTGGTCAATCAAGACCTTCAAGTCACTTTCGATCATGGTGCTAGCAAGCGTAGCACTGCTGAGCCTGTAAGTATGCTGGGGGGTCTTCCTACTGAGGTGCAGCACCTTACACTTCTCTGCATTAAAGGCCGTCAGGTTTTGGTCAGCCCACTTTGAGAGTGTCCCCAAGTTGGCCTGTATCCCCAGCCAGTCCTGTGGTGTGACCGCTCTCCCCCATACTTTGGTATCATCCTCAAACTTGGCCAGTGCATATCTGACTCCTGAATCCAGATCATTGATGAAGATGTTAAAGAGTACTGGCCCAAGTACTGAGCCCTGAGGGACTCCACTGGTCACTCTGTGCCATGTTAATTTGCTCCCTTCAACTAGTACTCTTTGGGTCTGACCCCATAGCCAATTGCCTAGCCATCAGGCCATATGATGATCAAGGCCACAGTTCCCCAGCTTAACCATGGGGACATCATGGGGAACTAAGTCAAAGGCCTTCTTGAAGTCCAGGTATATGACATCCATGTCATCTCCCTTGTCCAGGGCACATGTTACCTGGTCATAGAAGGAGATGAGGTTGGTTAGTCATGACTTGCCAGTCACAAAGCCATGTTGGCTGACATTCCAAACCTTGCCTTCTGTCAGCCTGGTGTTGATGGATCCCTTGACAGTTTTCTCAAGGATTTATCCAGGGATGGACCTCAGATAGATTGGTCTATAATTCCCTGGGTCATCCCTCCTCCCTTTGTTGTAAATAAGGACCACGTTGACTTTTTTTCCAGTCATCTGGGCCCTTGCTGAAGCACCATGATTTTTCAAATATCTCTTCCAAGAGAGATGCAATGATGTCTGCCAGCTCCTTCAAGACTCTCAGGTGAATTCCATCTGGGCCTGCAGACTTGTGAATGTCCAGTTTCTGAAGGTGTTCCCTCAGAACAGGTGTTGACCTGTTCCACATTAATTTTAGGACTGTCACCTGCTCCCAGATTGGTTTGTGCCATTCCTGACAGTGTGATCCTACTGGGAAGGTGAGAAAAACAATGCAAAAAAATAATTTAGGAGATTGGCCCTTTCTTGGGCATTGGAAGTCAGTTGCCCCAATGGATCTCTCAGAGGCCTAATGCTATCCTGGTTCTTTTTCTGACTTCCCACATATCTGGAGGACTTTTTGTTGTCCTTGATTCCCTAGATAGCCAAAGTTCAGTTTGTTTCTTGGCTTTTCTTGACCATGTTCTACAGGTGCGGGTAGTAATACTAGTTGCTAATGCTTCTTGTTTTCCAGCTGGTGTAGGCTACTCTTTTGAGCTTAGTAAGGTCTAAGAGTTCCTTATTCAGCCATGGGGGCTTCCTTTCCCATTGACTGCATTTCTTGTGAGATGGCTTGGATTTTCCCTGTGCTTCAAGGATTAGGTTTTTAAAAAATGACCATTCCTCATGCACTCCCTTTTCTGGGGATGTATGGCCTCTAATTGCCTGATTGACCAGTTCTCTCAGTTTGCAAAAGTCAGAATTCCCAAAGTTATGGACGTCTGCTTTACTGAGAGGGTTGCCTGTCCTTCAGTGAACTAAGAAAGTGACCAATTCATGGTCACTGTCACCAAGTTTTCCCTCAATCTGAAGATCACTCACTAGGTCCTCCCCATTGGACAGGACCAGATCAAGAAATGCCTCTCCCCTAGTAGGTCCATAGACCTCCTGGGTTAGGTAAAGGTCATTGATGCACATGAGGAAGCTACACAACCTGTCAGATTTGGTTCTACGGTCTTCCCAAGAGATGTCAGGGAAGTTGAAGCCCCCCCATTACAATCATGGATTGGGAGCACGCAGCTTCGACCAGCTCCTTATTAGATTCCTGATCTAGTTCTTCCTCTTGGTGGGGAGGAAGAATTCCCTCCTTGGTGGGGAGGAAGAATATAGTAGATTCATATGAGTAAGTCACTCTCCCCATGTACTCCTTGTATCTTGACCCAGAGGGTCTCAAGATACACTTCCTCGTTTGGAAAGTCAATCTGCAGGGAGGCGAGATGATCCTTGATATAGAGAGCTGCACCTCTACCCCTTTTTCCCACACAGTCTCTCTCATGTAAGTTGTAGCCCTCTACTGCCACAGACCAATCATAGGTGGAGTCCCACAAGGTCTCTGTAATTCCTACCAGGTCTTAATCATTTTCACATAGGAGAAAGGCCAGTTCCTCATGCTTATTTCCCAAGCTCCTGGCATTTGTATACAGGCAGTTAAGTCTGCCATGAGAAGCCCAGTTCTTACCTGAGGACTTTAGTGGGACCTTTCATTGGGCTTTCTCCCTTGGGATATCCAAGTTATTGTTAGCACAGCTGACATGATCTGGGCCAGAACTGTTAGTAGACAGCCCATTTCCAGTGGTCTCAGTTTAAAGGCCTGTCAAGAAGGTCAGCCATTCTGGCCGAGAGGTCACCCTCCCCATTTTGATCACAATAACTTTTCTCTTCTGTTAGGATGAACCTAACTCCTCGAATAATTTGTCCTATATACATCTGCACATATACAGATTCAAAACTAGTTTTCTATATGAACAGAATGAATAATTAATTCTTAAAATAATGAATCTAGTTATGTGTTGGGGTGTTAGAGTGTGTAATTAAGAGATGTTCAGGTTTTTTTAATTTATTTTTTTTAAGACATGTATTTTAAAACAGAAGTTTTGACTTCTGAACCCAGAAATTGTTGGATTCAGGACTTCAGCCTATGTTTTTTCAGGAGATCACAAAAAAAGAATATAGGTATGATTAGGATCCATGGACTTTTTAAAAACTGTTTAAACAGACACTTGTTTGGGATGGTTTAGTCAGGAATGATCCTGTCTTGAGCCAGAAGGCTGGACTAGATGACCTTTTGAAGTTCCTTCCATCCTTACATTCTTGTGATCCTAAAATACAAATGGCCCTTCCTGTCCTTGAAATCTATAAATATTTTTCAGTCTTTCCAGCAGACGCATTCTTGAGAATAATTACTGAAAAGGAAAGAAGAAGGAACTATCAAAGGATTGTAGGTATTTCTAATGAAGGTTCCTAGATGGCTGTTTTTGTTGGGTTTTTTTGGTAGATGGCAACTCTAACCGGTAATTACATTGCATCAGTTCTTACGTTTAATAGGCATCCACATTTTCTATCAAAGCAACTCAATGATAGTGTCAAAAACCGAACACAGGAGTCCTGGCTTTTAATCATCAGTTTCAACCACTAGATAACACTACCTCCTCGGAGCATGACAACATCTGTCTTGTCATTTTGTAAGCAGTACGGGGTGGAGAGGATCACTGATGCATTCGAAGAGGCACATTCCAAACCCTAAGGCTGACATTGCCTTTCCGAACATTTTTGGCTGTGATTATTTGCAAACAGATGTCAAGTTGAGGAAAAAGCTGATCAGCAGTGCCACTAATTTGATGTCCTCAATGCTTCACTGGCTGGATGATTTCCCATCCTGGACTACTGGCCCATTAAGTCTGTCTTTTACTTCACAGTCATAAACTTGAATGGCAAAAAATAAATAGTTAAGGCTAATCAAATGGAAGGCAAAGGATCTATGTGACCTCATTTGTCTAAGGTAGTGAGGGATGAATGGGAACCCAAAGGCTAATACAGAAAAGCATAACACATTTGTTTACTGTAGCAGAGAAGAATTAAAATGTTTATTGTGATGTGGGGAAAACATTTAAACCCAAATATAAATGAATTATAGAAATATCCTCCCATTTATTTGGCATATAAGCAGGGAAGAACCAAGGGACAACTCTTCTGCAATCAAAGGTTTGTGTTGCGTTCACCAACATGCCAGAGAGAGTCCTGAATAATATTCCCTTTGAAGCATAATGTTTAGTGACAAGTCATCTTTGAAAGGTTGGAATTAGGTTCAGTGTGGATAAACAACCCAGATTTTGTTTGCTTATCCAGAGCTTATTTGAGGATCCTGAAGTGCCAAAATTAAGCTGGAACCATTTTAAGGACAGCTTTTCGCTCTCAAAAAATACGAACTACCTCTGCTTCAACACATGGCTAGGTATAATTCAAGAGGAGGTTTCTTGTGGTGCTTTGTCATTCACACCTCTTGCCAGCAAAATAGATTTGAAGGAAAAAAGGGAAACAATCAGGGGGACCAAAAAACAACCAACTGTGTAACTGAACTCTCTGGAAACGGATAACTTGATTCTTTGGCTACCATGGCACAGCTGAATCCTTGTTCCATCAAAGCAAATGGATTTATAGGACTTGAGTGACAATAAAATAGCAATGGACTTTGTATTGGCCCTTGTCACAGGAGTGATTTCTACATTTTAAGATGAAACAAAGATGTTATTAAGATTTAAAACTATGTAAGACAGGTGAAGCTCTTCCCATACGCATAGAATTTGAACTAGTCAGTAAAGGAGAGTCAAGACATCCGGATCCCTGTGTTCAGTTTTGGGCCTCCCCGCTACAGAAAGGATGTGGACAAATTGGAGAGGGTCCAGCAGAGGGCAATGAAAATGGTTCAGGGGTTGGGGGACAGGACTTATGAGGAAAGCCTTATGCAAACGGACTTATTTAGTCTAGAGAAAGAAGAGGCTGAGAGGGTATTTAATAGTAGCTTCAACTACCTGAAGAGGGCATCGAAAGAGAATGGCGCTGGGCTGTTCTCAGTGGTGGCAGATGACAGAACAAAAAGCAACTGTCTCATGTTGCAGCAAGGGAAGTTTAGGTTAGATATTAGGAAGAATTTTTTTCACTAGGAAGGTAGTAAAACACTGGAACAGGTTATCCAGAGAAGTGGTGGAAGCTCCATCCTTGGGGGGGTTTAATACCCAGCAAGACAAAACTTTGGCTGGGATGATGTAGTTGGGGCTGGTCCTGCTCTGAGTCGGGGGTTGGACTAGATGTGACCTCTGGAGGTCCCTTCAACTCCAGCGTTTTATGATTCTATGATTCTAAGACTCATAAGGTCAATCTGAGTTTGTTGTACCATTGGCAGTATTGCGTGGTACAACAAACTCAGGGGCGGAGGGGAATTTCACTCTAATTTTGTTTCATGAACCTTATAACCTCTCTTTGCTGTTGCCCTTACTTTCCCTACATTGTTTCAATATAGACAACAAAAGATAGGAACTTATCAAATTAACCCAGAACAAAGGATAGCAACCTATGGCACGTGAACTGGATGTGCCCTGATAATCCCACAAAGCCCGAGTATAGGCAGCAATTTATTTAATTAGTTATTAGAGTGATATGTTGCTTCCCCGAAAAGGCCCAGATCAGTTTACAATAGAAATAGGATAAAATATTAAAATACAATAAACAAAACTCCTCTCCTCCCCCACTGGAAAACAGTTCACCCCACTTCAACCCTCCTGGCCACTCTCCTGCACTTCCAGGAAGTGTCACTCCTTGAGCAGCCCAACCCTGCTTTCCATCCCACAATGCCTTCATAAAATACAGCAACTCTCCCCTACGTATATTATCCCTCATCCCTACCCATTGTCATTCTTTTGCCTGGCTCACACACAGGACAGCCTCCCAACCCCATGAATTTAATGGTAGAGTATAAGGCAGCTGGGTGGCAAATCCAGTGGCAGCATGTTGATGGCAATTTGGCAGCAGTGGCCTGCCTTCTGTCTAAGCTGCATTTTGACCTGATGCTCCTAAAAGGATGCTGACCCCAGACCTACAGTGTAAGTGCCACAGGGCTTTTGGTTGTGTGTTTGTGCAGAACCTAATACGGTCCATTTCCAAATGATCAGACAACATCCATGTTTATTATAAGCATGTGACCATCTGTAAATGTAGAATTGTTTCAGTGGAAAATCTATACTCATGAATCTTATCCTTACAAATCTCTTTGTTTCATCTCAAGGAGTGATTTTTTTCCCGTCATTTCTAAGGGAGTCAAAGGTCTTCCCCGATGCTTGGTGGACTATCATTTTGGCATAATTCAGACATCCCAATATCTGTACCCAATGGCACATAATACAGTGTTGGGATTGACATCGCATCTGTTCCCAATTGATTCCTCAGCTTCAGTGAGTCAGTACCGTTTACATTTGTGTCAACTGGGGATGACCGTCAATGCAAATATAAAACTGATGTTTCTAGACCCATAGTGAGGTACCTTACCTCACCAGTGTAGAGGGCCAATAAAATATTACAAAGTCCATATCTGGGGGGTTTATATGCTGTATACCACCCTTTGCACTAGAAAAAATACTGTCCATAATGAATAAATACTCTTTGTATTTGAACAAAATGATGAACTTTAGGTGTCCAGGTTGTAGCCATATTGGCCTAGAAGCAAAAGGAATCAGAATTCATGGTAGAGATGATATCTTTTTATTATTATTATTATTATTTTGAAAAATCTAGGTCTAATAAAAAAATATCACCTCTACCACAAGTTCTGATTCATGATGAACTTTACAAAGTAGAAGACTGTCATGTAGAGTGTTTAGCCTTTCCCTTTAATTCCTAATTGCAAGTTTCTAAGTTTGTACCTTCATTTTAGTTTGTGCCTTCTGTGGAAATTGCTGTACAGCAGCATCATTAAAATGCATAGATTGCACAGAAAGTGAGACAATTATTTTATAGAAAGGAAGATTAAATCATTGTTTTGAAAGCAGAGTAATGCATTTTAATGAAATTAGTGATATAAAAATAGATTTTAATAACAACAATTAATATAATCTTGATAGCCATTACACCAAAGTATTGAGAAGATAAACCATTAATACATCAGGATCATTGGTTTTATGAACTCAGCCTAACTTCTGCTGCTATGCAACACAGCATCTTAAAAGGCTGCAGAATCACAAAGCAATGCAGTCGTCCACCCACAACTGGTCAGGAGGACCTGCTGAAAAACACCTGGGAAATTATATACATTGTTGTGATTCTTGGAAGGTTGAGAGTAACCAAGCATTTGAGTTTTATTGCAAGTCTTTTTTTTCTTTTAGCTTTTAATGGAAGCTATTTTGTGTGTGGGTGAAGCGGAAGATTATGTTGTAGCTAGCAATGAATGTTAACATAATTTTTGGTGCACTGAATTAATAAAACAAGTGTAATGAGCCATAGTGGTGAGCAATATCAGGTCAGTGTGAGAATTAAGCGACAAATAATTATAATGCTAAGATTGGTTGTATTCTAATTATCCTGTGACCAATAATATAAGGATGACTGACTGAACCCAAAATGATTTGGACTAGAGCAGTTTCAGCACAGTGATATGTTAAATGTGGAATTACTATTGCATGTTCGTAATGTGTAGAGACACATACTTTTCTTATTATTTAAACTTGTGGCTTTTTTCTTTCAAGATGATTTCTAATGTGGTGATGAACCACAAAATGTATGGTGTAAACTCTTCAGGCACCGCATATGGAAAAAAAGTGTAGGTCTGGCGCTTATAGGTAGTCCTAAAAGAATGCTTAGTTAAATATTTAATTTTTGGCATAATATGAGAACAGGGAAGCATTCAGTAAATGAAATGGTGGCAAAATAAAAGCCATCAATGCTTAATTAGCCGGTGGGATTAATTTCAATAAGATTTCATTAAAGCCAAAAACTGAACAGGATTCAAATAAAACTGGTCACATAAAAAGATAATGAGTTTATCCTGTTATAATGGTCAATACTAAATTAATATACAGGGGTTTTGAGAGGGAAAATCACCCGCAGGCATCATCACTTCAGCCAGGATAATGATATATACTGTGGTTCTATAGTGGTGGGTATGCAATTTATGGACTAGATGGTGGTATAATAATCCATGCACTCTTTGTTTATCTTTTGGAGACTGCTATTACACAGCTAAATATATGCTTAAATTATTATATACCGTGCAGTCAAAAGCCTTGCAGTATTTGAATTTTCTGGAGTTAAGTGATTTTATAAGATTTTCAGTGTTCACTTATTCAAAGAAAATACCCATCTTCTTTACAAATGCAAAACAAAGAGAGAGAGAGAGCGCTTGAATAATATGATCCAAATGTGAGGCAAATGCTTGTACACCACAAGAGAAATAAAAAGAACCCAACTTTTTGTTTTAAACCTTATGGTTTTAAAGCTGATTTCATGGTGGAGGACTGATTTTTGGGGATGAATGAAACAGATTAACTTGTCAGGCTTCAGATACAAGCATAGTCGGATCTATCCCTTTTATCAATGAAAACTGAATTAAAAAGCAAAAAAAAAAAAACCCAGCTGGACTCTGTATCTTGGTTCCACCCCAAATACTTCCAGGCAGGAAGGAAATTCCATGACATGGATCTCATTTTGTGCTCATGTTGAGGGAGAAATGAACCTACCTTGGTCAAACAATCATTTCCTGCCTTCAGATTCTCAGAGAACAACTGATAAATGTGGGAGTCCACAGCTAGGGAGCCATTTGGCTGCAAGGAGGGCTTATTCTTATAGGGAATGTAAGAAACCCAGGAGTTTTAATTCTCACCTCATATTATGTGGAAAAAACCTCCTTAACTTTAACAACTGTCTAAGATCAGGCATTGATACAAGAAGACCAGGCAATCTGGGGCTTGCCTAGCTGTAGAGTGAAGTAAAGTGAACTACAGGGTGAAACTGGTTAGGAAGAACAGGGAGGGAGGGTCTGGTGTGGATGATCCGAGCCTCAAATAATCACTGGGAAAATGGTTACCCAAAAGTTACCCAATGGACTGGAAGAAATGCTACCATTTTATTTCTCTGCCTCAGAGTGGGGGAAAGGGGTCATCAAGGTATGCAGTGCCTACATTTGATTCATGTGTGTGTTTTGCATGCTTTATTTTTGTATTTTTGTAAAAATACAAAAATATTACAGCAGGTCCAGGGAGGTGATCCTCCCCCTCTATGCGGCACTGGTCAGGCTGCAGCTGCAGTGCTGCGTCCAGTTCTGGGCGCCGCACTTCAAGAGGGACGTGGATGATATGGAGAGGGTCCAGCGGAGGGCCACCCGTATGATTGGGGGTCAGCAGG
>JAGPOW010002514.1:58105913-58143161 GCA_030014935.1 Caiman crocodilus | reverse complement strand
CGCCGCATAAAGGGGGAGGATCACCGCCTTGGACAGGCTCGAAATGCATCGTCGAATGCACGCTAGGGTTCGGTTGGCCTTCCCAACCACCGTCTGACACTGGCAGCTCATGTTCATCCTGGCATCAGCAATGACGCCAAGATCCCGATCCTCCACCGTGCTAGTAAGAGGGGAGCTTCCCAGCCAGTATGTGTGCTGGGGGTTGCCTCTCCCCAGATGCATCGCCCTGCACTTGTCCACGTTAAATCCCATCGTGTTCCTGTCCGCCCACTCCTGCAGCCGGCCCAGATCCTGCTGTAGCCTCTCCCTCCCCTCTGGTGTCCCCACCTCAGCCCACAGTTTGGTGTCATCAGCAAACTTGGATAGCTTGCTCTGCCCCAGCTCAGTGTGCTGTAGTCCTGGGCGCACGTGCAAATTCTGTGCCCCGGGGCAATCCGTCCCCAGGATAACAAGGAATAACTGCCATAAATTGTTGAAGAGTAGGTTTAGATTAGACATCAGAAAGAACTACTTCACAGTCGGGGCGGCTAGGATTTGGAACCGACTTCCAAGGAAAGTGGTGCTGGTTCCTGCCCTGGGGGTCTTTAACAAAAGGCTCGATGCCTACCTGACTGGGGTCAGTTGAGCCCAGTTTTTCTCTAGGGGGTCGGAGTTGAAGATCTACAAGGTCCCTTCCAACCTGACTTCTATGATTCCATGAACACAATCCAGCATGAACTGCACCAGAGTTTATTGCTACTTACTAATTGCATGTGTAGATGTGCCCACTGACAGCTAAGAGAGTGCAGTTTCCTCATGCAATCTGAACAGGAAAAAATTGTGGGTGAAGGATTTTCCTCTCTGGACTCTTCATCCTGAGTGAATGTGAATGTTTCTGGATTCCTCCCCATGCTTCAACCGTATCGCCCAGTGCCTGTCACAATACAGGAGTGCTCTAGAAGTGAGATATACATACATCAATAGGGAGCCAACCTTCTTGGCCGGCATGTAACAAATTAGTTCTGCCCCCTCCTTGAATGTCACTCTAATCCCCTTCCTCAGTTAGATCTGCTGCTCTGCTTGCTGTTCCCTGTTCTATGCTCCTTGCCCAATTTCTTCCTCTGCTCTCTGCTTCCTGCCCTATCTGGTGCTGTGCTGCCTATCCCTTCCTCAGTGTGCTACTTATCACACCTATAGAGCCCGCAGAACCGGCCTGCACCATTTGTAGTATTTGTGCCACAGTTTGGCTACTCCTGCTCTAGATAATTGTCTGTTTGATACACAGTGTGTCAATTTAGGATACTTCAGAATATGCAGTATAGGTCCTTGTTCTGGGGGGAGGGGAGGGGGAGGAGGGGTTATGCCAACACCAGGGGTTTTTTTTTTCTTTCTCTTTTTCTTTTACTTTTTTCCCCTGGAATCTACTGGAAATCTTGTTCTCCGGCCAAAAAATGTGCGTCAGTTATTCTGAAACTTTCAACAGAACTCCGATCGTTGTCATGCTGTGGAGGTGCAGGGAGTTGGAAGAGGAGGAAAAGCAGAAACAAAAAAAAAAGAAGAGAGATTTCTCTCCTCCTAGGAATATAATCAGGGCATGCTCGACACGGAAGAAATTCCAATTACTGCATTAATGATAACAGTAGAAAGGCTTGAATAATTAAATGATTATTGTGTACAGGGGTTTCGTTGGGATTTGTAATTCACAAAAAGTTTTTCAATTATTTAGGTGCATAATGTGGAAAAAGGCAAAATTGAAAAGCAAATTGAAAATCCCATTAACCACTCTTGCTAGCCACAAAACTACAAGGCATGCGGCTAGATTCCTTTGTACCTGCAGGTGCTTTAAGACAAAGGGTTTCTGTACAGAATGAATTTCAGACAAACACAGCTGAGTTGGGAAAACATGTTCTCTATTCATATAGTGGAGGCCAGAGACTCGATGAAAAGCAGAGCGATTGTTTTCTAAGCCATATAACTCTTTACTTTAAATACTTCAATTAGAGCCCAATATTACTTCAAGGTCCAGTACTTACTAAGACATGATTAAAATCTTTCCATTGAAACTGTTTCTGAGGTTCTGACAGTAAACTGAGGTTTTGAACTAAATAGGGTCCCTCTCCAAAGAAAAAAGCCTGTCTACTTTCCCCAGAAAAAATGTTTAATGCTGAACACTGAACAGACCACATCAGACCATATCAGTCCACATTTCAAAACTTTGATGAAATTTTGGAACTTTCCATAAAGAACAGAGTTTTTCAAACATTTTGAATATAAAATGTTTTTTTTTTTAAAGTATTTTTGTATCTTTAGAAACAAAACCATGTGGCATGACTAACTTTAACCACGACGGATTCTGTTAACTTCACTAGAAAAATGATTGTGAACTTGATTCAAAACGTATTTAAATAAAAAGCAAGTATCCCCATTGACTTTCAATGTATCCTGTCTCTATTAGTAAGTACGCGATCAAGCTTAAGTACATTAGCATTGCAGCATGCTTCCTTTCTTGTTGTTTCAATATCTATCTTCTCTGTGAAATCACTACCAGTTAGGTTGCTATCCCATCGGTTTCAGATTTAGATCAGTATTTTATTTCCATAGGGGTCTGATACATTTATAGCTCGTGTCAGTGCATTCTCAGGCAGACAAACTGCTGGAGTGAGTGACAATAATTCTCCCGAGTTCTGTGGGCATTGAATAAGGTGACACATGCCTTTTTCTCTTGCAAATTGGCCAATGTATGTCTTTTTCTTTCCCTTTTGGTGATTCAGAATTTTTGCTACCCGAAGAAGGAAAGGAGTAGTATGCTACAGTGTTTCATCACTAAAATATCGGTTAAAGATACCACAGCATGGAGAAAAAAGATGGGAAAGAAAAGACACAGTGAAACTGTGGTTAGTCTGTTCCAAGTGGTGGCACAGATTAACAATGGGATGATCGTTGGTAGGAATCTGAAATATTCACTCCAAGCTAGTAAAATTTGACAACGCTTTGATAGCAATGTGAACAAAAAATATCTATTCCATCCAGTCTCTAGTGGTAATGTGACTGCCCTTTACCAAACAATGTCAAAGGTACTCCTGTGGACTAAGGCATAGAAAAAGACCAGGACTGTAGAAAAAATAGGTTGTCTTCAGCTCCTCTCTCAAGAAAGATTCTTAGTATTATCCCAGGACAGAATAGAGGAACATCCCACGAGTCAGGATGTTCTCAAACATGCTGAGAAAACTCGTCTTAATTTGACAATGAGCAAATCCCATTGACCTCAGTATAGCTTCCCCTTCCTGAGCATAATTGTAGTGGAAGGAAAGGCAAGTTCTTCAATCTTCTGAGCTTTCTGTCTGGCAGCTTTCACCATCAGCAATTTAAAACCAGTAATAAAATAAATGGTTCTTTTTAAAGGTGAAAATGAGCTGCTGAAAGTGCTTAAGCTTCTGATCAAAGTTACATATGAAACCTTAGTATAAATATTCACATCCATTTTGCAGCTTTCCAGCAATAAGGGCTTGGATAATTGAGTTTTACGATGAGTTAAGTTTGCTCCCTTCACTTACAACACTAATTAGAATAGAGAAAGGGACACTGATTAGCTGAAGCCACCCAAGCACTGACTTTTAATGATGCAAAGCTTGAACTTCACCACTGGATGTTTTAAAAAATCCTGCGCACATTGGGATCAGCATACTCTTGTCAAGAAACTGGTGTCTTCAGCAGCTTGATGTAATGAATAAAATGGTCTCCTTATGCAAGGTCAGAGGAGAGAAGGGGTCAAATGCTGTTATAACTTTGATTCTCCAGGGAGGGTATGAGAGGCAAGGATTTTTCATTGTTGTATCTTTTAGTAGATAGATTGTATAGCTGGGGGAGTTGTTGGACAGACTTTCAGGCTTACCTCTCTCAGAGGTGGGTAAGAGAAGCACTAGTTTAGGAGGGGCACCAGAATCATCTCCCACTCCTGTCCTCTGGTGGTGGTGGTCATGCTGCTTTATGAACAAGAGCCAGGGTGGGCAAAACACATGGCATTGTCAGGAGCAGCACAGCTGGGGACTGTTTCGGACTTCCCAGCATGGGCAAGTCTCCGGTGCCGAAGGCACGGACCCTGCTTGTTACAGTTCTGGTCTCTGTCAGCGACGAGAAAGCATTCATGCAACACGTGCACGTAAAGTTAAATAGAGGGACTTTGGTGAACATGAAGAAAGGCAGTTAAGACGGAGGGACAAGGAAAAGCCCATAGAATGGTAATCTGTTCTTGAAAGCAACGATGGCCTTCAGAGTCTACCACTTGTATGTGGCTGAGAGATGAGTTCCTTTCCCACCTGCCCCTCCATGACCTTAGGCAATGAATGAATGTGAATGAGTTTGGTCTTTGCAAAACAGCAGTAGTAATACTTCCACCTTTCCCCACCCTTTAGATCTTTTGACTTTAGATTACTTAAAAGAGGTGCTCTCATTTCTACTCATTGGTGTAAGCAGTGCCTACGACAGTGGGACTGTAAACTTGGTTGAGACCAGGGAATGCCACTGCAATCTTGCTATTTCAGATAATCATGCTCTTTCCCTTATCTGTATTTCAGAGAGGTGTTATCCCTCTCTGGCCTCTTTTAAACAACCATTTTACAAAAATTCAATGGAATTCAGTGGAATCCATTCAGGTGACTGAATGGATTTATATTAGACTAGAGAGGGAGAAAAGAACAGTTCTTCAACTACAAACTACTGCTCAGAGAACCACCAGAGTTTGGATGAAAGAGGAGAATAGGATCCCCAAAAGGTTCTCAGGACTTTTAAAAACCCCATGAAAATAATATAGAAAAGTATAACAAACATCCTCGTGGGGTAGAAGAAATTCCTGTTTACCTACATCACTATTTTTTTCTCTTTTAAAAGGAAAACTAATCTAAGATTATAATGAATTATAACCATGCTGCTGCGTGTGTCTGAGTGGACATGTCTACATGTGCCATTAATGTGACTGAATAAACAGCAGAGCAATTTGCACTGCAGTAAACTCCCAGATGCAGCATCTACACATGCACCTAGGACAGAAGCAAACTTAGCTGAGGAGGAGCAGTTTAAGACAGGGCTGCTCCTGCCCTGGTCTGCCCCCCTGAATTAGCCAGGAAGAGCTCCAGGCTCTGGCCACAGCTGCCTGGGTTCCAGCCCCAGGTTGGTAGGGGGTACAGGGGTCTTCCTTGGACTCATGCTGTCAGTAACAGTGTGGTCTTGCATTCAGGGGACAGTCCTGGGCTGGCAGGAGGCACTGGGGTTTAAAGGCCCAGGCAGCGAGTGGCTGCATGGGGTGATGGAGGAACTGGCTGGACCATGAGGCTCCTGCAACTGCTAAGCCATGTGACTAGGCAGCAGGCAGGAGTACGGCACACTGCTGGCTGAATTGACCAGGCACAATTTATTCCCAAATCAGCATTTACATATGCATTGCTGTGCAGTAAATAACTCTGCCGTAGGATAGTACTTACATTTACAAGTACTATCCTACTATAGTGTTTATTAGTTTCCTACAGCCTAATAACACTGCAAGTGTAGATGCAAGATGTTTACTCCGGAGATAATTAGTCTACACCATATTAAACATCTTGTGGGGATGCACTGTGTGTGTATGTGTGTGCACGCATGTATAATGTAAGATAAAGGAGCCAAACTCCAAGGAGAAAGTCACACCAGAATTGTTATTGACATATCTCTTGAGTGACTGAAGCATCTAAAACCGGCTGATAATGAATAAATGAAACAACAACAATGGAAAAAAAAGGGTATTTGCAAGTATTTTTTTTGCAAATAGAAGTGCTGAGTTCATTGTACCACAATCTAAAGGGATGAGGTTGTTATTAATAGGGATTCTATTGGTGAATATCAAAAGGTTCCTCATTTTTTGCATGAGTGAATATCTGTTCGTGTGTGAAAAGTTAATGTGGTACCTTATTTGTTATTCTCTCATTTCAAACATTGCAATTGGCCAATCGCAGAGAGGAAAACTTTACTGCATGAATCAGGTAATTGACTATGCTATGAAGAACTCGTAGAGAATACTGAAAGCAAATAGTTTGCAAAGTAAGCATCACCAATAAATAGTTTGCCCAGATTATTTGTGCAAACTTGTTCAGAACAATGAATTCAGGTTTAAAAGTGAACATCAGTTTATGGATGATTCAGTAACCAGAAAATGTTATCCATGCTTGTAATGAATATTGTTGTTACCACATAGTTTGATCAGATGAGCCCTAATGACTGCCTGCAGATGCGGAAGGTATACAACAGATATTTTTGCATAATATTATAGTTTGTGGTTTCTCTATTTTGAAAAGCAGCCTGAAGGTGTAATTTTAAGTGAACTCTCTTCATTAAAAAAAAAAATTGTCATAAAAAGACGTTTTGTTACATCCTTGGCAGTGTTGGTCAATATGAAACAAACTCAGAATTTTCATACTTCCTCCCTTGTACTTGGAAAGTGTTTCATTCAACAATCCCACAAGGCCTGAAATTAAGTTCAGCAAGGTCCCTCCCCGCCCCCCCCGCAACAAGGGTAGGCTTTGATTCAGGCCTTCACTACACTAGAATATTTGTCTACTATCCAGTAATGATTGTCAAGGGGAGCATTTACATGTGCTATTAGCATCCGCATATTGCACCGGAGTTAATTGCTCCTGGACGCCATGTTTTCATATGCACCCAGGACAGCAGCCCCTGCATTCGGGCTTATCCCCCTGCTGCCTGGGTTAATTGGGAGCAAATTGCTCCTGGTCAGCATCTACACATGTGCTACTGCAGTAGCTAATGCACGTTTAGTCTAGTACCTTTATTTTCTGGTACTACCAAATTACACATTAGCTTAATTTACTGCACAGTAAGTCCTGTGCATGTGTTAGTCTGATGCTCAGTAAAGTGTCTTGTATAGATGCACCCTGGAAGGTCATTTTCTTTTTCCATTCAGTGACCTCCAACTCTTCTGTTTTCTCTCTTTTTTTATCCTTCTAATCCTTTTCCTTTCTGTCTTACTTCTCTGTTTAGCTCTTTCTTCCACCCACATTTGATTGTTCTTCCTTCTCTTCCTTTCTCCTTCACTTCCACTATTACCAGTCTGCCTTTCAGGGATGTTTCCATTCTATTGCCCACTCCCTTTCAACTCCAAATCCATTCCTCATAAATTTCCCATTGTTCTTCTTCATTCTCACTGTCCAATCTTCAAGTCTTTCCTTTCTCTATTCCAATTTCTTCACAGAATTTCCCCTCCCCATCCTCTTGTTCTGGCCCCTACTCCATCATTCCATCTTTCTCCATAGCTCATGTTAAATCCTATTTTATCCTTCCTGGACAGATGCACCCTTGTCAAAACCTAGGACTGTGCAATGATTTTTCCAAGAATGCAGTCTGCCTTGCTTCCACGTCCCTGGTTATCTGGGGATATGTAGCCTCCGTTCATTCAGGCTGATG
The DNA here is from genome assembly GCA_030014935.1 of Caiman crocodilus. Classification (NCBI taxonomy): domain Eukaryota; kingdom Metazoa; phylum Chordata; order Crocodylia; family Alligatoridae; genus Caiman; species Caiman crocodilus. The sequence goes on along the minus strand of JAGPOW010002514.1, from coordinate 58,135,733 downwards.
TTATCTAGCAAGTTTTTGGTATGAAGTCAGAAACAGCTGTCATTTGTATGCCTTTTATTACTAGTGGTTGTGAGGAGCAAAGGGATGTGGCTAAATGAAGAGGATAGTGGTCTGTCTACTCCAGAGCTCACTTGAAACCATTACATACCAATGCACCTCCCATGTAAGAGTGACTAGATTTCAGTCTAATTCCTTTCAAGAAGTTACAAACATTATCAGTTACCTGTATTATTGATGTTTTAATGCAATACATGTCAGAAAGCATTATGTTTGCTTCTCATATTGTCCTCCATATTATGTCATGCCTCATCACATAATATGCTGTCAACAGGCATCGGAACAAAAGCCAAACTGATGCAACGTGACAAGAAAGGGCAAAGGTTGCTTTAATGCTACATGGTGCTCTTTTTCCCCAGAACTTGTCTGGAAGCAAGTTTACTGACAAACCCCTTATCTTGCCCAGGGATATGAAACTTTAGTAATCCCAATAAAATGAATGAACTGCTGAGATCTGCCATAAAGTATTCAGATAATAAGGACTAGCAGACCCATCACTTTGTTCCTGCATTATGTTACCTGTTCACTTTCATCTATGCTGCTGCACCCAACGTGATACCACTCACCTCCTGCTAAGAGGATTCAAAATATGGCCAGGATTCAGTCTGGCTCTTTAGGTGACTAAAATGAGACTCTAGATGGAGTTTAGCTTCCTGAGTTTCATAGGATGATCTGAAATATTCCAATCTCAGCAGCTACAAACCTCATGCAGTGGCTGAATTCAAAACGCACCTCCTACTTCTCAGCCAGAGTTAGAATCTGGGTGGGCATCTTCACACATATTTCCCCTACTCCTTGTACTTTATCTTCATTGGCACTCAAACAGATCAGCTGTAGCCATGCTAAACACTTCCCTCTATCCCTCCCAAGAGCCTGCAAAGTGCTTCCCTGTTCTTCTTGCCTGGAATGGTGGAAGCCATAACAGCTTAGATAACAACAGAGTGGTTCTAAGTTGTACAAGAAACATGCTTCCCTCTTCCCTAAGTGTGTAATTAATGTATCTGCTTTCATATTTTTAAGTAGTCAATTCAGAGAATATATGCAGCATCTCAATGCATGTTCATTGTGTCATTCCTGAAGGTATCAAGACCCAGATTTTTAAGGGTTTCAATGAGATTTAGATGCTCATATACTTTAAAGAATCTGGCCCTGCGTACCCCCTGAAAGGATTATACACTTTGAATTGTTCTCATTGGGCATGTCTGCACATGTATTCAAGTGCTTTTCCTAATACACATTCAATTTAGTACCTCTGGGCTCCTATACATGTGCAGAGAGCTTTCTCTGAAATGCTGGAAATCCAACGTGTCAGAGAGGACTCAAATAATTGAGTCTGCTGGAGCACAGAAATTACCCCACTGCAGCAGACTCTAACATCATGTGCATCAGCGTCTATATGCCAAAAAATGGCAGTGGAGTGCTTTGAACTAACATTGTTTTAATGAGCTGGAGTTCAAAGTGTTCCACCACCGTTTTTCAGCATGGGGTAATGCTGATACATATGATGGTTGGACATTTCTAATTAGCCAACTCATTAACTAAAGTGCCCCCTCCTCTCCTGCCTGCTGGAACGTGTGTAAAAATGCCCAGCAATGTGAGGTACTAAGCAAATGCATGTTAGGCTGCCTTAATGTGTGGGTAATAAATATGCATTTTTTTTTCTTAGTTTCATAGCTGGTAGGGTCGGAAGGGACCTTAGCAGATCATCAAGTCTGACCCCCTGCCATGGCAGGAAAGAGTACGGGGGTCAAACGACCCCAGGAAAGTGTTCATCCAGCCTCCTCTTAAAGACCTCCAGGGTAGGAGCCAGCACCACTTTGCTTGGAAGTTGGTTCCATATCCTAGCCGCCCTGACTGTGAAATAGCACCTCCTGTTGTCTAGCCTGAAACTACCCTCTGCCACCTTGTGACTGTTATTTCTAGTGACTCCTGGTAGTGCTCGGGGGAACAGGGACTCCCCTGATGACTAGTTTGAATCAGGCCACTAGATCCCCCCTCAGCCTTCTCTTGTGGAGTCTAAACAGCTTCAGGTCCCATAGACTCCCCTCATTGGGCCTGCCCTGCCTGATCATGCAAGTGGTCCTCCTTTGGACCCTCTCCATGTTGTCCACACCCCTCCTGAAATGCAATGCCCAGAACTGGATGCAGTACTCCAACTGTAGCCTGACCAGTGTCACATGGAGGGAGAGGATTCTTTTAAAGTGATGCTTAATGTGAAGTATTCTATTTTACTTCCCATTAATGTAATAGATTTTTTTTTATGTGACACTATAATGTGAAGTAAAATAGACTACAGAGCATTAAAGCACATGTGTAGACATGCCAACCATATTGAAAATTGAAATCTTATATAATGCCCCCTGATGATGTGTCTCTTCTTTCTGACCTGCAGTGATGGTGAAATGCCCCACTCTGATGCTTTGGCCAGCAATCACAGACGTTGCTGCTAGAAAGTTTTTCCTCCCTTCCGATTGGTTCATAGCTTTCTGAGTCACAGCACTGCATGTCTCCTGTTGGGAATAAATCACTCCCTGTATTCTTATCGGTACTTTGAATATCTTTATTGAGTGTCATCGTCTGTCCACTTGACAATCATCTTTCTTACAGAAGGGAGAGGAATTACTCGAGTGTTACAGGTTAGCGTACCTGGGAGTAAAAGACAAATGAAGAAATAAAAAAGGAAAATCAGGCCTATATAACCAAGATATCTATTAGATTCTGGTGATTAAGGCAACTCCTACTAACATCAATGGGAACTTGGTCATTGACTTTAGTGGGAGTTGGATCAGGACTTTTGTGCACAAACCATGATGTGTGGGCTGTAAATGACCTGTGCTGTTTTTCACTTTAAATCGAGGAGAAAAATACATCAAGAATAAGTTATTTCACTTTTAACTTTATGTGTACCTAGCAAAACACAAAATTAAGCTTACTCTTAGGGTACTGTGAAGGTGGAAAAGGAGATGGGGAGAGTATGAGGGATAATCCACCCTTGTCACTCACCTCAGCTGAAGCAGAGAATGGCAGCAGAGTGCCAGATCAGGGACTACATTTCCAGAGTAGCTATTCCTTCCAGAGTGGTGTGGGGTAGACCTGAGATGGACCTGGAGTGGGACCACCAGGGAGAGTCCATAGTGTTGGGAGACAGAAGATGCCAGAGAGACTAGACTGTCTGCTGGGAAACCACAGGTAGCTGGGGACATCACTGTTGACCCAGATATGCTGATTGGCAGTCAGAGGAATGCTGGACAAAAGAGACAGCTAGCACCGGACACTGGGGTGGCTGGTAGGAACTCCAGTGAACACACTTGTGGGAGAGCAAGATACAGGTCAGGCTTGGCCTGGGCAGGCTGGAAGTGCAGGAAGGAATCCTGCATTGGGGAGCCAGCCTCAGTAGAGTCTTCCTCTCCATGAAGACAAAGGGTAATAGTAGAGGGATTTTTCCTCTTGCCAGTGGGAGCCCTTGAGGAAGGCATATTTGAACTGAAGAGGAGGCAACTCGGCTAAAGTTGTATTCTCCTAAGAACGTTACCATAATTTGAGTAGGGAAAAGAAAGTGCTGATTTGTGGGGTGTCTGGAACTGTTGATTCATAGGGCTGGCCTGCAAAAGGTCTGACCTGGGAGCAGGCACTTGAGGGAACCAAGGGAACATGCAACAGTGGCAGCCCACATTTTCAGGTTTTTGTTGTTGTTGTTGGTTTTTTTTAGTTCTTGGTTTTCAAGGGATTTTCTTTGGATGGATTATTCAAAACTGTTATGCCCTGGATGGGCCACCTGGGGCTGAAAGGGGTTTAAGTCAGAGGGCTAGCTCCAATTCAGCATATTTTAAAAAGACTGTTGAAGTGTAGCTATAGACCATGGTAACATCTGGGAACCATGAGTAAAATAGACTTTGAACTATGGTAGGAGCAAGGAAAATAGGTGAGGGGGAGGGAACTGGCCTGATACTGTACCGTCTCCATCTATGAATATTCTAACACCAGCTAATACACCGGATGTGATAAGGGTGAGGTGCAGGGGTAGTGGAGCCCCATGAAGAAGTCAGGACAGTGGACCTAGATGGTCACCTAGATGGAAAGTGGTTCCTAATTCAAATAAGTTCAAGTCGTGGCAGGAGAGAGAAAAAAAAAAACACCAGGGTAATTGGGTAATATTTTCTAGGTCTCACGCTGTCATTGTCAGGAAGTAGGCAGGGAGTAGGCAGGAAGCAGGGCACTGGCCAGAAGAGGCCGTACAATACCTACTGGTGGTGGTACCTATAAATGTGCTCTGATGCGTTCTGATTAGAACGTGTCGGATCGAGTCTGCTGGCATATTCTAATCAGAATGCTCCAGCATGCTGCAGCAGCTCACGTATTCAGCCTCCCACATTTCAAAATGATGCTGGGAGGTGCTTTAACTTAAGCTCATTGAATGAAATTTAGTTAAAGTGCCTCCATCACCATTTTAAAACATGGGACGTGGAAAAGGAGACACTGTAGGTGTTTTAATTAGAGCGGTTCCTGAGAACCGCTCTAATTAAAATGCCCCCTACTGCCACCTCACAGCATCCATTTAGGTTTAGGTACCCTTAGTAAGCTTTCATGCCATTCCTCAGGCTGGCATTAGAAAAGCCACCCCCAAAATACTTGCCATGATAATACTGATTGCCTAGCTCCTGACAGGAGAGAGAACTGATTCAGGTGAGATAACTAGCCTGGACTTTTCTCCATAACTTATATTGGACTTCTGTTGTTAGATACATTTTTTTTTCCCTTTCTCTGTTTATTAGATCTTCTTTAGCAAGAACTTTCCTGAGCTTTGATCACAGACATGTGCATGCAATAGGGTATGCTTTGACATTCTGGTTCAAATGAGCTCAAACTCTCTAAGGAAAACCTGGTCAACGAAAGCATGAGAACTTACTAATTTTATGTGATTTGTAGGAGAAGACCTAAAATGGATGTACTCAGGATAAAAACTTCTGGAAGCATTTGCTAAATTTTCAGTGAATTTCACCTAACCTTCAAATTTGCAATGAAAACTCAAAGCAGTGTGAGATTCAACATCAGTGTCCTTGATCATCAGTATATCCATAGTTCCTAAAAGCCCTAAATTGAACAGAGTCTATTGTACTAGTATGTAAATGGTTTGTTTAAAATGCAGTTTCCCTTGCAAAGCTTATGATCAAAGTGCTACAAAGTCAATGAAACAAATAAGAAGAAATGAGAAAATAGATGGAGACTAAGGAACGCTAAATAAATTCCATATTAGCACAATGAGTGTTACACCTAACTTACCACTTACCTAATCAGGATCAGATGGAAATGTCTTTTGTAGGTGTCATTCACAGAGGAAAGATTTCAGAGGAGATCTGTAATATTATAAGGGGATAGTCACATGTTTTCTGGATTCATTTTAATCAGTCCATAGATTTTACAGCAAACAGGAATCATTCAAAACATTTTGTCTGATCTCTTGTAAAAGACCACAGGAATTTAATTCAGTAATCCCTGACTCACATCAATATATAGTAAGTAAAACACAGTACATTTTCTATTAAAAAGAAGAAAAGCCCTTTCTTTATATACATCAGGTTCCCTGATTAATAGCTCCAATTATTAATCATTGTGACTGCTAAAACGTGTTCCTTATTTCTAGCTTTAATTTATCTAAGTTTAAATTTAACCCATTGCCTTTTCTTACCGGACTTGAAAATATTTCACAAAGCTCCTATAAATAATTTCCCTCAGTTTCTCCCAACGTAGTTTCCAAACAGCAAGGAAAATAACAGCAGCTTTTAACATCCTTCCTTATTTGTTTTATTAACTGGGTCTATATATTTGTTTCCTGGAAAGGGATGAAGAAAATGGGAGAAATTGAAAAATTACCAAACATTTCCTTCTTCACTTTGTTTTATCACCTGTCTGCCGTGTAAGCAGATGGATGTTTCACAGAGGTAAAGCAAATAAAATAGAAAAAAAAATACAGTCAAAGAAACATTAGTTTCTAGCTATGCGGTCATTAGAAGGGTTAATTCTTTGATGGTTCCCTCCATTCTAGTTACAATCTACGTCAAGCAAATAGATGAATTTGTCCTATTTTCTGTTCTCATTACAGGGTTTGTCGTGAAAAGTGAGTTATCACAGGATTTTATTGCTTGATATATTTGGTGAATTATGGCAGTGTACTGAGGACACTTAACCTCTCTCAGTATGGTGTGTCTTGATTGACTGACTGTGCCACCCTTCCCCTGCACATGCAGGGCTGTAAACTTTAATGTGTCAAAATTTTTCTTTTGCATATAAATTCAAAGATGGCCACTTTCTGCTGAACTGGAAACAAAATGTGACAGCGCTTAAGTACACATTAAAGTGAAGCAGGGTTATTATTATGCAGAAAGGTGAGATGAAAGGGGGACTGTATAGAACGTAATGCTGGTGAAAGGTCCTGAGCCAAGGGCCACAGACAGAAGTGCTCAAGGTAGTCAGTCACAGCATTTGTAATTTCAGCCTAACTAGGCCGTAGCTGACTCACCCTTGTACTTTAGGTTTGACGTGCAAGACGGTCAGTCTCTGCAGTCTATTAGATCCTAGTTCTCCCTGTTGAGACTGCTGACATTGATGATCATGGGAAGAGGTAGCTCAATCATGTGGGCCTCAAATGCATCTGAAATTAAACCTGATATCTCCCTTTTCAAATCGTTCTTCCAACTGGCTCCATTACCAAGAATCTTAACAGGGACTTAAACAACAGTAATGACAAGGGAAGAAGGCAGTAGAGGGCAGTTGGCATACTTCAACTGATTGTATATTGTATCTGTCTGTCCCACCCTATATTGGTTGGTAGGTCAGTTAGCTTGCAAACATTTGGAAGCAGTGACTGTGGCTTATCATCATATTTACTCAAATACAAGATGATTTTTCTTTTTATACAATTAGCATTGGGAAACAGCCCCTCATAATACATTTGCATATTAGGAAACCATATTAAATATGTTGCCTACCATTAAACTGCTGCCAAAAGTAGCATGTGCTCAGTAATGAAAAAACAACTAGGAAATTGATTAAATGCCAACACTGAGCATGACTATAAAATACAGGACCCACATTGGGAAAACGTACTGAAAGAAATCCTTTTTTTCCCCTTAAAAAAAATGGATGGATATTCCCTCCACTGGAAACTGTTACCTGGAGGTACTGAAATACCAGGCCAGCACTGGGAGGGCCAGAGGCAGCCCTGACACCCTTCTCTTGGTGCCAAAAATGCTTGATCTTAGCCAAAAAGTGGAAATGCTGACCTACTAGGGGGGTATATATAGATGCTTAGATAGACACCACCTAGCATGCCATTCTTTCCAAACCTTAATCCATTTTCAAAACCTTACACCTGAACCAAATGTCTCACATCTATGCACCTGTTAAAATGATTACAACCGTACTCATGAACACCTTTATTGCCTTTCCTTGTTTCATTTACACTGTCCCTTGGGTTCCAGCTCTGTTTATGATCTTTAAGTCCCTAGTTCATATCACTGTCACTGTCCTTGTCACTGGTGGTTCCACTGCTGCTGTCATTTTAGCTGTCCTCATTGCTGTCACTTTACCCAGTTGACTCATTGTCTCCTTTGCTGTCACTGTCCACTTCCCATCAAGGGGCCTCTTTGAAGAGCCTGTGCCATTGTCCTTTTGCCAGGTGGTATTGGCTGCTGCCTCCTTTCCATCCTCTCCTACTGTTTTCTGGTAGTAGGACTGGAGCTCACTCAGTACTATTTTAACACAACCTATTTTGATTTCAACATGCTCATACATCAGAAGGTTCTTATACTTCTACAGGGCACTCCTGATGCAGGACATGAACTGGTCAAGGTAGACTGCCAAAGTCCCCTGGGTTTCAATCAGGTCCCCATACAGCGCTGCCTCTCTCATCATCAGGCTGGCCCCTGTCACCTTTTTGCAGAGCCAGTTTACCTTTTTCCACACACCCCTGGCACATGGGTAGAGCCATAGGAGATAGTTGATGGTGATGGGGACCTACAACAAGAACAATAACATATATAGCATTGTCCATTGTGTGCAGTCCCCCTCAGCTCTGACTGTTCTTCAAGTCATGGTGAGCCACTGTATTGAATACATTTTTACTTCCTCTTTGTTCCCACAGCTCAGCTTTGCCTTTCTTTCCCATTTCCAATATTCATGTTTCTTCACCCAGCCTTAAATGTCTAGCAAACATCACCAAATAGTACCCCAAACAGTTCACCCACAATCCCTCTGCCCCACCCCCTCAGCCTGTTATATATGATTAGTGTGGCCCTGCCCTCCATGAGATGGAGCCAGACCAGGCTGCCTTGTGCCTTATCTGCATATACATTTTTGGAGAACCTTAGGACTCATGACAAGAACACTTAATTCCAGTCATGAGCAGGGTGTTAATTAGCACATGGATCCTTTGTAGAATCTGGACTACACACATATAGCAAACAGTGCTGAGCTGTGGGTCACCATGGCTTGAAATGCTGTTAACTCTGCTGGCACTCAGGATGATTGACTATATTGTAAATTATTGGCCTTATAGCTTTGGTCTAATATCATGCTTATACCTACTTATACCTATATATAAGTACGTACAGAAGTGCTGCTTAAAAGTGTGTATGGAGTAACTGTGCTACAACTTGCAACAGTATAACATGCATCAATTCTAGATTATCTAGATTCTTAGATTATCTAAATCTATGGATACCTGTTGTAATTTTTACACGTGTATTTCAAAGTCAATGTTTTCACACTTTCCCTTTGTTTCTATGTGTTCAGGGAGAGCAGGATCTGGCAATAACAGAGGTGGGAAGGGACTTCTGGGGGAAGAATTTGGGAAGGGGGAGAGGGCAAGGAGGCTACCTGATCCCCCTGATTTGTTTTTTTCCAGCTGTAGCAATAAGAGGGGGAAAAATTCAAAGCAAACCTAACATAATTAATTTTTACACATGGAAAATTATAACACATTTATAATTTTTCCTTACATAGCATATTATTATTAGGGGTCACCTTATTTCAAGTAAACACTGTACATACGTAGGTGGAAGGTAGTTCATTATAAGGATTATTGTGCTAAAAAAAGTCTTCCTCCTCCTGATAGTAGCAATCATGATGATAATGGTAGCTAGACTGAGAGTATCAATGTTTTTATATAGATAATCCACATTGTTTATTATGTTCTGGAACTTACCATTTATATAACATCAACTAAGGTTGTTGGAGCACTTGTGGACAGATTGTCCAGTTTTGCACCATTGCACAGAGGAAGTATGTAAAGAAAGACATACTCTCCCTCTCCCTCTCCCTCTGATGCAGGACTTGAAAAACAGTCATTCCACCAATAATCCCTCACAAGTGAAATGTATAAAGACGATTGGCAAGAAAAGGGGATAAAGATCACTATATTAGTTAACATGCTGGGGAATAGATAGGACCTTCTAGGGCTGAAAGTATGAGATGCTATAGCTTGAGTTAAGGAAAAAAAGACTCTTTGCTTGAGATTATGGCAAACTCTTATTCTATGTCAGTTGTAGCACAGAGGATGTTCTGTATCACACACTTGTGTGAGGTGCACTTGAGGAATAGGAATGCCCTACAAGCAGTACAATTGGGCTGATTTGTTGGAGCACTCATGCGAGTAACAGAAGGATTGTTTACTTGCAGAAAGTCACATTTTCTTCCCTAGGTTTTTCCAGGGGAAGCAGACCTATGTATTTTATCTTCGTACGGGACAAGATGTGATTTAATATTTACAAATGATGACAGGCCAAATGGCACATCACAGTTAGAAAAAGCAGATGTGATATCACTTGGATCCCATACTTATCTAAGCTGACTGGAAGTTACTCATATAAGCAATTATATTGACTTCATATTAGCAAGATCTATTCTTCTGAGTAAAGACTGAAGAACTGGGACCATAAAGTGTATTTGACTGGTATCCTACATATGCTTGTTGCAAGAACAAGGACAGATAATTAGACAAGAAACCCTAGGCAAAAGACAGTGTTTCTAATCTCTTCAATCACTCCAAAACAAGCAAACAGAATGTGCAGAAAAGTTTAATAGGTTTTAATCAAATGCCATGATCACCTAAATCAAATGTTATAAAGATACCATCAGTCCCTTTACAATACCGCCTTCCAACTGTCCCCTGCACAGAGATATAAACAAATCATGTGAAAATGCTATTAACACATTTATCATGGAATGAGAAGGTCTGAAACCAGATTTATGTCTAGTCAAAACATTATTCCTTACAATACAATCCATTAACTGTGCATAAACATGTTCAAGCAATTTAGATAATGTGGGTAATGGTGGAACACAGCGATATCAATACCCTAGGGTAAAATGATTCAGAAACTAGTTTCATTCTGAGCTTCATGTCCAGATGTAAACTGACTGTTTATAATAACAAATTAATCAAGGAAAGGCTAAAGCAGGGAAACAATCAAAGGAACTGTCATAATCTAAAATATTCCTTTCCCATCCTGTCCAGATAATCTTACTGCTCCTTGGAAAGAATCTGAAAAATAAAATTATATATCTATGAGAACACTGAAGTATTTACTTTATAAAATTTTTGGTGGCAAGCATTAACTCATACATATAACCCACACTGGAGTCTTGAGGATACTCATGTGGAGCACTGGTCACCAACAAGAGCAAAGATGGCAGAAGCGGGTGAAGACAAATTTATTGCGCTCTTGGATAGTTCCATCAGGCCCAAGTACTATCCAATGATGAAGTAAATGACTGAGTTTAAACACAAGTGTAGATGGTGACATCCAGATTATGTTACTCCAGCTCAAATTGCATTGGTGTTTATTCAGTCATATTAATTGTATGTGTAGGCGTACACAGTTAACCACAGCATAACTACTACGACGCTTGATCTTAACCAAAATGAATCACAGTAGTCCAGTACTACATGGATCAGATCTAAAGAGGAATATTAGTGTTAGTAGAGCTGGTACACATTCTTACAAAATTATATCGATTAAAAAGAAATCATATGAAACACCATTTTTATCCAACTCTGGGAATAGAACACCTAATCATCAGCTGACATAATTCATCTTATCTCCCTAGAAAGGACTTTAATGTCTTGATATCATCTGAAGATCTGGTCCTGCAAATGAATACCTGATGGATGACCTTTTGTATTGCCATAGCCCTACCCAATGTGTATGTATCAGGAGACCAGGAAGAAGGTCCAAATCAATTAATAGATTCATAGATGTTAGGGTCAGAGGGACCTCAACAGATCAGCGAGTCCGACCCCCTGCGTAGGCAGGAAAGAGTGCTGGGTTCAGATGACTCCAGCTAGAAGCCTATCTAATCTCCTCTTGAAGACCCCCAGGGAAGAGCACCACCTCCCTTGGGAGCCCGTTCCAGACCTTGGCCACTCGAACCGTGAAGAAGGTCTTCCTAATGCCCAGTCTAAATCTGCTCTCTGCTAGCTTGTGGCCATTATTTCTTGTAACCCCCGGGGGTGCCTTTGTGAGTAAAGCCTCATCAATTCCCTTCTGTGCCCCCATGATGAACTTATAGGCAGCCACAAAGTCACCTTCCAACCTTCTCTTGCGGAGGCTAAAGACATCCAGGTGCCCTAGTCTCTCCTCATAGGGGTTGGCCTGCAAGTCCTTAACCATATGTTTGGCCCTTCTCTGCACCTTCTCCATGTTATCCGCAACCCTCTTGAAGTGCGGCGCCCAAAATTGAACACAGTATTCCAACTGCGGTCTGACCAGCGCCCAATAGAGGGGAAGTGTCATCTCCTTGGATCTGTTCGTCATGCATCTGCTGATGCACGATAAAGTGCCATTGGCTTTTCTGATGACTTTGTCAAACTGATGACTCATGTTCATCTTGGAGTCTGCTAGGACTCCAAGATTTCTTTCCGCTTCCGTGCCTCCAAGCAGGTCATTTCCTAGGTAGTAGGTATGCTGGACATTTTTCCTCCCTAGGTGCAGCACTGTGCATTTCTCCTTGCTGAATTGCATTCTGTTGTTTTCTGCCCATATGTCCAATCTGTCCAGGTCTGCTTGTAGTTGTTCCCTGCCCTCCAGTATGTCCATTTCTCCCCATAGTTTTGTGTCTTCCACAAACTTGGACAGAGTACACTTCACTCCCTCTTCCAAGTCGCTGATGAAGACATTGAAGAGTATCGGTCCAAGGACCAAGCCCTGCAGGATCCCACTGCCCACATTCTTCCAAGTCGATACTGACCCATCCACTACGCCTCTCTGGGTATGACCCTCTAGCCAATTCGCCACCCACCAGACTGTGTAGTCATCCAAGTCACAGCCTCTTAACTTGTTCACCATTACGGGGTGGGACACCATATAGAAGGCCTTCCTGAAGTCTAAGTATATGACGTCCACCCCTACTCCTACATCCAGGTGTTTTGTAACCTGGTCATAAAAGGTTCAAAGCCTCCAAACTGATTTGGAAAAGATTTGGAGAGCTTCAGAGAAATTCAGTGATTTAGGCAGCCCTCACTCACCACTGCAAGAAGATGGACCTGGACTCTGTGCTGGTAAGTAGGGGGCAGGAGGGAATTGGAGGAGTTGGAAGGGGACCATAGGGGGGACCCCCACCAGACCGCACTCTCTGCCTGGCTCCCCAGCTCCCCTGAGCACCCCTAACATTTTCCTGCTCTCTAAGCCATGTCAATGGCTGCCCCACCCAGCCCCAGCATCCCAGCTCTTTAAAAAATAATAAAAAAAGTCCCTCACTCACTGCCAGGTGTTTGTGGGGGAGGCAATCCCTGCTGCCCCCCCACTGCCCTGCATTGTGTGGTAGGAGCTCTACCACAAGTCCCCATCCCTCACCCGCTCTCCCAGCCCCATCAATGGCTGTCATGCCCGGCCCCAGTGTCCCAGCTCTTTAAAAAAAAGGCCCTTCCCCCCTTTTTTTCCTGTAGGGGACTATTTTCAAGTCTAATTGATTTTATTGGTTAGACTAACTGTCAAGGATTATTAGGAACATTTAAAAAAATCCCAACATAAAAACTGAACAACAATCCAAAAATAATGTCATAAATGTTGTCTTGACAATTATTTCCATCAATGTTCTCTGCATGTGGGAGTGGGGGTGTGAATGCATAAAGTTGTAGTGAGCATATGTTTTATCTCTTGCGTCTGACTGACTCCTGCCTATTAGTGATGGATGTTAATAATATCCTATGTACTAGACCGAAGACAGTACTAATCAGAAAAAAGTCACAAATAGAAGGTGTGAATCACAGGAATTGTTCACTAATGCTTATTTTTTATTGCTCAGAGGATAAAACTACATTATATTCCACAATCCGGTCTTCAGTGAAATTTTATATCTACCATCAGTTGAGGCCTCAGCATCACAGAAAGAGCCCTCATACATAGAAATGTGCACCTTTTTCAGACAAGAACTTGCTCCAGATTAGAACTGATTCTTTCATCTTATCTTATATTCATATTGCTTCAGAGGGGTTTTTCTTCACTAATACATATACACTAACAGCAGTGCAAAGACCTCTGCTCAAGTGCATTAGTTATTCAGTAATCTGGCAATTGCATTTATCTACAAAATGGTGCGATGGTGGAACTGATCAAGAAGCAACCATGTTGTTACCTAGTCTCAAGTTGCAATATGGAAAGGATTTTAGATTAATCCAATGATCATGGAAGTTGTTCCTTTTCCAGATTTTTGAGGACTATAATTTCTTTGTTGGCCCATGAAGAAAGTCAAATGTGGTATTTTTACCTGCTTCTTGGACAATTATAGGTTAGACTTTAATGTTTATTGATTACTTTTCTTTTATCACTTTCCATTGACCGCGTGTGTCCAAAGTTATGCATAAGGACTATTGATCTTATAGTAATTACCCTCTAATGGGGGTCAGCTGGGGTCACTGGTACAGCCTTGCCCTTTTTGATTTTTGTTAATTTGGTTTATTGGGATTTTGTTTTTCTCATTTTCAGTTTTGGAATTGATTTTCTTTTTGGTGCTTTTTACTTGCCATTCAATATTTAAGTTGTTTACAAGCTGTGAACAAGCTTCAGTTCCATCATTTGTCTGAGAAACATTCATTTATTTGTGTATTGTTGGAAAGTAATTTAAATATATATATATATATTTGTTTACTGTTTTTCTTATTTTTCTCTGTCTGTTAAAATGAATATTCATGATATACTTAGAAAACATGCTCTAGCTTTTTCTTTAATCATTCCTTGTTTAGAGTGTGGCTCAGGTTTCATGATTTATCATTCATGCAAAATGAGTGGCTCCCCCACCATTTATACAACCTACTTCAGTTTAAACTACTTTAATGTAAGCAGGTCTACTTGCATTCTTCTTTTTCCTAAACTAAATGCTTCCTTCTTTCGTAAAGTGAATGGGTTTGTATAGAAGGTAAGTAGGAAAGGATTGGCCAGAACCTTGATTTTCTCTTTCTATTAATTGGCCACAGTAATTAAGGTAGTGCAGGCACTGGGCATGTTAATTCATCACAAGTATTTGTCCATAATGAAATATTGCTCTCTGAAAGCAAAGAGGAGGTAGAGAAGGGATTGTGACGTAGGTCTATTGCTTCTTACTCTCACTTGTTATGTCTTAAATTGGATTTTAAGCTCTTCTGGGCAAGGAGTCTACTTTTTATATAGGTTTGTACAGCACCAGAGGTAATAATGGGGCCCCAGTCCTAGGCAAAGCTTTCCTTTGGACTGCTCAGTAATAGAAATGATGATGAATGGGAACTGAATTGAAATAGTCATCAGATGGTAACAAATCTTGTACTCTACAAACCTGGATTGCATTCCAACTGGTGATTTAGGGTGGAAAAATCTGCAGCAGCAAAATTTATATATCAGTTCTGATTTTCAGAGTACTTTATATTAATTAACTAAGGCTAGTTTGCCTTCTGGAGCACACAGGGAATTTAGATTGAGTCCACTGTGTATATTGTATGTATAAATAGCATTAACATACCCTGGGTCACCCAGTTCCCAACCCTAGTGTTGTTTTACTGGTTTGTTGCTGCTCCTGAATATGCTAGATGATAACTTTGATTGTCATTACAGTGTAGTCGCTACATATGATAAAACCAACTGTGTTCACATTAAACCTGAATCGAATAGGATACTGGATGCCCAGGCTCATTTTCTCCAAGCCATTTCCTAGCAACAGTGTTGTCTGAATGCTTGTGGGTATATCAAAACCACCTCTGTAGGCTAGAAATGATTCATTCAAAGTTATTCTGTTGCATGAGAAAGCTCTAGCCAAAACCTAAATGAAAACCAAGCCCATCAGCACAGAAGAAAGTTACTTCTAACCTAGGATGGAATTACAATGAAAATTCAAGCTGTTGGAAGGGAACATACCTTAAATACATTTCAAAGCAAGAAACCTGTTCCTTGCTAGCTAAAGACGGAGTTTCAGCAAGTGCTGTATTCATTTTAGCCTGTACAAACCTCAAAGCTTTTGCACCTCTTTCTTCGTCTATGAAACAACTTAAAATCCCCTGTGGCTTTTGCTCACATTGGCCTAAACATTGGCCCGTTGTCCACAGCTGAAAAGGGTCAAGGAGACAAAAGCTGGTTTTGCCTTGTCCATCAAACTGAGTTCATTCTAATTTTACCTTTAGAGACATATTAAGGCTTTTCATGTTTTCTTGAACATGACAAGTCATAGAAAATATATTTCTTTAGGAAAGTCTGAACGTTATCTTTATTCTCCTATCAGCACAATTAAAATTACTAAATTATGGGTAATTCTTGTTTCACCTTTATGTGCTAAAGTGGCACTTAAGTAAGCATATAACTGCAATTTGAGAGGACTTATGCAGAATCCACTCTACATTTAACTTGTTCAGTATATTCCTTTTGGACATATTCAAAAGGCTTCTCTCCAGGCACATCAGTATCTAGGCAGAATTGAATTAGTTGGGTATAATGTGCATAATGCCAAGTGAATCTCAAAATTGTAGTCACACAAGACACGTAACCATGAGGTGTTTGACCCTAGAGGACAAAGAGGAAGAATGCCCTCCCACAATTTAGCTCCTTTAGCACATAATTTCCTTTTCAACACATTAGTAGTAAAGAAGCTGAATGAAGTCTTGTCACTCATTTCGTTACTATGCTCCTGCTTTCACCAAGTGTTTCACCATGAGACCTTGTTTTATCTTTATAGCTTTGGGGATTCCAAAAGCCTCCTGTTGAAATATTAGCCAGGGTCAGGATTTCTTGCCTCCCAAGATTGGATACAATTAAGTGACTTCATCTGGTCTGGCCAACTTTCTAGGGAACATACCTAGGGAAAAGAAAGCATTCTCTGAAACAAAGGAACAGAAAGACAAATGAGTCATTGGCTAGGGACATTACCAGCTACCTGTTGATTAGCTCCAAAAAACCTTAAGTGAACATTGATCTGCCTTTGTCCTGTCTCCCATAGCACAGACTGTAGCCAGCATGTGGTCCACTAGCTTATTCTTAGGGGTGTCTGTGTAAGGCAGAGGGGAGAGGGAGGATCCCTGCTTGAGCAGGGAATGGAGGGTAGGGAGTGGGGGAAGCAGCTGCTATCCAGGCAGATGCTGCGGTACCTGCATCTTTGCTGGAGCTCCAGCCAAGGAGCAGAGGGGAGGGGCCAGCTCTGCTGGGCTGGAGCAGAGAGAAGAGCCATTCCCAGGGCTATAAAACATCTGGGATGTTGGGGGACTCTGACTTAACTTCAACCAGGAAGGGGTCTGGGACAAATATTGCATAAACCAATTTGACCCAAATCAGTTAAGTCTGATACTACATTCAATCAGGTTTATCTCAATCCAGTTTTAGCCATTTTCAAACTGGGTTATTTGCACTGAATGTCTGTTCTGTTACAGGTTTAAACCACTTTCTGATCACTTAAACTGGCTTATATGTAATGTCAGTCCCTAGCCATGATGGTAAAAAGCTATCCAACAGAAAGCAGTCTCACAGAATTAGGCAGAATTTAGGACACGGTGACATCTTAGAGACTAATTTGGTCAAGAAGGTATAAGATTTCACAGGCAGCAATTTACTTCATTACATGCTAAAATCAGCCAGATTATTATAAAGGGAAAGCACCTGTCATGTATTTTGCATGTGAATGCTGTCAAAGCTAAAGGAATCCACTGAACAAATGCAGTACTAGGTCACCATACATTCCTGCATCCACCAGTTTCTGAGAGATGCTAAGCACTAGGAATTTCCCTCTTGGGCTCTGTATGTTTGGTTTTTATTTGCATTATGTCTAAACTCACTAAATGTCTTGATTCTCAGTCTACACTATTTCTGTAAATGCCAGAATTGATTTGTCTGTGTTACTACATTATCATTAGTAAGACTATTTCACATTTGTACAGCATCAATAAAGCAACTTAAATCTGCCAAACACTCTGTGTAGCTGCACAATAAGCAAATCTTTTTTTTTTTTTCAATTTTGTCAATTCAGCTGCTGTCCCCCCTCCCCACACTTTGCTTCCCATCAACCATTTGGACTGAAGCTTTGTGCATTAAGTTTCATTTTCCTTCAAATGATCATGGCCATATAATAAACTGGCGTATTTTATTTAGTTAAAACACCAATAGAGCTTTAACTATAGCCTTAACTATGAGATTGATTAGACAACTTCTGCTTGGGTAAAACTATTGATTTTGAGGAGCTTCAAGGAATGAAGGGTCAGACCTATATTGGAACCATGAGGTTCTGCTCGGCTGCAAAACATATTATATTTTGTCTGGCTTCCCCCATAATTCTTTTTCTTCTTTCATTGACTGATAGAATAAGGACAGCTAGAGGACTCTTATCCAGCCAGCTCATTCAGCAATATTAAGTGAACTTTGTATTATGTTCAGACAGTTTAGTCATGATGCCTTTTATATGACTAATTTATGTCAAACGTGTCAAAAGTGCTTTTTCAGATGTGTTGTATTCAGTATGGCATCAGCTAGATTCTTTCTTGCTCAATACTTGGGTGCATATTTAAGTGGACAAAGTATTAAACAGGGCTACCAGCACATGGGTAGCCCACTGGCAAAACAGTCTCGATACACTTAGATGATAATTCTCAAGGCGCAAGCTGGGGTTTCATAGCATTTTTTTGTCTCCCATTCAGACTTAGACAGTTGGGTTTTCTTATTGGCGCCAATAAAAGTAGCTCATAGGGTTGCTTATATGGATTAACAGCTGGGAAATTGAGATACAATTCCACCATGTTGTCAAAAATACCTTTTCCACTTTAGGAATGTGGCCATACACAACCCTTCTTTTGATCTAGTTATCCAGAGGCTTTTCCCACCAAAACTTTGGGATTCAATAACAAGATATAGTTATGAACATTTAAGTTACCACAAAAAAAAAAATTACATGAGCCTCTAAAGTGCCCAAGGACCTGGTTTTCAGAGGAGTTAAAGGGCAAAATACAGGCTTGGCCTTTAGGTGTTTCCAATTTTGGCTTTGCAACTAGGCCCAGGAAGGTGTTACAAATAAATTGAGATTGATGTGTAAGTTTCCTATAGAGTCAACTGAGAGAATCAGTAAACTCTGAAGGCTGGCTCAGAGAACCCAAATGCTGACTGAGAAGTCACCTAGAGCCAGCCAAACATGAGGATGTATCTGAACCTTCTTTCTCTCTGGAGCGTATGTACCACTAACCATTTCATAGTTTCATAGTTTAATAGATTTTAGGGTCAGAAGGGACCTATTACATCATCAAGTCTGACCCCCTGCTCTGGGCAGGAATGAATGCTGGGGTCAGATGACCCCAGCCAGGTGTTTGTCCAATTTCTTTTCAAACACCTCCAAGGAAGGGGACAGCATCACCTACCTTGGAAGCTTATTCCACATTTTGACAACTCTCACTGTAAAGATGTTTTTCCTCATGTCCAATCTGAATTTGCTTTCTTCCTGTTTGTGGCCATTATTTCTAGTTACTCCAACAGGCACCCTGGTAAACATTGTATCCTCTATTTCTAGCTGCTCCTCCCTCTCCCCCCACCCAATGAGTTTGTAGGCGGCCATGAGATCACCTCTCAGCCCAGAGGTTCATGTTTCCCAATCAGTCCACATAGGGTTTTTTCTGTAGGCCTTTAACCAGATGAGCGGCTCTCCTTTGTGAACCAAAGCTTAGAAACTACTTCCAAAGGGCAACTTAACTGCCCACCATGACTGTGCTTTCTCACACATCCTTCATACAATCACTTTAGTGGTCAGAGTTTTCACCCAGGAAGTGGGAGATCTGCTCTCCAGTACATATCTGCTTTTATATTATGTAAAATGCATAGATAGTACCCATCTCCTTGATGAATTCCTTTACCATGTGTATAAATAGGAAGGCTCCCTTTTGCTTGATATTCTCCTGGTCCCATAGCTCTAGTCTTCTTGGTTGCACAATGACACAGTGTCAACTCTTAAACTAGATTCACCAGAGGGATAAAAACCAAAGCCCTGAGGTAAGTGGGGAAGCAGAAGACCTGAAGGAAGAGCAAGCATGAGAGGGCAACAGAGGAGGTGGTCTCATTCTTTCTGTAAAATCAGGACAGTTGACTAGCTATCTCAGGTGCCTGCACATGACTTCACGGAACCTGGGAAACAAGCAGGACGAATTGGAAGTCCTCACACAGTCATGGGACTGTGATGTGATTGGAATAACAGAGATTGCATGACCAGAGCACTGTCATGGATGGGTACAAACTGTTCAGAAATGAGAGGCAGGAAAAAGGGAAGGAGGAGTTGCACTTTATGAAAAAGATCCATATGATTGCTCAGTGCTCCAGGATGAAATTGGAAATAGGCCATCAAAAGTCTCTGGGATAGGGTCAAAGGGGAGAGCAACAAGGATGATGTTGTGGTGGGTGCTTGCTATAGACCACCAGACCAGGAGGAAGAGGAAGAGGCTTTCAAAAATACAGCTAGTGGAAGTTTCCTGATCATAGGCCCTGGTTTTCATGGGGGACTTCAATCATCCTGACATCTGCAGGGAGGAAAATACAGCGGTGCACAGGCAATCCAAGAACTTCCTGGTGTATGTGTTGGAGCATCCAGCTAGGGGCCATGCCCTGCTGCTCACAAACAGGGAAAAATGGGAGAGAATGTAATAATGGATGGTGACTGGGGCCCAGTGACCATGAGATGATAGAGATCAGGTTCCTGTGGAAAGTAAGGATGCAGCAGAATAAAGATGCTGGACTTCAGAAGAGCAGACCTACTCACTTAAAGATATCATGGGAAGGATCCCCTGGGAAACCAGTCTCAGGGGGAGAGGAGTTCAGGAGATCTGGCTGTACTTTGAAGAAGAAGTATTGATAGTTCAGTAAAAAAAACATCCTGATGCACAGGAAGACTAGCAAGTATGACAGAAGACCAGCTTGGCTTAGCTGGCATATCTTCAGTAAGCTAAGTCACAAAAAGGAAGTTTGTAAGTGGAAACTTGTACAAATAAATAGGAAGGAGTATAAGAGCATTGCTTGGGCTTTTAGTATAAGAGCATTGCTTGGACATGTAGGGAGGTCAGTAAGGCCAAAGTGCAATTCCAGTTGCAGCTGACAAGGGGCATGGAGGGTAACAAAAAGGGCTTCTACAAATAAGCAAGAGGAGAATCAGAAAAAATGTGAGTCCCTTACTGAATGGGGGAGGCAACCTTGTGACCTGGAGGGATGTGAGCAGTGGGGTTCCCCAGGGCTCAGTCCTCAGGCCTGTACTGTTCAACATCTTTATCAATGACTTGGATAAGAGGATGGAAAGCATGTTGTCCAAGTTCACTGATGACACCATGATGTGGGGCAAGGTGGGCATGCCAGAAGGAAAGGACAGAATCCAGCTAGATCTGGACAGGTTATAGAGGTGGACAGATGAGAATAGGATGGAATTCAATGCAGACAAGTCCAGGTTAATGCATTTAGAGACAAGGAACCAGCAGCATATCTACAGGCTAGGGAACACCCTTCTCATCATCACAGAGGCAGAAAGAGATTCATAAATTCATAGATGTTAGGGACAGAAGGGACCTCAATAGGTCATCGAGTCCAACCCCCTTTGTAGGCAGGAAAGAGTGCTACCCCAGCTAGATGCCTATCTAACCTCCTCTTGAAGACCCCCAAGGTAGGGGAGAGCACCATCTCTCTTGGGAGCCCATTCCAGACCTTGGCCACTCAAACTGTGAAGAAGTTCCTCCTAATGTCTAGTCTAAATCTGCTCTCTGATAGCTTATGCTTATCATTTCTTCTAACCCCCAGAGGTGCCTTGGTGAGTAAAACCTCACCAATTCCCTTCTGTAGCCCCATGATGAACTTATAGGCAGCCACAAGGTTGCTTCTCAGTCTTCTCCTGCGGAGGCTGAAGAGGTCCAGGTGCCCCAGTCTCTCCTCATAGTGCTGGGCCTGCAAGCCCTTAACCATACGAGTGGCCCTTCTCTGGACCCTCTCCAGGTTATCCACATCTCTCTTGAAGTGTGGCGCCCAAAACTGCACACAGTGCTCCAACTGTAGTCTGACCAGCACCCAATAGAAGGGAAGTATCACCTCCTTGGTTCTGTTTGTCATGCATCTGCTGATGCATGATAAAGTGTCATTAGCTTTTCTGGTGACTTCATCACACTGATGACTCATATTCATCTTGGAGTCCACTAGGACTCCAAGGTCCCTTTCTACTTCCATGCCACCCAGCAGGTCATTCCCTGGGCAGTAGGTATGCTGAAAATTTTTCCTCCCTAGGTGCAGCACTTTGCATTTCTCCTTGTTGAATTGCATTCTGTTATTTTTCTGTCCATATGTCCAACCTGTCCAGGTCTGCTTGCAGTTGTTCCCTGCCCTCCAGTGTGTCCCCTTCACCCCAAAGTTTTGTGTTATCCACAAACTTGGACAGAGTACACTTCACTCCCTTGTCCAAGTTACTGATGAAGACATTGAAGAGATCTTGGACTCATTGTTCACTCCAGGTTGAACATGAGCCATCAATGCAAGGAAGCTTTCAGTAAGGCTAACCACACCTTGTCATACATCCACAGATGCATCACAAGAAGGTCCAAGGAGTTGATCCTCCCCCTCTATGTAGCATTGGTAAGGCTGCAGTTGTAAGACTGCATCCAGTCTTGGGCACCGCACTTCAGGGGGGATATGGCCAGCATTGAGAGGGTCCAGAGGAGAGCCATTCAGATGATCAGGGGGAAAAAAGACAGGACATATGAGGAGAGACTAGAAGGCCTGAGCCTATTCAGCCTCTAAAAGAGAAGGCTGAGGGGAGATCTGTTGGCCATCTACAAATTCACCAAGGGGATCAGCAGGGAATAGGAGATGCCCTGTTCCCCCGAGCAGCTCACAAGGTAACTAGGAATAATGGCCACATGTAGATAAAGATCAGGTTCAGGCTAGACATCAGGAGGCATTACTTTATGGTTAGGGCAGCTAGAACCTGAAACCAATTTCCAAAAGAAGTGGTTCTCACTCATAGCTTGTGGGTCTTTAAGAGGAGGCTGGATAGACACCTGATTGGGGTCGAAGGAAGTGATTATTTCCTTCTATTCAGCACTGGTGAGGCCACATCTGGAGTACTCTGATCAGTACAGAAAGAATGTGGACAAACTGGAGAGAATCCAGTGGAGGACAACACAAAATGATTTGGGTTTTGGGGAACATGACTTACAAGGAAAGACTGAAGGAAATGGGCTTATTTAGTCTAAAGAAGTGGATACTGAAAGATGACTTAATAGCAGCTTTCAACTTCCTGAAGTGGAATTTGGAAAAGGATGGAGCTGGACTGTTCTCATTGGGGGCAAATGACAGAACACGGAGCAACAATCTCAAGTTACAGCAAGGGAAGTTTAGTTTGCATGTTAAGAAAACCTTTCTCACTAGGAGGGTAATAAAGCATTGGAACAGACTAACCAGGGTAAGCATAGAACAGGCTAACCAGGGAGGCTATGGAATATCTTTCCATGGACATTTTTTGAGACCTGGCTAGGCAAAACCTTGGCTGTGATGATTTAGTTGGGGATGGTCCTACTTTGAGCAGGGGGTTGGACTAGACCTCCTGATCCCTTCTAAACCTAAGTTTCTATGATTCTGTGATGAAGGGTACCCCTGCATTGTCTATTCTATGGCGTTTAGATAAATCTCTTGGGGTATGGGAACTGTCGGTTTTGACGCTCTCGCACTATGGAAGACATAAAGCCTAAATCCTTTGCTTCCTGGCAGAGTCTTCTAAGCAGAAAACAATTGTATAAAAGGCAGGTGGCATTTTCTGTTTTCCAAATGTGTGTCTGAGTGGCATTAGCAGTAGGTGCTACAGAGTGTAGCAAAATCAAGGCTGCTGGTACATGTTTGTCATGCTCAGAGTACACACACCAGATTAGGTCCCTCTGAGGACTGAGGTTGAAGTACCACTCTCCTTTGTACATGAATCATAGCAGAGAACACCTGCTCACTCTGTGGGGCTTCTGTTCATGTAAAGAAGCCCAAATTCAGGTGCCTATAACTTGCACAGGTGCACAGTTGTTTTATAGCTTCCTAAGAAGGAGTATTCTGGATCACTTTTTGCAGTTTATGCTCTTAAATGGTTTGACAAGTAACTGAAATTCAAGATACTTTGATTTTAAATTGCAACCAGGGATCCCATGGCTTTGAATTTTGACAACAATGTGCTTGCAGGCTTTGTCTCCTGTTTATTTTTCCTGTGACCCACTCAGGACTCCTCTAAAGAGGTTCCTTTGCCTCACCTCTGGGCCGATGGAGTGGGAAGAGCATGTTCTATAACAGCCAACCAGCAGGCAAAAAAATGCTGTGGTCCAGACCTCAGAGGTGTCAGTGTGACTCCCATGGTTACCGCTGGCTGGTGTTGCTCATATATCATACCTCATCCAGGACTGCATATAAAGCCCGAGCAATAAACCATGAAAAGTTAAACTACTATGGTGAAACTTTGACTCCACTACAGAACTGCTATTGACTTAAATGGAACCAGTGTGTTACATCTGGACTTTGTACATGACGGTCTCATGTGTTCATGTCAAAATCAAATGCTTTTAGCATAGAAGAGAGCTTGTAATAGCAAGAGAGTGTTATTTTTCCTTGGGAATAGCAGCATTCTCTACAGAAGTATCTTACTGGAATTAAGTACATGATAGATCTGGTGTTCTTAGATTCCACACCCCCTCCTCCACTCCCCTCCTGTGGCTTTCTCCCTAATAAAAAAAATTAAAAGATTTAAAGTAGCTTTAGCTGGAGGTTAGCCTTGGAGAGTAATTTAATGTGGATATCATTATTAAAAACCCACTGCTTCAAATGGATTTTTCAGATTAATAAATCTGCAGAGATATAAAATTATCTGATTTATAACTATGTATTAGTCAATCTGAAATGTCAGTTATTATCTCTTCTGCTTCATGCTTAGATTGTCATATAATGTTATGCATCTTCTAGAAAAAGGCTCAAAAGTAAAAGGAAGAAAATCTTCTAGCTATCATTACAATTAGAACTCTAGCCCAAAGAATGACCTGAAGGTTACAGTTTCTCTGATTAACATAATCTAGAAAAAAATACCATTGTTTTAGTAATTGGTACGGTACGTAATTACATTTAAGAGACTCATTTAAGAGCCAACCAAACGCCACTTAGTGAGTATGCTCAACTGATGACATCAAGAGGTTGACCCTACTGTTGAAGTCACAGGTCACTGGACAGTGGGATCACAAATGAATTTGGAGAAGCTGTTCTTCTGGGGTCTGTATTAGATTCATGACCGGCTGTGGTGCTTGGGACACAGTTCTGCTAGAGGTATAGTCTCCCAGATAAGGTCAAAGTCCTAATGCTGGGCTGTCCAACTTCCTAGTAGCCAGGGCTGCATACCATATTGTCCATATTCGGCAGGAGCAGGGCCTGGAATACCCTTTCCCACTGTGTCACAGTGGCAGTGACAAGCAGACTCCCAGAATATACCCCTACCCTGCTGCATAGGCAGCACTGGCCACATGCTTCCACCCCCAAGGCCACTCCCCCATTATCCAGCTGTTTTAGAGGCAGCTGCAGGTACCCATTGGTCATGGGTTGGCCTCTTGTGTACTGTGTGTTGTCCCTTCAAGGGCCACAAGTTGCATCACCCTGCACTATCTATTCATTATTGAATATCTCTCAGCATTTATAGTAAGGATAACAATCCTGGTGGCTTAGTTAATGTCCAGTTTGGATATTCTCCCACTTAATTTCTCCCTTTCCATTTCAATAACATAAGATTTCTACTTTCACCAGGCATCCAGAACTGTTCTGAAAGGTATCCTCTTATAAATAATAGCCCTGTAGTGGAAGATATGTCATAACCTGACTTGACGTCCATGTACAAATCTCTCAGATGAACACAGGAGGGTAGCAAAGAGGATGCTTTGTCCTTGACTCTATGTTTCCCCACATCATCACCAGAATATCTCTGTGCCCTACTTAGGAGATGAGCTGGGTTACCTTGGGTTATCAGAGAGGGAATTTTGTTTCTGTGGAGGTCGCACCATTGTCTCCCCCCTGGTTTTCACAACTTTTCTTGGCTGTGTACCCTTTTACCACCAAAACATCATTACTAATATCTCCTAGTTCTGCATGCTCATCCCTAGGGAAGGGTTTCTGTCAACAGGTGGCAATGCCATTACTCAGCATTCATTGATAACCAAACAGTTCTGTTTCCATTATTAAAATTTAAGCATATATCTCTTGGCAAAGTGTCATGTACCTCAGTTTGAAAACGATTGGTCCATTCCATGCAGGAGGGGAAAATTGCTTATGAAAAGTTCAGTTTTCTCAAGGGAAAAAAAAAAAAAACTCTTGTTGCTTTAGTCAGTAAAATAGGGTGCAGACACATCTACTGACTTTCTGACAATTAAGTTGCCTTAACTTTTTAAAGATAATTTAACTCTCAGAGTACGCATGTATGTGGAGCAGAGTCGATTTAAATGCAGTACAAGGTAATACACCTTCAACATGTATTATCTTGAGTCACACTAGGTAAGTTGACTTAGCTCACAAGATGGCTGCCACCGTGTCAAGGAGTTGTACATGTATATGTTCCAACATGGCTTGCTTAACTCAAGTTGACTTAGTTAAGTCTCCTTATTTTAAGTCGACTTCATGCATGTGTATGTACCCATAGAGATGGAGTGATGCCAATTACATTCACTTAAGACTACTAAAGCCAAACTTGACAATGTTTTGTTGGGAACAATACTTTGTTAGATGACCAAGTAAGTCCTTCTTTCTATGTGACTCTACTTTGCAGTACAGCTAGATAGAGTTCTACTTTTCTGTGACTAGCAGGAAGTTGTCCATCATTAGGGTTTTGAATACTCCGCTCTCTTCAGAGAGTCCTCCTTAAATTGCAAGGCATGTATGTGACTGGTTTCTGTTCTTCTTTAGTTTTCTTGAAGACTTCCATTAAGTTCTAGAGAAAGAGAATAACAACAACTGGCTTTGCAGCCGTGGAACACATAATAGTAAATGTCCTTTTCTCTTGTAATATTGCAGTGCCAGTCTGAATGAATATTGTAGAACAAGTCTGATCAGACCCTGGGGTGTTTGCCTTTCTACTTCTTTCAATTGCAAATTTATGTTTCCACTTTATTCTTTAAGGATTTGGCCACTGATCTGGATGGAACAAGGATTTAATCCCTACTCTTTGCATAATTTCTTTCCTTCAGGAAAGAAATTTTAAGTGATTTTGCTCACTTTCCTGGGGGATGCTAGTTTAACTCAGCTCCAAGGAAATCTTCTTTGTGTTAGCAGCTTCAACCAGCTAGTCATCCAGTTCCTTGGAGCTCAGTTCTTGTGACTGTTTCTATATAAATGTCTACAACAAAAAATAGAAATATGATGTCCATACCCTCCATAGATTTCACTGATACTCTGAGAAATAAGGTTACTTAATATAAAGACTTTTATTACTGTTGGAAAAATCAGGTCCATAGGGGTCAGATGGGCCCAAGTTACATTCTCTTTAAAGAAAGGAACAAACAGGAAGGTTAAAAGGTAGGATTACATCTCAATTCTGGGAGGCCAGCAGTAGGAGATGACCGAGTTTATATGGGCATAAAAGCCTAGCTCTGTTTGCCTTGAATTTACTGCTGAGATATAGGGAGAAGGTGAATGTGTGTGTGTGTGTGTCAGAGGTGTAATAGTAGTGTAATAGGGGTGTAGAGTAGTATAACTAAAGAGGGTGGAGTAAGCACAGCACCAGCCCTGAGCTCTGACCTGGGTGGGATACAAAAACAGCAGCCACTGCCACTGTGTGATGCCACCAGTGGAGTCAGCAGTACAGCTATTGCCACTGCCCCTGCCCTGAGCAGTGCTGCCACCTAGGGATCAGACCTACCCAACTATGCCTCTGGCTTGGCTACAACTGTGATGCCTGTCTGGAATAGGGCTTTTGGCTGAAAGTGCCCCCTTTGAATTAGGGTCTGAAGCACTGAAACTTATTGGGCTTATTGGGTTTTTGTGGCTTGCTTTGCTGTTCTGGCAACCGAATGTCATTAGCTCATGCAGCATTGGAAACACAAGCCTTAATGTCACATTCTCAAATCCTCTCTCCATACCTCAGGCAAATCCTACCATGCCTATTAGGTAGATTCTTGACTGGGAAAGCTTCCCACTGGTTTTTAGGAGGAGTTTTACCTGTCTGAGGGCTTAATCCTAAAGACAGATATTTAGACTGAAACAAATCCTTCCTAGTATCATTTCATAGCTTAAATGAAAACTCTAGTGGAAAGTGTCTCTTCTAATCACTTCTCCCACTCATTTCACAGATATGGCTAGAGATATTTTTGACGTGTTTATCCTGCTCAGATCAGTGTTCTGCAGTGTTCCAAGATCCATCTGAAATGTTGTTTTATTCTCACCCCACCCCCGGCCAACATATCATTATTCCATCTGCAGCCTGCCATATATTCCACATCTAAATCCTGATCTTGAGAGTTATGACATTTTTCATATGGCAGACACCTAAGAGTTATTGAGATCCCCCCCCATGACTGTGTATTTCATCAATTTTTTTTTCCATTTCAAGTTACTGGCTAGAGGAGAAGTGACAGCTGCTTTTTTTGGTATTCTGGGTCAGGATGATTAGCGGCACAGCTGGGAAACACTGAAGAAAGCCTGTTTGTATAATGATTCCAAACTAGTTTTGCAGATTAGCCAAACCTATGTGGTTTGGATAGAGCATTTGTGGCTTTGAACCGAGTTCTGAACTTCTTGGAGGTGACCCATCACTCAGATAGAAGCAAAGTTAACTGGGAACTAATATTTTATTTGCATAACTGGCACATATTAATCTTCCTTAAAAGCAGAGAGAACATAATTCTTCACAGAAAGCATATTCATTATTTTTCTGGTCCTTATGGATAATACTAGCAGATGGTACCAGCAGTATCCCGTTAGTGTTGGCTCAGAGTTAGGTTTTTGTTTTAATTCATCTCTTTTATTTCAGTGTCAGCTGTACATGGTAACTGCTGGTCAAATCATCATTTGCTGTGAAATTGTCATCTATTCAGTGATCGATTATTTGCATGTAACTTTGTTTTATTTTTCACTACATAGCCAGGTGCAATGCGCTCATAATTACCATAATTCCAATAAATTATTCTTCCCGTTCCACACACAATGAGACCATGTAGTTCAACAGAGAATTCTGTACCACAGTAAAACAGCTTTTAAAAGAGATTTTGATGAAGACTTTACTGTGTTTTACAAACCTGACTTGGAATGAGAAGGCACTGCGGGCCTGTAGGGTTGAGGACATGGGCGTCCATGAAGGGTGGATGATTCTTAAGGAGATGATCCTCCATGCCCAAGGGGCGACCGTTCCTGCCCGATGCAAGATGGCAAAAAGTGTCCAGAAGCCCCCATGGCTTAATGGGGATATTTGGGGGACCCTGAGGGCTAAAGCGGGAGGCATACAACCTTTGGAAGAGAGGAGCAGTCTCCAAAAAGGAGTACTCCTCTTGTGCTCGGGAGTGTAGGAGGTCTATTAGGAAGGCCAAGGCGGGAGTAGAGCTTTGCCTGGTGACTAGGATCAAGGACAACAGGAAATCCTTTTTCAAATATGTGGGGAGCAAAAAGAGAGCCCTGGGCAACGTCGGGCCCCTAAGGGACTCATCGGGCAACCTGGTCGCTGCTGATGGTAAGGCTGAGATCTTAAATGGGTTCTTTGCCTCGGTCTTCCTGAGGGGGGACCGGGACATCCCTCCCACTGGAAGTCTGTATTCCCCCTTGGGAATCTCTACTAGGCCAAGGGTGAGGGTTGACCTGGTGGAAGGGCTCCTGGAAGAGCTGGATGTCTTTAAGTTGGTGGGTCCAGATGACCTGCACCCAAGGGTGTTAAGGGAACTGGCGGGGGTGATTGCTGAGCCCTTGGCTCAGTTATACGAGCTCTCTTGGAGCTCTGGACAAGTGCCAGAGGACTGGAAGATGGCCAATGTAGTTCCCATCTTTAAGAAGGGGAAGAAAGAGGACCCAGAGGCCTGTCAGTCTCACTTTGGTTCTGGGAAAGATCTTTGAGAAAATTCTCAAGTCCCACATCTGTGAGGGACCGGCAGGGGACTTTATGCTGAAGGGCAACCAGCACGGGTTTATTAATGGCAGGTCCTGTCAGACCAACCTGGTCGCCTTCTACGACCAAGTTACCAAATCCATGGATGCGGGCGTCCCTGTCGACGTAGTCTTTTTAGACTTCAGGAAGGCGTTTGACATGGTCTCTCACCCCATCCTCATTAAAAAGATG